>VWZN01004541.1:19163-93990 GCA_013396955.1 Regulus satrapa | reverse complement strand
TTTTTTTTTTTCCTTATTTCCCTAAGAAGAAATCCTGTTTTTTAAGTATTGGGAAATAAATTACTTTAAATGAAAAGAGAATAGGATTCGATTTAGATATGTTCCCTGAGAAGGTGGGGAGACCCTGGCAAAGGGTGCCCAGGAAAGTTGTGGCTGCCCTTGGATCCCTGGAAGTGTCCAAGGCCAGGTTGGATGCGGCTTGGGATTAACCTGGCTTGTTGGAATGTGTCCCTGCCCATGGCAGGGGTAGAACTGGATGAACTTTAAGGTCCCTTCCAACGCAAAACAGTCTGGGATTCTGTAGAATTCTAGTTGTCTCGAAGAAGCTTTTAAAAAAATTCCATATTTTGAAAGGTGTTTCTCTGGGTTGTTCTGGTTTTGAAACACTGTTATGTCATCTTTAGGTAACCCCTATATTTATTTTGGACATGGATAAACTAATGAGGTAGAACGAGGGAGCAGGGGGGATTTTGTTGTTTGTTTTTGTTGAACACATACAATCCCTCGGAAAGGACTTGGGTCAAACCTGCTTTGTGGGAGGTGTCTGAAAGCACGGGGAGGTTTCATTAACATCATCTTGTCTTGGACAGGGCTGCCTGTGACTGAGGCAAAATGGCTTTCAGCAAAGGATACCGTGTCTACCACAAGCTGGATCCACTTCCCTTCAGCGTGATCGTGGAAACCAGGAACAGAGAAGAATGTCTCATGTTTGAGTCCGGAGCCGTGGCTGTCCTCTGTAAGTCGATCTGTTGTGATAACCGCGGTGTTAGAAAGGTGGCAGACTTGACATTGTGCGAGCCGTTTATTTGTGGAATCTAAAGAGGCAACTGTTCTGGTTTTCTGTTTGCTCGTGGAGAGGCTTCTGATTTAAATGAGAAAAGAGATGTTTTCTCGTCTTTAGCTGTTGGGAGAGAATTTGGCACGTTTAATTGCGTTTCTTTAAGCATTTATATTCTCATGTCTGCTAAATTTTCTTGTAATTGCTTCCAACATCATCTTGTTTCTTGGATTTTGGACAACCCTATTTTGAACACATGATAACTCATCGATGAGCTAATTCTCTGTGTTGCATTTCATAACAATAAATTCTATATTCTTAAGTGTTAGATCATAATTTGGTCTTATCTAATTTTGTGTGATTTTTTTTAATAGCTTTTTGAGTTTTTTTAGCTTTATTTTGTCCTTGTGTTTTTGACCTCCCTCAAGACTGTATTGATTTGTCTTGTAATAAAATGAGTCATATTTGGAGCAAGGTGTCTTGCATTGCAAAGTTATTTTTACATGTTTTAAGTGAAAAATGCATGAGATATTTCCCTAAATTTTTGCCCTCTCCCCCCCCTTTTTTTTTTTGTGTTGGAGGACACTAAAATGAGAAGTACAGAAGAAAACCATAAAGCATATACATGGGCTTTTAAAATCCGTACAATTATAAAATATGGTTGTGTTCTTTAGGAAGTCAAAGCACCGAGTTGCACAGCATTTCTGGTCTAGATTTTAGCTCTTTTTATAGAAAGCTTTCATTCCATGGGAGTAGTTTTCTCCTTAGCCAGCACCTGTTAGAGGCCTGGCAATGTCTGACTGACATGGTTGCTGCAGCTGTTTGATGGCACAGGTGAACAGTGGCTGCTTTTCTCCTACATTTGAAATCTTTTCTTTTGCTGGTACAGTTTCTTCTTGCTTTGTATTTAAGTAATCTCCTTGACTTTGGTAGCAGCATCCATAATGTGGATTGGGAATAAGTGTCCATTCCCAAAGGTGCAAACAGTGCAAGCCATAAAATGTTTTGAGGATTTGTGGAACGGGTTGTTTTAGCCTTTATTTAATAATTATGGAACATACTTGAGCTTCTTAAAGGCCAAGAGATGAAAAATTATTTATTCCTGAAGGTTATGCTCAGAAAGGGCAGTAAGTCACTTCTCCTGGCTCCTGGACAGATGTCCTTCCCTAAAAATTCAAACCCATGTCAAACTTCGTTCCCACTTCCCTGCCTTGTTGTTGCCAAGCAGAGGAAGCCAGACCTGAAGGAAATTTCAAAGCCTCTCTCCCCTTAGGTTTTGTACTTAATGATAGCTCATTATTAATCTGCAAAGCACTGTCCTTGGAATTCTGATTGGTAGGTTATGTCATGGCAAATGTTCATACTCAGCTGGAAGTAGTTACTGAGTATTGTTTTCAGTAAGCTTCATCAGGAAGCTGTTCACTCTTTTTCTGTCTGGCACACTCGCATATTTTTCCACTGAATATTTAGCAGTAGCATTTTTCTTTAATTCCCTGTATTTCTCCATATAATTCCCTAAATTCTTTAGGTACTGATGCTTTTCTTAATGGTTGGAAGATCACAATCTCAGATGGACAGCAGAAAAAGCCCAGAAATTCCCATAGCTCAAGTTTTTTTTTTCCTTTTGTTTTTCTGCTTGCTATTCCCATCTGGTATCTATTCTTTTTGATGCATATCTAAAGGAGCAGAATTATTAGTGCTTGGGGAAGATTTGTAAAGTGTTACTTCTCCATCTCGCTGGTCATGTCACAGAATCCAGCCAGAAGATTCCAGTCTGTAGCTGTACAAACTTACAGGTATTTGTACAAATAATAGACAAAGTTAATGAAATTCTACTGCCCCTTGGGGAAAATTTCCCATGTTTGTAAAATCTTTGTGACTAGATAGAAAAATGGTCAGATGAAGTAGGTATCAATTTAAATCCAGAACAGCATCACTTTAAATAGTCAAAAACTTCTGGGTTTTGATGATAGTGCTACCACTTTTTAAACTACAAAAAAAATGACAATACTGACTCAAAACTGTTCGACATTTTCCCAGATATTTTAACAGATTTTGGAGATTAAGTAACGTGTTTAGCCTTACACCTGATCGTAGTTCTTACCTGTGTGTAGAGTGAAGTATATATGCACAGCCTAGTGAAATACCTTTTAGCATAAAAACTGATTCATGTGGCTCAGACCTGCACCTCCTGACATATCCATGTACAGCTCTTTGTCTTTGAAACAGGCTGGGAGAGAGGAAAGGGAGCTCACTGATCCCTTCAGTGTCGTTCTAAAGGAAGCACATCTGTCATTTTGCTGAGGGAAGGATAACTGCATTAACCTTCCTCCCCTGTGCCCTGGGTGAGGCACTGCAAGATGCCTCAGAGGATTTAGTTCAGCCTGGGTAGGAAACGCTGCCCAGCTCAGAGGGTGGCAGATTTTCAGTGTGAGTGCCCTGTGCTCTTCCAGCCAGCCAGGTCAGGGGGAAGCAAGGAGGAGGATCCAAGGGATACTTCAGAGGTGCTGGTTGTGTAACTGCTGGAGGTGTTCTGTGTGAATTAACTCACGCTGCTGTGACCAAAACACCCGAGCAAGACTTTGCTTTCCTTTGTCCATTTAACACCTCTTTGGTCGGCACAGTCCTGGTACTGGGTTAGCCCGAGACGCTGAACTATGGGGGATCCTTCTCAAAGCCTGGGTTTAAATGTCAGCACCTTCACTGCTCATTTGTTTAGAATTTGGTGGGAGGGTGCCATAGATCTGTTTTTCTAGTTTTCCATATGAAATGGGCAGTGTATTTATTCTTTGAAATAGGACTCTCTGAGATGTCTTAGCTGGAAAGGTTTCCCTGACTGGGCAGGAGCGTGTTTTCTCTCCCTCTTCCTGCTGGTGAGTCATCCCAAATGAGTGGTAAGCTGTCTTTACTCCTGTCACCAGAACATTCTGCCTGGGAAAACACTGAGCCCTGAGCACACATCCTTGGCCTTCAGTGTCGTGGTGAAGCTGAGCAGAGAGCAGGTGTGAGCAGGAGGAGGCACAGGGCCCACCTGGGCTCTCTGGAGCTGAAGCGAGAGCTGGAGTAAGGATGTGCAGCAGGTGCCCTGCTGGCTGCTCACTCCATGGCTAGCAGTGCTGCTCAGACCCTTCTTACTAAGAAAATTCCTCCACGTGGTTAAACCAAGGCCTTGAAAAGCAAATCTGGCAGGGTTTCCTCATCACCAGCATCCTGAGCTGAGCCACTGCTAGGGTGTGTCAGAAAAAGAGGCATCAGAAGTAGAAAAATTTGGGTTATTTGGTTGGTTAATTTAATAAATGGAAGTGGTGACTCTATTCTGATTTTAATGTCATCTCTGTGGTAATATTAATTAACTTTAAGTACTAAAAATTTAACTGTCCTTATTTGACAAACCGTTGAAAACCTTAGTCATAAAAGATCAAAACCCAATAGTGTTTTCATGAATTTTTCAGATTTTAAACCTTCTAAAGGGACAGTTGTGTGGACTTTTTCCTCGTCTAATGTAAATTAGAAGTCTCGTGTCTGAAGGAAATGCCCATAATTTCAGGATTGTGGTTTTGTTCCCAGCTCAGAGTCCCAAATCCTACCTGGAAACTGTAGCCACTAGCTTGAAAAGTGTTATCTCCTGGCACCCTGTGAGCTCCCCAAGAAGAGAACCCACCATGGGAAGCCTACCTGGTGACTTTCAATGTGATCTGAACCTTCTAATGGTTAAAACTGGGAAACTGATTTCTGGATCTGGAATGAAGCATTTTGAACCAGATGATCCCGAAAACAGGATTGTCGATGGGGTTCCATTTGTGTAACCCTGAGAGGGATGACAAAAATCCCTTCAAAATAATTGAATTTGTCACCTTTCTTATAGGAGTCTGTGATTGATAAGGTGTGCTTATTAGAGATGACATTTACCTGTTAATCCTTAATAAATAGTGCTTGAAATTTTGTTGTTTTTCTCTTGACACAGTGAGTGGGGCTTCCTGGCTTTCTCCAGAGGTACATTACAAATTAGTTTGAAAATCACTTAGTAAGTGTTGTGGTTCTTTGGAGTTTTTGGTTAGTTTGGTTTGAGTTTCTCAATACTGCTTAGTAGTGATCATGGAATGATAAAACCTTTTCATTTTTGGAGGGTAGGGGTCAGTAGGACTGGGGCCTTGGGCTTCTGGAGAGCAGACTTTGCCCTGTTGAGGAGACTGGATAAGAGTCCCTTGGGAAGAGAATTGAAAGGAATGTGGTGAAGCTCTGTCTTCCTGATGTGGATCTTGGTTTTCAGAAGCTTCAAATGCTTTTTTCTTGATGTTGTGACACTCCTGACCACAGGAAATTCCTTATTGGGCACTGCCTCGAAAGCAGAAGCCTGGGGTCGGTGAGCATGGGCCTGGTGAGCATGGCAGGAGGAAGTGATGACATATTTGACATTTTCCCTTGTGAATTTTGGCTTTGAGAGACAAATCGAGGTGGGAAAAGTGCAGGCAGTGTGAGAGAGAAACACTCAGACGGTCGCTGTGGAAAAGCTTTGAGCTCACACTGAATTAGGTCCAATGCAAATTAAAAACATGGCATGAAGTGCTTTTGGTCGGTTCTTGGGCACTTTAAGAAAATAATAATTGACTAGCCACAGTAAATTTCTCTGTTTTTATTTGGTTGGTTGGTTTTGCAACCCTTTGCTGCTTTATTAGCCTGCGTTGGCCTTTTTTGTTGGTGTGAATTTGCAAAGCCCATGTTACTTAATTTACTTTGGGCATTTACTTATTAAGGCTTAACAAGGATATCCAGCATTCTCTGCAATGGAAAAAGAGAATAAATCCATAGAAGACAGAAAAGGCTTTGTTCTGACATGTCATTAAATCCTAGCAGGCACCTTTAAGAAAAATCCTGCAAGAAGTTTGAAATGAAACCTGATCTTTCTATAATAATTTTGTATTAGTGGAGGGAGAACGCAGCAGCTTTCTGGTTATGGAAAGCCGAGTTTAGAAGAGTATGTTGGTATCGTTAAAGCTTTTCTAAAAAGCAGATTGAAAGAACCAAGGTCTGAAGTTTGGAAGTTCTTTCCACCCCAGTGGTTTTCTGGTTAAGAAAAACCCAGTTTCATGATGCTGACAAAATGTTTTTAGATTGGCTGCAGATTCTTTTCACTCATCCTGGGTAAGGACTTAGAAATAAATTCTCATGCTGCTATAAAACTATTTTTATTACACCTGTATTACAGGAATATTAGTCCAGTAGGTATCAGTGCAATAAAGTAAAGAAGCTTTTAAAAATCCACTTAATAAAACATTGAATGGGGTTGGATTTCAAGCTATGTTTAAATAATTGTTTCATCTGTATTAAACTGTCTTATCCACTTCAATAAAAGAGCTGGCAGATATTTGAACAGAAGCAGTAGGCTTATGCACAGGCAGGGTTATACTAATCTTAGGGAATACTTATTAAGAAGAGCAATTCTAAGTAAAATAGAGCTTTTTTATTCTAAATAAAATGTAGATTTTATTCTAAATGGCAAAGCTAATGTGAAAGAGAGCACAGCAGAATGCCTGGGCATTTGGGCATTTTGATTTACTCTTCTTCATGTCACGTTCTGAGGTTTTTAGTGTCAAAGCAGAATGGTGCTGATTGTTGGTAAACATGGAATCCTGATCCCTGTAGATCGGGTGGCAAAGCTGGAATTGTTGCTGTTGCTCTTCTGGTGCAGCAAAGGGATGAGTGCTCAGGATGGGTGGGATCCCTCTGCTCTGCAGCGTCTCTCATTTGGCTGTTTCAGTGCTGATGAAAGGGCCAAAATGTACACTCAACTCCCAGGAGAGCAAGGGCAGAGACGCTCGAGTTCCTTCTAAATTAGGACAGAGTTGTTTTGGGTTTGTTTCTTTCAAAACTCTCTGTGAAAATTGTGTCCTCCTACTTCATCGAAGACGTGGCTTTTAAATACCAGTTTTTGTGGACCTGCAGGAGTTTTGATCTGCTTGGAATGTATCTAAGATAGTTAAAAGGGACTTGTGATAGCCTCGTTCAGAGATAGCGCTGCCACGTCATGGTTTCATTCTTGGAGAAAAAGGGTAATTTTTGGTTTTTAATGAAAAAATCAGCATTAAGCACTAATTTTAATTACAGGAGAGTATTCTCAGGCGTCTTACTTGTCTGTGTTGTAGATGCTTTTTATAATAAGAGATGATGTTGTTAAAAATGCCAGTGTTCTCCTTTAATATCACTTGGAGTCTTTGCAAGTCCTTTTTTTATTGCTGAAAAACATAGCACGATCATGCTGTTTGTCACAGAATCAAACCCTCACTTTCCATTATAAAGTGCCATATGCTCATACATTTTGATTTCTTTCCAGAAGCGTCACGTAAGCGCTGCTTTTGTAATCCCTCAGGTTTTTGGGTTGGAGTGGCTCGATTTCACTGCCATAGTATTGGTGGGGCTTTTACCTCAGCAAATCTTCTGTTTTCTCTCCACAGCTTCTGCAGAAAAAGACACAATCAAGAATACCTACTCCAAAGTCTTGGATGCCTATGGGCTCTTGGGTGTGTTAAGATTAAACCTCGGTGAGTCAAATATGTCAAACCTGAGTTTTTCATTTGGGGCAGAATACCCCAAATGCTCCTGTAACACTGGATCTCTGCAACAGGAGCAGGGCTTATTTTTTGCCATTTGTTTGTTTGCTTTGGTTTTTCCTTTGCGGGGTAACTTACAAGTTTGGAACACTCCCAGAAATGAGGGAGTAGACAAAAATAACTTCCTGTTTTTGCAATCCCCGTTCTTTTCTTCTTTTCTGTAGAACTCGGGGATGTGTTTTTGGCATTGATTCTTTTTGTATGTTTTTCAGGCAAGCTGGGGTGGGCCTTTGTGCCTTTAGCACGTAAATGAACCGACACCCTGCTCTGCTAAGATCCATTCTCTCACCCGTGCCCTTCCTTGTTTTGCAGGAGACACGCTGTTACATTATCTGGTTCTAGTAACAGGATGCATGTCCGTGGGAAAGATTCAGGACTCGGAAGTTTTCCGAGTCACTTCCACTGAGTTTGTGTCGTTGCGGGTGGACCCGACGGACGAGGATCGCATTTCGGAAGTGCGCAAAGTGTTGAACTCGGGAAACTTTTATTTTGCCTGGTCTGCAACTGGAGTCAGCTTAGACCTGAGTCTCAGTGCTCACCGCAGCATGCAGGAGCATGCCACTGACAATAGGTTCTTCTGGTGAGTTCAGAATTGGTTCACCAGGCGTTACAGAGTGTAGTGAATTCTTCTACAAACTAACGAACGGCTGGCGAGTTTTTTATCCTCATCTTTCCCAGCTCTTCCCACCTTTCTCCCACCAATCTTGAGGAGATAGAATGGCATTACTTGAAGCCCAAGGGCAGAAGTATGTTACTAATGAGGGGATGTTTTTGTGACCACGTGGGAGTTTCTTAATTGGAAGACACAGATTTTTTCACTCCTTATATTGTATTTTCATCTGAATATCTGTGTTTCAGTTTTGGTTCCTCTTAATTCTTCATGAATTGTGTCAGTTTTGAAAATGGGTGTGGTTATGAAGCTTCAAAGAAAAAAAAAATTACTGTTTTTTAGAGCATTCTGGATTCTAAAATGGTGTGGTGTTTATAAATCGATTCCAAGGGGGTTTCCAACATATGAAAGCACTTCAAAAGTTTTGTTACTCAGAAAATTGTGATATTGCTGTTTCGTTGAGACAGCAGGTAGACTGTTACAAATTGCACTTTGCTTAGCTGCTGCACTCACTATCCTTGTAGTGGATATTTTTGAATATAGTATAGGTTTTTGCACAAAGAATTTTGGGGAGAGGAATGCTGCTGTTTCTGCCAATCAGCAGCTTAATGACTGCCAGTAATGCGCACTGAAATGTCAGAAATTCTGTTCCCTTGAGCCTTTGTTAAAACCTCTCTGTGTGCCCAGGAATCTTGGAAGGGTGCTGAAGACTTGGCTTTACACTGTTAAAACAGGTGGAAAGGTACATCAGTCCCCCTCTTCTGGCCAAAATACACCAAACCAGCTCTGGTATATGAGCCAGTGCTTTTCTGGTCTTAGCTGCTATTTTGGTCAGGTAGAGGAATCTGATCAGAGTGAAGTATAAGAAAAAAATATTAATAAGCTCAGGTTTTCAGGAACATTACCTCTTTGATGTAAGTTTACAGGGGTTGTAGAAACCTTGTTGTTTATCTGTGCATCTGGAAAAAGATTTGGCTCTCCATTGATCAATCACTCCTTCAAGGCTTGAATGATGCCTGTTGACCCTGTCCAAATAAGCTGGGCTGATTCTGACTCCTTTTATAGAACTTCTGAAGTTACCTGGTTCTGTTTTTTTCAGTAAGAACCAATCCTCACAGGAGGTAGGTGAAGTGTCCAGATTCTAAGATCTAGAAATGCAACCACTAAAAGTGAAGAACTGGAAGTATTCTGCATATCAACTTCAGTGAGCTTCCTGGGGATTTTTCTGTGCCAGACATCCAGGCTCAGAGTGCCCAGGGGAAGAATATTATTTGCTTTCACTGCCCTCTTATAATGCATCTGTATACTTAGGTTTAGGGTGAAAAGGCTAAAATTAAAGGGCTTCCTCTGTTATAATGAACATGCTGTTTGCAGTTCCAGTAGAATTTTCTGGGCAGAGACACAACCAGACATCTTCCTGGAGTTTGCTTTTCTTTGCTATGCAGAAAACTTTGCTGCCTTTTTATACAAGGGAATGTTTCTGAAGAGGATCAAGAGCCAAGCCCCAGTAGAATGAGGCAAATAAAAAAAAATCACAAAACCCAAACTTTAGTCTTACTTAATATAGCATTGATTACTGCTGCTAAATGCACAGGTTCATTCAAACTGTGGATCTTCCTTTCATGTGAACAGTAATTGCTATTAGAGAATGATACATACAGTATATAAAGTACCAGCACTTAACCCTAAAATTGGTGTTTAACAAAATTTGAGAACCAGTTGGCTGGGAATGTATTCCTGGAAACCTGTGAGTGACATAGGGTTAGGTGGCATATAATGGAAATATTCAGTGTATATATTGCTAAGATTTTCTTTCCTAGCTTTGTTTTTTGGTGGTGAGAGATTGAATGGTGCCCACTACAAAAAAAGTAACCCCGTCATTGGAGTTTTCTCTTGCTTTCCCAGAGTCTGTAATCTCTGGCTTCTCAAAACAAGGCTGGGCAGAAAAATATAAACAGGCCTGGGGTGTTGTTTTTTTTGGTGGGTGACAAGCAAAGGCTAGAAGGGGTATTATTCTAAGGTCATTGAAATTCATAGCTTCACTCCATCTTACTGTGCTATTTACTATTTCAGGGACATTGTAGTGAGACTCATACCACAAAACTGCAGCACGCCCCTTTTCCTTGTCCTATTTGTGTTAGTAGGTGTAAAACGTGAGGAGTCAATAGTTGGATTCACAGTTAGAGCTGAACTGTAATTCCTTCAGGTTATTTGATGCTTGTTTTCTCCCCGGTAGGAACCAGTCCCTGCATTTACATCTGAAGCACTACGGCGTGAACTGCGATGACTGGTTGTTACGCCTCATGTGCGGAGGAGTGGAGATCAGGACAATTTATGCAGCTCACAAGCAGGCCAAGGCTTGTCTCATTTCACGACTAAGCTGTGAACGGGCTGGCACGCGATTTAACGTCCGGGGAACAAATGATGATGGTCACGTTGCCAATTTTGTTGAAACAGAGCAGGTACGTTGCACTCCAGTGCCCACAGCTTGGCTGACGAGCCAGCAGTAAGCCCCTTGTGGTTAGATTTTTGCTCTGAATCAACAGATCACAAGTCAAGTCTGCCTCCAGCAGATATTGGAATAGTTTCTTTGATGCTAAATTAGGAAGCTAAGTAGGTTATGTAATTTGATGATCTTGGTTTTTAGTGTGGCTTATGGTCAGGGCATGCCTGGGTCTGAGTTGCAGTAGCTTAAGAAGGTGCTGAACTCCTGTGGGTGGCTGTGCTTCCCCTGAGCCCCTTGAGCTGCACAGCAGCATGTGCCACTTCTGGCCCGAGCTGATCTGAAGGGGAAACTGGCAAATACCAAACCACCACTACCATGTGGCTCAGGGAAGATAAAAGCATTCCACTTAGCACATCTCCTCTGAAAAGCAACTTGTAAAGTCACTGTCGTTCTGCTGCCTTGGATTTCATAGCTCTGCCCTCATCATAGAGCAGTGAGAAGCTGCTAAATCTTTCTTTGCTGGCCCTCCTTGGCTCCCTTTCCATGGTGGCCTGTTCCCAAGGGGCTGTTCCTGCAGCTGTGATTGTGCTCCTCAGTTTCTTTGGCTGATTTCACTGACTCCTTCCAGAGCCCAGGTGTAACTGAAGGAGAACTTGGTGCAGGAAAGGCTCTGCTTGTACACCTCCAGTTTCAGGAGTTTAGCCAGAACACTTTTACACTTTCTCTGCCCTAGTTTCCTAGCGTGCCAATGTCACTGAATGGCTGTGGTGTGTTATTCCACTTTAGTTTTCCTTTCCTTGATACTTCATGGACCGTGATATGTTGGTTTCTGATGCAGAAAATGTGTTCTGAGTAGGCTGCCTGGTGATTTTCTGTGCATTGGTGCTCATTTTAACTGTTCCTGCAGAAAAGTCTTACCAAGTTGTTTAAAACATCTTGCTCCTGGTGCAGCAGTTACTCAAGCCCAAAAAATAAAAGCTTTTCTTTAAATAAAATTTATAAAAAAGTATTTCTTTACACATTGTGAATTGTGATTCTGAAAGGAAGCATGAGAGTGAGGGAACTTTTTGTAGGAATGGTTCAGAGTGGATAAAGAAACGTATAGGAAACAATACTTTAGCTGTGTTTTTATATATTTTATTTTTATATTTTGTTGTAATATGTAATACATAAATATATAATTTTTGCTTCATGTGTAATTAACCTTAAGCATTCTAAAATCTTACACTGTGATAATTATTAATACCATGCTTTACTTTCCTTAACAGGTGATATATTTGGATGACTCTGTGTCATCTTTCATACAGATTCGAGGATCTGTTCCATTATTTTGGGAACAGCCAGGGCTGCAGGTAAGCAGGAGATAGATTAATTATACAGATAATTCATATTCATGTGCTTTTAATCATCTGCTAGACCTTGGGCTCTTCTGCACAGTTGCCTGTGAGGATGAGGTGATCCTTTGGGGGCATGTTGGTGCTTTTGTGACCCACCAAGCCTGCTCCTCTCAAGTCTAAAAGTTGCTTTGCACACGACTTAATGTCCATTCTTTTTTCCATGTTTTCTTGTTGAAGTTCTGACTTTTTCCTCTTTTAAATGAGTTATCTGAGGGCATCCAAAGAGACTTGTTTTCTTCTGAATTGTTCTTGAGGAGAAGTCTTTTCAAAAATTTATTTCCGATCAAGAGTTACTGTAATAAAATTTCAGCACAATTTCTTGTAAGAGGGACCGATTCAGCAGCTACTGCTGTGACACATTTTTTACAGGAAGGGTTAAAAAAAGTTTGTGCTGGACAGGGACTCTAGGCTCTTTAGCCATACCAGCATTTTGCAGTAGAACTGCTGAAACATTCAGGTGTCTTTTACTCAAAACAAGACATTACAATGTAATCTTGATGTTGTAGGTGGGATCCCATCGTGTCAGGATGTCAAGGGGCTTCGAGGCCAATGCACCAGCTTTTGACAGGTAAAAAAAAATACCAAAAACCATTTAAAGTTTTTGCTAATGCACTACAAACCTCTGATAAGTTCTGCTGCATAACACGGATGGGATATGTTATTCCAAATGTGAAGCTTTGTCTGTACAAATGCGGGATTCAGCAAAGCTGGGAACTTCCTGGGGATTGCTTATGCCTTTCAATGCTTTGTTGGAAAGTGTAAATAAAATTTATATTGAACACTTTGCAACTTCTCAGTGTTGCAGATGTTCCTGTAAATGTTCTGTGTGCCGGAAAATGACTGTGGAATTTTTCTTCTGTTAACAGGCATTTCCAAACTCTTAAAAATTTATATGGCAAGCAAATTATTGTAAATTTACTTGGGGCAAAAGAAGGGGAGCACATGCTCAGCAAAGCTTTCCAGGTGAGTATGACCGTTCTTTCACTGTGCATATCCTTGGTATTTGCTTGTTTGCAATGAAGCTTTTACAAAGCCTTTGGAAACCAAACCCCCAGCTATGCTGTGCTCTGGGAGCTAAAATTGGATTTATCATAACAGGACTGCTTAAGATGCATGATGTGAAATGAATGGGTAAAAGCTCTCTATGTAATTTCTGTTTGATTCTGTTCAGATTGGTTACTGTGTACTGGAAAATTATAACAATGTGGACCTTATATATATTTGTGTATAACAAATTTTAGCAATGTGGACAGTGTGGAGGGATTTTAAGTTATTTTCCTATCTCTTCCTTACTAGTGTCTTATTGAAAACATAAGTCTTTTTTACTCTAGAATTGAGGGATAAATACATGATACTTTATGATATTTAATGCTGTGATGTTTCTTTTAAGGATATTCCTTTTGAAATCAATGGATATGTCCCTTTATTATTTTTTTAAACTACAATTTATCAATTTAAACATGGAGCTGCTTCATGATTAGCAAGCAATGTTTGTTCAGAAGATGTTAACTACAAGTGACCACTCTCAATAATTCCCACTGGTTAGTTTAAAAGAAAACCTCACGTTGCAGCTCATAAATACCATTTGAGGAGTTCTGTCTGAAGCCAGAGAACGTGTCAATAGCCATCTGTTATTTCCCTCTCCCTTTTCCCTCTCTATTGCAGGGATTGGATAGCTTGGGGCATTCACTGGGATATTTGCTGTTTCCAGTTCTCGTGGTGGGAGATAGGAGCAGTGATACCCAGGGCTTTGCCACCAAACACTCTGAGGGCACTCAAGGCTTTTTCAGGGAATATTGGGGAAAGTTCTGCTCAAGCCACTCTCCACAGCAACCTAAATAATTTGGGTGGGATTTTTGTCAGTAGTAGTTGATGAAGTGTTTACTCAATCCCCATTGCTGTCCAGCGTGTCAGTGGCCCCTGGGTTAGTAAAGGAAAACCTGACTGTGACAAGGAAAACAAAAATACATGTGAATTATTAATTAGTTCTGAGTTATTTTGTTTCAATGGTGGTGATAAAAGTTGTACCATTTTACCTAAAAGAAAGAAAAGAAAATAAAACAACTTCTAAAATATTTGTAGTTTTTTATTTAGCTCCTACTTCTGTATGTTCAGGTACTGGTATATTTATACTTTTTTTTTTTCTCTTTACAATGCCAGAGCCATTTGAAAGCATCTGAACATTCAGCTGATATCAAAATGGTGAACTTCGACTATCATCAGATGGTTAAAGGTGGAAAGGCAGAAAAACTACACAGTGTGCTTAAACCTCAAGTCCAGAAATTCTTAGAATGTGGATTTTTTTATTTTGATGGAAAGGAAGTGAAAAGGTTTGTGTGTATAACTCCCGTACATTTCCTCTGATTAAGTTATGGTGCTGGGATGTGTTTCACCCCTCAGCAAGAAGAGAAAGAATGTTGCCTTTGTTATTGTGGTTTTAGTGTATCCTGGGTGATGCTTAACATCTGAAATATGAGTCATCTATTTAACTCTGGTAAGATCTTGTCTCATTCTGTGTAGGCTCTAAAAATCTCTGAGGAAGATCTCAGAGACATTCAAGGGGCAGCAAGAATTAATTTCAGGCCTTTGACCTCAGGATTTTGTGAAAATGAAATTAAATAGTCCTTTCTGTAGCGGGCAGCCACGTGGAATTAATGACTATTTTTAGCATCTTCCTGTATAACGTGCTGCATATTTCCCTCAGTGGTGGAAAGTACCATTTTCTGTGTGTTGTAAATGTTTGTGTTCAGGGCAGTGTTTGTGACTGGATCCCCCATTTGAGAGATTCCTTTCTCTCAGAGCAGGATTGAGATGCATGTTTCCTGCTCTGCTCTGTACTTATTCCTGGTTCCTGGAGCAAAGGCTGTGCTTATCTCAGCAAGAAAAGAGAAGCAGGGAAAGAAATAGGAAACATTCCTTCTCCTCTCCATTCCACACCCTTCCTAATTTAAACTAATGCAGAGCAAAGTGCTGAGTGAGGTTCTCCCTGAAAAAGAGTTGCTGAATGATGAGGGGATGAGCTCCCAAAAACTTTAAAAGTGGCTTTTTTTTTTTTTAATTGAGGAATTCAAATAATGCCATCACGAATCAAAGTGCAACAGACTGAAAGCAAAAAAAAAGTTATGGCTTGTGATAGCTCAAAGTGTTACACAAAATCTTGTGTTAATAAAAGATACAGTAATAATGCCTGTGAGTTCATGGACCCTCTTCTTTGGGAGATGTCAGCCTTTTTGCTTTGTATTTCAAATCAAATGCAGAGATAATGAAAAAAAAAATCTTGAAGGAAGTTCTTCAGAACTTGCTGCACTTTGTGGTTAGGTCTCCAAGTAAAGGTGCTGAAACCATACTGATTTTGGAGGACGAAGTGTGTAGTGGGAGTGACAGATGTAAGGGAGAAGTGACCCTTGGAAGGGTCATTAGAATTTTGTACTCCTGGCTGAGCAAGCAGCACATGGATGTTGCTCAATGTGATCCTTTCAAGAGCTTTCTAGCAGGAGTTACTGCCTTGAGCTAAAGGGCAGAGGCTTGTTTCTCATTTTTATGAGCAAGTAATGAAGCACTGGGATTTGCTTTAGTTATATCACAAATTCTTGTTACTTTTAGTTAAATAAAATTCAAGAACTGTCTCAGTACTTTTGTTGTTGTAACTAAGAGTTATTTCTCTCGGAGGTTCTTCGGAAGCGTGTTAGTTGAATTGCTTGGGAAAAACCCTTAGTCTTGTCCTTTAAAACCATTTTTAACCAAGCAAGTGAGGAGGATTGGGAGAAACTGAAGCAGGAAGATTAGTGTTATTTCCAGAAAATGCCTGAGCTGTGCTCAGTGAGCACTTGTCAGCTCACCCTCCGCTGCTGACACGTTTGTAAACGTCCTTGTGGGGCAGGAACATCGCCCTGACAATGCCCTGATTTACTGCTCTGGTTCAGATCTGCCTGTCCCTGCTTCTGCTGAGGAGATGTGTGTTAAATGAGTTATTTCAGTTGTTTTCCCTCTCCTGTTGTCCTTGGCACAGATCCCAGAGCGGCACTGTCAGGACCAACTGCTTGGACTGTCTGGATAGAACCAACAGTGTGCAGGCCTTCTTTGGCTTGGAGGTAGGAAACCAAACCAAATCCAATCCAGTCCAGCCCAATCCAGCTGCTGCTTCTGGGGCACCTGGGCTGTAAAAGTGCTGTCACCTTCCCCAGGAAGGGTGGATGCATTTTTCATAGGTGGATTTCTAGTCCTGATTTCAGAGAGAAGGATTTCAGCATGTTTGAAAATCAAAAAGTACGGGTGCTGTAAGGTCACAGCCCTGAAAATCACTATCCTTCTGTTTTCTGCATTTTATTTAGAATATTATTTGTTATTATGCTCCTCTTAAGAGGAATTTCCTGTGAAAACTTACAAGGCATTGGTTGTAGAGCAGACATATCTGATTCTGGAATATGTTGTGCTTTACTGCTGCATTAAAACAAGTTTTCTATGGCATAAGAATATCTTTTTACACTCTTGATGTGTAGAATACGTCACATATACGTAGTATATGTCAAACTTAGCTTTGTAGCTCTGGTTTTTCTTTTCTGGTTTTTCCTTTATCCTTTTAAGAACTGCATAAATACAACATTTTATTTAAACCAGGTGTGCCAGATTTTTCAGCGATGAAAATTAAATTATGATTTCAGCTAAAGTAAGAGAGCTAAAAGCATAAAACTAATTAATAAGAAGGGAAATGGTTTATCCTGAAGAGCTGCTTAGTTAATTTTAAAATTCTGTTAAATGAGATATGAGTTCTTACTTCATTTAACACAGTAGATACTTAAAATAACAGGTAGTGAGCTCTAGATGACCCCTTAAAATTATAAGAGCAAGCACCCAATTTCTAAAACTTCTTGTATATTTCTTCTTAATTTTGTTTTGCAAGTTTCCTTTTGTATCTTTTGTTAATTCCTGCTCAACCTTCAGAATTTTGCCTTTGCCATTCCATGTCTATTATTTGAGGCTCCTTCTTGCTGTCAGACACCCTAAGATTTTAAAGATTTTTAAAAGCTCTTGAAAACAGCTTTTGCGTTTAGTTTGGTGCACATTAAGATAAAAACATTTACAAATCAGCTACATTTTTTTTCCTGTATTACTGCCTTTCTTCAAAGGAAAATGAAATTAGATATATGATGCAGCCTTTCAAGCACGATATGGTTTGCTCAGAATGATACATATGAACGCAGTATTTGTGGGGGTCTTTGCATATATACTGAAAAATACCATGTGCCTTTTAAGAAATATATTTAAAGTGGGGGTTTGTTTGTTTGCTTTGGTTTGTTGGTTTTTTTTGTTGTTGTTGTTATTTATATTGTCTCCACCTGTTACAGATGCTAACAAAGCAGCTGGAGGTGTTAGGATTAGCTGAGAAGCCTCAGTTAGTTACTCGCTTTCAGGAAGTTTTCCGATCCATGTGGTCTGTGAATGGGGATTCTGTCAGTAAAATCTATGCTGGAACTGGAGCCCTTGAAGGAAAAGCCAAGGTAAAGTAGATCTTCTCAAACGCTTTAGCAGTGTTCAGTGTGGGTTTTAATAAATTCTGCCATTAATATAGTAATGATGAAATTTTCTCTTTAAAAAACATGCTCTTTGTAATCCTAGAACAATCCAAACCAACAAAGAAATTAACCTAAAATGGTTGGTCCTGTTGATAACCAGGTCCTGTTTCTGTACATGGCTCCTGCCTCCCACGTAACACCATTCTGTATAAAAAGATGAGGCTCAGATATTCCATTTCTTTAGAACATAGTTCAGAAAAATGCATATTCCAATCAGCTTTTGTTTCTTTGAATATTTTTACTTTTCTCTCTGTGCCTCTCCTGCTATTAATTCAGTTCCATTGACTATATCCCCTTTTCACGTGTGTTTGATGGGACATTGTTCATGGTTTTACTGTTTCATAGTGTTAATACTGATCTAGTTGTTTTGTTTGCATGTTCGTCCAGCTTTTTCTTTTTAGTTCTGCAGTTACTGAAAAAAGCCCAAATTTTGTTTCTGCCCTGCTTTCTAACCCTGTGGGAACAGTTCCACGCTCCATGACAGTGTTTCTCTTCAGCTTCTTTTGTCTTGGTTGATGCCCGAGTTATTCCCATTTTCTAATGCTGTCTTTTGTTCTGTTTTCTCACAATGTTGCTTTTTTGTTTCCCTAATCCCATCCCTTGCCAGGTGTTGATACCTGTCAAGACAAATGTTGAGCCTAGCAATTTTTGCCCTTAGTTCCATCAAGAATGTCTTTTCACACTGTTCTTTCTGCTAAAGAATGTGCTGCTTCTCACTCCATGTTATATCCTGTGTACCCATAGTCAACTGTTTGGGATTTTCCATCACTTGTTCATTCACAGTGTGCCAGGTATCCCCCCAAAATACACAAAAATAAAATAATCAAATAAACTTGTTGCTTATTCTGCCCCTTGACTGGTGCATACAAGACTTCTTCATTTGGGAATTGCTTATATTTTACTATAGAGTGGAATTTGGTTCAAGATGTTTAGTTTTATTTTCTTACAAAAATGTCACCTAGAATGCCAGGAAAACTGCAGTAAGTATTTTATGGAGTGGCTCCCCTTCTCTTGAGTTTCCCATTCAACCTTCTTTATTCCTTTTCCTAAATTAAGAATTTTCTGTTTCATCTAGTTCATTTGGCTAGTTATATTTTTTACTTGAAAAAATGCATGTAATGTATTTACATTTCCGTGTTTAATGCTTAAAACACAGAGTGGATGTCCTGGTTTCAGTTTGTTAAACCAAGACAGTACATTTACTCTGCTGTCTTTGGAGTAATTCTGGGACAGCTCTAATCAGTACCACATCTCAGAAATCAAACCAAACATCTCTGACACAAGTCCCATCTATTCAGAGGGGACCTTTAATGCTTGCAAAGCCAAACAATACTTGCTCTTGTCTCAATTAGACCTGACTCTGTATTTTTTGAGTATATATTTTAAACTGTAATTTTAAAGTTGCATTCTCATTTCTCAAATGAAAAGTTTGATGCCTGAAATTGTTCCATTTCTTACTTATCAGTTTGATTCTTCAAAGCCCAAGAATACTTAGATGTAAATAATAGAAAGTTCACGTAGGAGAAAATTATTTTAACCTCGTGTGTGTTAATATACATTTCTATACTGAAAACCAGTTCTTAAAGTATTATAATACTCATTACATCTAACTCCTTACCTGCTCTTTCTTTTGCTTTCTCGGGGTTCCTTTCAATTAATTGCCTGGTATGTGAATGGTGAGTGTGGTTTTTTGGATCCTCAGTTGTACATTGTCTGCCAGGAAGGGAGTGCATCCTATCAAAATCCTATTGCAGTAGAGTGCTCCCTACAGCTCATGCCCATTGTCTGCCAGAGTCACTGAGCCTTGCCAAGAGAGCAGCTTCTCTCTTGCTGTCTGGTACAATTCATAGAACTAAATCCTAGGGCAGTTTTTTTTTTAAGCTTTTGCCATCTTTCCACGTGCATTTAAGGGGCTTTCATGGACAATGCAAGCTGTAAACTTGGGAGTATTTTTTAATAATAACACAATCCCATGCAGCATCCCTGCTGGATCACACAGTCTGTATTTCATGTACCTGCAGCAGTGTGTGCTCACAGACACCTGACAGGCAAAGCACATGTTACCAGAAAGGTGTTTTTGTGTGCCCAAATCAACACTGCCAGGTCTGGAATCGAGTGTGAGACTGCAATATGTGTTAGTTTCATTATCCTTTAGGTGTGTGTGACCCTCTAGTACATCTGCATCAGCAGCACATTTTTCTGGAGACTCTTGTTTAGCCCAGGTAGTTGGAAACTGTTCCTCTGGACTGTGCTTCAGTCAGGCCAGAGGGTGCAGGGACAGTGTCTGGGGGTGTCTGTAGCCATGGATTAGTGCCTGTGTTCCTTCTGGGGTGCTGCATGAGACTTGCATGTTATTTCAACAAGTTAAGTTAAAGCTCTCCCTGTTTTTAACATGAATATTCCAGAATGTGAATTCTGAACTCCTAAGTGCATCAACATATACATTCATGTATCATTGGCATTTGGACTCGAGTGCTTGCTCATCTTTCACTATTTGGGGAAAAGCCCAAAATCCCTGTCATGGTCTAAATGGCATTACATAAAATTAATTTTTAAAGACCAAGGTTTTAGGAGAAAAAAAAATACCCCTCCCTGCAGTATTTTATTTTATTTAGTTTAATTTAAAGCTGCTTGTTAGATACGTCTTGTAGGTATTACTGTGTTTTTTAGCATTTGGGGGTGGGGGGGAAAGCACATGTAGCACAGTAGGCTCAGATGACTTGATTTAACACTTAAAGAAGAAAATTGCCTTAGCCCTTAAAATCATTAACACAGTTTATGTGTATCTACTGAATATTGCCAATGTATTGTGAGCAGTGTCCGACATAAAATATTTTATACATGTTCCTCCCTAACAGGCTGGAAAGCTGAAGGATGGTGCTCGTTCTGTGACCAGAACGATCCAAAATAACTTTTTTGATAGCTCCAAGCAGGAGGCCATTGATGTTTTGTTATTGGGAAATACCCTAAATAGTGATTTAGCAGATAAAGCACGGGCTCTCTTAACCACCAGCAGTTTACGCGGTATGTGTCTTTCAGGATTTTAATCTCTGATAACTATTTGGTGTAAGAAAGTATAGAGTTTGTTTTCAAAGCACTGTTGGAAAGTATAAATGCTATTTTATGTTCTCTTGGCTTATTAAAAAAAAAAATGAAAGTTACTTCTGCTTTACTAATAGTGCCAAACTAACGTGCTACAGAAATCGCTTTACCTGTTTATGATTTGTGGGTGAAGTTCTACATCAAAACCAGAGAGATTTCAATAAGAAGCTCTGCTTGTGCAGAGCAGCCACACGAGCCTTGGGGGTTTGGTACCAGGAAGGTGGTTCCCCTCATGGGATCAGGGTGCTGAACCAGCACCCTGCATCCCCAAAGAGGTGGAGCCTCTGTGGTCCCCAGGGCTGCAGTCAGTCTCATCCTCTGCAGGTCTGGTGGACAAGAAAACAGTGGGTCAGTCTTAGGGCTATGTTCAGTCCTCTCCTGGGACATCAAAAATACAGGAGCTCATGTTTGGGCAAAGAAGGAACTCAAATTTGAGTCTTCTTTCCAAGATCCCAGGTAATAATATTTTGCGTTACTGCAATTTTTAGGGATTAGTGAGATTCTTAAATTTTCCTTCTCATCTTTTTTTCCTTCTCCTGGACACACCTTAACCTAGAATGAGGAAAAATATGTCAAAGCTTCAGTACTAATTTCTGGTTCAAGAAGAAATTAGTTTCCCAGTTGTAGTCTTCATCTCGAGGCTTCACATCTTCATCTGATGTGGAGTCCATGGGAGTGGTTTTGTTCCATTTGTTTAGCACAAGGTTTCATGTTATTTTGACTTTTCTTACATCTGAAACCTGCTAAATCGGCCTCACCTCAAGATCAGTTAAAATTTATTTTCATTTCTTCTCACTTTTTGTGGGAATGCAAGCTGTCCTTTCCATATTTACAGCTCCTGACAGCTGAGGAACATTAATCCCTCTTCCCTGAAATCTCTCTGCATTCTCTGCTAGGTGGCAAGGTAACCAGTGGGGTACTTCAACATGGGTGAATCCATGATTAACAAAGGAGGAAAAGAGAATTTGCCAATCCTATTGTAAAACTTGGTAGATTTTGCAGCATAAAACATGTGCTTTAACTGATGCAAATGGTTATGTGTAATAAATTGTGTATTAACAGCATGTTTTCTCACACATTGCTAGAAAATCCTAAAAATCAATAAATTATTTGACTAATCTTTTCTTATTTCCCTCTTACTGCATCCGTAGTTTCTGAGCAATCATTACAATCAGGTATAGTATAGTACAGTAAAATAAGCTGTAAATACGTGACCAGCTGTTGTTTGTTGTCCTCTGGCTCTTCTTGTGTCTGTTTGTGTAATATTTGGCTATGAACTCACATTTTCCTGGTGGTGATTGGATCTGCCATTCCTGTGCCCTAACACCCTGAAATCCAAGAAAAGTGAGAATTTATAAGAGGTAAAAAACATTGCAGTTGAGCTTGGGTCTGACTTGGGAAATTAGGTAATCAGTTCATAGGGGTTTACTTTTGCACATACTCTGGCTGAAAAGGAGTTTTCCTTTTTAGCTGATTTAGAGGCTTCTGTATTTTTGCTTTTAATGTTTAAGATAAGAGGTGAAATTCTTCAGTACAATTAGTAATTTAATTTTATTTGCTGCTAGAAGGCTCCACACGCTTGTGTTCTTGTCAGCTGTGCAGCACTTCATGTTCTTGTTCTTAGAAACCATTATTTAAAATAAAATATTCCTAATGTTCTTCTATTCAGATTTTACTGTCTGTTGAGCAAAAGTAATGGCCTTTACATTTGCCAATTTTGCTTTTTCTGTATGTTTTACTCTTGCTACTTAACTCTTAGTGAATATCTAAAGAATGAAATCTGAGTCACAAGTAATGTATGTCTGAAATGAAGTAATTCCTTGGAATTTTGTCAGTGTCACCAAGTGCTTCTTGGAATGACTGGTCACACTCTCACTGATGGTATTATATCTTATAATCTTCTAGAAGAAGAGCCAACTGTTTTTATGTATTTATAAATTATTGTTGTTATTATTATTTATCTCTCCTTTTTATTATTTATTAGAATGCCTATTTTTGTAAGGGTTATAAATCAACTATTTTTTCAGCATTTCAGGGTTTCACCTGGGTACGAATTGCATATATTGAAATATTCCTATAGGAATTTGGATGTTGCAGTAAAACAGCTCCATCAAGTTCCAACAGTTCTATTCAGTTGCACAGAATATCCTAAATGGAATTTTAAATTAACACTCCCTTTGTAGAACTGATTTCCAGATTCCTGCTTGCCTAGTAAGAACAACAGTCAAAGTATTTTTGCTGCAAATAACAGAAAATGTAACTGATGGGATTTTTGATGTTGTATTTGAGGCACAGTTTTGCTGAAAAGATAAATAGCTGGAAATATGTAGGAAAATCATAGTCTCAAGAGGCTCAGGAGCTCCAAAAAGCACTTTTTTCACCCAGTATTTTGGAAAGCAGAAATTTTTTATTTTTACTTACTCTCATTTATAAAAAGAGTCATTCTGCAATTTAGGAAGACTGCTAGTTTAAAAATGTAAACTTTTTGCTTGTAATAATTATCTTGTCAGTTCACTTCTAACCTGGTAAAGCCTTTCCCATTAGGGTCTCATAACAACATCAGGAGTTAAATAGACAATACTTTTTGCAGTTTTTCTTAAAAGCTCCTCAGTAGCAACTGAATGGAGTCACGAAACTGCAATCCAGTTAATTTTCAAAAGAAAAAGATGGGGAGAAACATCCAAACTCTGCTCTTAGCCTTGCTCAGAATGCTGCAGAGGCTGATCTCTGCAGGCCTGCACAGCTGCTCTGGGCTCCTGGGGTTCAGCCAGCCCTGCGGATGGTTTGGGGGTTTGCATCTCTTGTGGCTGCAGCATCCCTGTCCCCCCTGAGTGGCCGGGGCCTGAGGTGGCTCCTGTCCTCCAGCTCTGTGGCCTCTGGGGCCTGTGCTGGCCTTCCTGGGTGGAGTCACCTGGGCTGGGCCGGGAGCAGACCCGGGATTGGCCTCTCTCCTGGAGGGCTCAAGTATCCTGTTGGCCCCTTGCTGGTTTCTAGGCTTCATTTCCCTGGATTTTGATGAAAAAAGCATGACCCCAAGCATGGAGCACCCCAAGAAGACACCAACCACTTCGTTGTCTTTTCTATGTGGTTGGCTCATTTATGGATGTACGATTTGTTCAGCGGGGAAAGCGTTCACTGCCTACAAACACAATATATTTTCTTCTCTTGCTTCCAGTTTTTTTCAAAGCCAGTTAGGATAGACAGTACCTGATTTTTGTTTTAACCAGGTAGCCGAGATGACAAACTTAAAAGGAATAACTGAAAAGACAGCAGCAGCTCACTAATCATTTCTTTGGGGAATTTAAATAAAAATGCTGTTCCAAATAAATGATTGTTTTTAAGACAGCAACAAGTGAAAGGAAGAATTCCATCTAATGTTGTTTATATTGTTCTTTTGGAGTCTGATAACCATGAGAACATTCAAAATAGGTAAATTAATATAACTTAGGTAAAGTATCTGACCATTGAATCAGTGTTTTTCTTTCTGTGTTTCTCACAATGTCCTTTACATATGAGTCATTCCTCTATCTTCATCTGGCAGATAAAAACAAAGAACAGGGAAAGGCTGATGGGACAGAGAAATGAGTTTAATTGTTTTGAATCCCAGTCTACTGTCCTCACTAAAGCAGCTCTTTAGGAATTCAACTGGCCTAAAAATAATTCAGATTTGTAATAATTCGGCTTAAATAGATGCACTCTGATATGATGAAATAATGTACCTTCTGTGTTTTAGTACTTGTAGTGTTTACAGTTCCAGAAATTAATATATCTGCACGTTGGTTCTGTAACAAAGATTGGATTTCATAAATTTAATCAGTGAAAATGAGGTAGACATCCTTGTAGATATGTATGAAAAATGATCATTTCCTTAGAGAGTCATGGATGAGATAAAAGAACAACAGATATCTATAAAACATGGAAATTATTTCCTTCATGTGTTATTTCTCTATATATAATTTTGAACAAATTGCTGCTGTTTTTCAGTCAGTGTCTTACCCACAAATAATGTGTCTCTAAGGGTACCTTCCCCTGGGAAAGCTGCATTCCTTGTGCTTTCACAGTTTAACTTTGTCTGTGCACAAACTTTTGTCTGTGCACATACATTGGAAAGATCTCATTCATCTTTTCTGAAACATTCCCTCTAAAAGCAATGTCTTTTCAAATATTTTTGCAGCATCTGTAAAAGTACTGAAGAGCATGTGTGAGAACTTCTATAAGTATGCAAAACCGAAAAAAATCCGAGTCTGTGTTGGGACGTGGAACGTCAATGGGGGGAAGCAGTTCCGGAGTATTGCCTTCAGAAATCAAACCCTCACTGACTGGCTTCTGGATGCACCAAAGTTAGCTGGGATCCATGAATTCCAAGGTAGGATTTGTGTTCTGTCATTACTTGTTCTTGCAAGCTCTGATTTTTCTAAGTAGATCACAAACATTGAAACAGGTATCGCAGAAGCATAGAACCGTGTAGGCAAGGACCATAAAACAGTTCCAAACCCTGCCATGGGCAGGGACACCTTCCACTGTCCCAGGCTGCTCCAAATCCCATCCAACCTGGCCTTTGGTAATTCCAGGCATCCAGGGGCAGCCACAGCTCCTCTGAGCACCCTGTGCCAGGGCTCTTCCCATCTTCATAGGGAAGAATTTCTTTCCAAGAAGGAATTTTTCTTAAATTGAATACGTATATATGAGGTTTTGATTCTTAAGTTAATTAGAAACAAGAAATAACCTTTTTCTTATTTATCTCAAGATCGGAAAAACAAACCTGTGGACATATTTGCCATTGGATTTGAAGAAATGGTGGAGTTAAATGCAGGAAACATTGTGAACGCCAGGTGGGTGATCCAGTCCACACAGTACTAGTTTGGATGATAATCACCTTTTTCATGTCATATGTTATTTAAAATTTTGGTTTCTCCAGTGCTTCTTCACTGTGTTCTTCAGTTCCTGTGTCTTGTTTTGCTGGGAACACCAAATCCTGTGAAAAACCTTTCCAAAGGCCTGTGTGTAGTTGTTGTCTGTTGTGTGTCAGGTTGTGATCTGTATAAAGCATCTCTTCCTTCCCTACTGTTACTGTTAGCTTTCACTGCCACTCCACGTATTGCATGGATATATTACTGTGGAGTTAGGATTTGTCACTCCCAGCAGACTGGGTTATGGAAATACATTTTTCCAGTGGTGGGTGATATCAGTGATAAATGTGTGTGTAGTCTTAGGACCGTATTCCCTTTGTCCATTGTTTTCTCTGCCTGCTTTGCATGTTTCCTGGTGTTAGGGAAGGTTTGACTCATTGGGAAGAGCACCTAAAGCCTATAAAGCTGTAGCCTTTGTGCAGATTTTTGTCTTTTGGGTACCAAGCGTCAGTTTGTCATCCCCTAATTTTGCCCTATGTGTAGTTAATGCTGTTTCCAGGCTTAATATTTTTCATTCCTATGCAGTGCTGCCTCTGAAAACCATAGTCTGATAGGTCTCTAAGGATGTTTCCTCCTGGTCTAAGGCTGTGGACACCTATTTTCCATTTCTGACTGAGCTCTAGGCTAGGAAGTAACTCTCTGAAACAATTTTTAGGTTTTGCTTCTCTAGTCTAGGCTCATAAATACAGTAAGGATAGCCATGGCTCTTAAAGGTGTCTGTGGTGTTGGGTAAGTGAGACAGCATTTGTAGAGGCTGAATTTGAAACAATGATGTCATGACAGTCTTGAGCCTGTGTCTCTGCTGGGAGGCATTTGAGCACCATTCCCATCTTGGCTTTGGTTTGCTGCCTCAAGGTTTGCTTGAGGTTCTTGGATGTAGCTTAGTCGGCTCAATCACCACTAGAAACCTGCTCAGTTTGGTTTATTTCCAACCTGGTGTTTTTAATCTCACTGCCAGCACCACGAATCAGAAGCTCTGGGCTGCTGAGCTGCAGAAGACCATCTCCAGAGATTACAAGTATGTGCTGCTGGCTTCAGAGCAGCTGGTGGGTGTCTGCCTCTTCGTGTTCATCAGGCCCCAGCACGCTCCCTTTATCAGGTCAGTGAGTACAGCTGCCTCCAGCTTGGGTCACCCTCAGTTTGCCTTGTGTTGGAAGATAACACCCAAACATCCTCAGAGCCATGTGGGGCTTTGAAAGAGCCGTTCCACCTTCTGGTGGAGTAGTTGTTGCAGTTCTTTTATCTTAATTTTTAAATGCCTCATTGGTCGCCCAGAGAGCTCGGAAAGCTGAGGTTTTATCTTGTTACTGCTCAGTGGCTGTTAGAACTTTTTCAAACTAGCCCTGTGGCTGGGAGAACAATGTGTCCCTCACAGCCCAGTGTCACACTCGGAGCCATCTGTGCCAGGTTCCTGGAAGGTTCAGTAGCTGTTTCACTATTTCAGGGATGTTGCTGTCGATACTGTCAAGACTGGCATGGGAGGAGCCACAGGGAACAAAGGTGCAGTGGCCATTCGGATGCTGTTCCACACCTCCAGCCTTTGCTTTGTGTGCAGTCATTTTGCTGCAGGGCAGTCCCAAGTCAAGGAGAGAAATGAAGACTTTGTAGAAATATCTCGCAAGCTTGGCTTTCCGATGGTAAGCACGGTGTTCAAATTCCATAACAAATGAAAAGTGAAGCCCTTGGAGCTCTGGCAGTGTCATCCCAAAGCTCCATTTGCATTTTTCCCCCTCCCCAGTTACCTGTGGAAATCAGATTTTCTCAAATTAGAGATCTCAGAGATAATTGAGTTCCCACAATGTTTATTAAAATAGAAGACTGCAGAAAGAATAGACCTTGCCAGTGCAATGACGGAGATGATGAAATATGAGTTCACTTGCATTCAGAATCAAGGACTTGGCACAGGAAAGAGACCTTATAGATCCCTGACTCGGAGTAGAACTTTTATAGGAGCTGGAGACAATCACTTAAGAGAAACAAAACCACTGGGAAGCAGCACTGTACTCAGTCCACAGGAATGATTCTGTGCCATGTTCTCGTTATCAGACACCAAATTGAAAATGTTACCAGTGCAACAAAATGCTTCCTTGAGACTTAAATTCTACTTTACTTTTTAATTTTGCTTTACTTTTTATTTTTAAAATTTTACTTTAATTTTTTTTAACTTTTAAATTTTGTCATCAAAATTGTAATTTGTTAATTTCTGTGGCTCTGTGCAGGAGTCTTGCATCTTATTTTACAGGGGATTTTTATTTTCTAAATTTGTCTCCACTGTCATGTTTCATTTTTCCTGGCAAGTGTTGTATCCAATGGTTTCCTAAATGCTGCTCTTTCAATCTGCCAGTGCATCTGCTTGGTTTTACTTATGGGCAGTGGAAAAAAATCAAAACAAAGGGGGAAGTAAAAGTTCTCACTCTAAACCCTGGGCTTTGTTTAAACTAATAAAGCCCTTATGTTTTTCTCTAGTGGTGCAAATCAGATGTAACTGAAAAGTCTTCAGTTAAATCTGAATGATAAAGCTTTGGATTTGCAGTTTGTCAGGAGACTGCCACAAAGGCCCAGGGGATGTTTTCTTCTCATCTGACACAGGCAGCAGCCATCACCTTTGAGCAGACTTCTAAAACAGGGGTAGGAAGATGAAGAATTTTAGCATCTAGTTCAGTGGATTCGTGTTTCTTTAGAAATGGAAACTCCATAGGAAATATTACTTCTCTCGTGTTCCATATGGAAACACCACACTGTTGATTGTGTTGTTCTAACCAGACACTAAATATTAGGATGCATTTCAGTTGTCTTCATCACTCAGAAATGATATATATTTCACAGCTATAAACTGAATTTCTGAACCTAGAAGCAGTAAATTTCACTCAGTTGTTTTTAACTTCAGTGGGTGCTGCTGCTGTTTTACAGGGAAGGATGCTCTTTTCCCATGACTATATTTTTTGGTGTGGAGACTTCAATTATCGAATAGATTTGCCAAATGAGGAGGTGAAGGACCTAATACGACAACAGAACTGGGATCCCCTCATAGCAGGAGATCAGCTTATCAATCAAAAAAACTCTGGACAGGTGTGTTCAAATGTCACCATACTTGAGAATGTTTGTGTATTTTTACTGGTTTTAGCAATTCTGTGGTGCTCCTGTAAATCTGTATCCTCAGCATGGAGTTTTCTAATTATAGTATTTTTATGGGCAGTGGATGTAACTATTTAAAAAGAATATTTGTAATGTTTGCTAATGCTACTCTTTAGTTAAATTCTAAAAGGTCTAATGCTGTTACAGTTGGGAAAAGGCGTAGTCCAAATGGTAGCTTTTTTTATTTGCAAAGAAAACCCAGGATAACAAAGTCTGAAGAAAGCTGAATTTTTTAGATTTGTAGAGTTTCTTGTTCTCTCTTTGCAGCTCTGTGTGGGAAGGCTGGGTATGGTAAAAAGAGAGACAGTCCTCTATTGTTGGTTCTGTCTGCTCGCCAGCACTTTGATCACAAGCAGTGCTTTTGCTGATTTAGAGTTCCCTTCCATTTGTGCTGCTATCTTGTGCATCAGAACAGAAGGCAAAACACTGGATATTTTTACTCTCTTTTTTTTTTTTTAACAGCTGTTTCCTAGAGAAAGCAAGATGTACATTCACATGGTCAGACAGCATTGATTGTTAAGTGGATCAAAACATGATGTGTGGAGGTTTTGGAGACACCTCCAGCAGTTACAAAGCTGGAGAAATCTATGGAAACTGCTAGAATATGAAAAGGACTCCTGGCTGGGGAGCAGGAGTAGCACTGCACTGTTGGGATGATATTCCATGATTTAGAAGCTGCTGGCTGGGTACCAGCCATGCCTCTGGGGGAGCTCTGTGGCTGTGACAGATTCACCTCTGTACCTGCTGCTCAGGAAAGGTGTTTATTTAGCAGCTTGCTCCATAAAAGTAGGTTAGAAAAATAATTACTGCAGGCAAACAAATTAATTGTCTCAGAAGTTGTGGAACTTCTGGCATTCTGACATTGACTTTAAAATTTACTGGATTTCAAATTGTATTTCCAATAAGAAAAGCATGTCAGCCTGTCTCTTGATGCAGATTTGAATGTAAGATCCAAGTTAGATTTCTATTTACAGATCTCTGGAGTGAAGGAAAGGTGCCAACAAAAGGTTGAACTCAAGAATGGAGCTGACTGAGTTAGCTAAAGGGTTTTATCTTTTGTCCAGTTTAAACATTTAATGATTGAGGAGCTCACTTAGTCTTTAAGACATTCAATGTATTCATTGTTTCTTTGTTTGTTTAAATCCTCTTTATTTGAGGGGGCATCTTGTGTCAGCTTTTCCCTGGAAGTGTTCAGGACCAGGTTGGATGGCACCATGAGCAGCCTGGCCTGGTGAACGACATCCTTGCCCAAGGCAAGGGATTGGAACTGGATATTCTTCAGGGTCCCTTCCAACCCAAACCAGTGTGTGGGGCTGTGAATTTGTGAGAACATTTGCCATGTTCAGATAGTTAAAATGTAAACCTTAACTCCCAACTTTTGCTGACGTAGGAACAGCTAAGCACCAGATTAAAATGCTGTGTTACAGCACCCGTGTTCTGGGTGACCTCCTTTTGGTAATGACATTGAAGGAACAGGAGGTTGTTCCAAGATATAACTGCTGGCATACTTCTGTTCACTGATGATTGTCTGGGTCACTACTTAGTCATAGCATCAAATGTTTTCAGCAGACAAAATGTGGAGAGGAATCCATTTTAACAAATAGCATTTTTTTTCATTTTATTTTGAGTATTCTTTGAGTATTTAATTTTATTTTGTCAGTGTTAAAATAGAGAATTCTGATTAATTTCAAGCTGTTTCCTGTCTGTTTCTGTTTTTTAAAAGATTTTTAGGGGATTTCTGGAAGGGAAGATCAATTTTGCCCCTACGTACAAGTATGATCTGTTCTCTGATGATTATGACACCAGTGAAAAGTGTCGCACACCGGCGTGGACAGATCGGATCCTTTGGAGGAGAAGGAAATGGCCATTTGACCGATCAGGTTTGAGGGTTTCCTTCAGTTGTTTAAAATGTTCTCTAAGTGACTTGGAGCATCCATTTACTGATGCTTACAATGCCACTGATGCCGAGCTCCTGTTCCCGGCTTGGTAGGAAGCAGAACACTTGTAACAGACCTTCAGTAAACACAGTGAGGCTGAAGAAAGGGCCACAAATCAGATCCCAGTTATTGATATTTGAGGAGTGGAAAAGGAACTTTGGGGGGGAGGGGGGGTGTTCTGTAAGACACTTGGTTTTCTGTGTTTTTTCTTGCGCATCATTGCAATCACTGTATTTTCCTTTTTTGTTTTCATTGCTGATTGTAGCTGAAGACCTGGATCTCCTGAATGCAAGTTTTCACAGTGACACTAATGTCCCTTATACATGGAATCCTGGCACTCTGTTGCACTACGGAAGAGCAGAGCTGAAAACATCTGATCATAGGTTCCAGTTCAATTTTACACATTACTTCCTAAGATTTAATATTCATGCTGTGTATTTTGTTGCTCAGATACTCTGCTGACAGGATTTTCTTGTTTGCTTTTTTTTTTTTCCAAGGCCTGTGGTTGCACTGATTGACATTGACATATTTGAAATTGAAGCAGAAGAGAGACAAAAAGTGTACAAGGAGGTGATTGCAATGCAAGGACCACCTGATGGTACTGTGATGGTCTCCATCAGAAGTTCTTCAGGAGAAGAAAACTATTTTGATGATAACTTGATTGATGATCTTCTTCAAAAATTTGCAAGCTATGGCGAAGTTATACTTATAAGGTTAAAAAAAAAACCTTCTTACTTTTGATCTCTGCTTAGAATCATGGAATTGTTTGGGTTGAAAGGACCATCCAGTCCCACTTGCTGCCATGGGGGCACCTTCCACTAGACCAGGTTGCTCTGACCTGGCCTTGGACACTTCCAGGGACCCAGGGGAACCTGTGCCAGGGCCTCCCCACCCTCACAGGGAAGAATTTCTCCCCAGTATCATATCTTACCCTCTGGCAGTGGGAAGCTATTCTCCCCTTGTCCTGTCTGTACTTGAACCTGCTGGAGCAACACCAAAATTTGACTTCATTGTTTCCACTAATTTCCTGAATGAGGTTATTTCCTTAGGTAGCTTTTCAATTATGATCTGTGTCATTTTCAACATTTGAATTTCAGCTTAAATGTCCTTAGAGTTCATTTTGCATACCTGTACCTGTCTCCGTTTTCAGACGTGATTTTTCCAGATACTCTTACTTTTGAGAATTTTATATCTACAAAATTTGTATTCTAGAATTGCATTCATAGTTTTAAATGAATTGAAAATGAGGATGTTGAATTTTCACTAGGCTAGCAGTTGTACTATTAAGTGTTGTGGTATTTTGCTGGTTATTGTTTCCATTGAACTTTGCAGGTTTGTGGAAGACAAGATGTGGGTAACATTTTTGGAAGGAAGCTCTGCTCTGAATGTTATGAGTTTGAATGGTATTGAGGTAATGTAAAAATGACTGAAATTTCATATAGCAAGAGAAAATCCAGCTTTTTAAAGTTTTCTTGAGTGGGTTGGATTTTGTCTTTGGTTCTAAGAAGTTTTTTTTGTTCTGTACTAGACTTGCATCTTTTTTTCTTTTGATAACCACATATCAATATGTTGAGTTTCAAAAACCATAGTAAAGAACTATCAAACTTCATTTGCTTTTAGGAGGAGTATTGTTAGAGAAATTAAGATCTCCTACTGAAAGGCATCTTCATCAAATGAGGGGTTTGGGGATTTTATGATTTAAGAAGCAGAGTTTAGTTTCTTGAAAGAACCAGTTTAAAATCTTTATAGCCTGCACTTGTTAAAAATTTAGTATTTCTGTACTGCAAACTCTGAAAAACATCAAAATTTCAGCTTGCGTTGACTTCTATGGGGTCAATATTTAATCTTTGTGTTAATTTTACTTCTGATGTTCAAATTTTTACTAGTCTGTGGCTGCTAAGACTGAGAATTTGTGATGGTTACAGATGGATCCTTGGATCTGCTGAGATGTCACAGGAAAGGGGCCCTGGATAGAATGTCAGTTTGCAGAATTAAGACCTGTTCTGTGCCAGCCTCTAAAAATTACTTTATTTCTGTAGTTTATAAGCAAGTCTGTTTTTCTGTATAAATATTAGTGCTTCTGTCAGAGTAAAGAAACCAGAAGCTTTCTGATTAACTGAAAAGGAGAACTGTAGGAGCTGAGTTGCTAGTTTTCTTACCCAAAAAGAACCAAACAAACAATTAAATGGTTGTAATGAACAAGTTTAAATTACATAAATGTAGATACTTATCAAAAGGAAGGGAAAATCAGAATTATTTTTGTTTAGTTGCAGAAATTCCAATAACCTTATTTGTGATCTTTTCAGGAATTATTTTTTTTCTTTTAAATCTAAAAAGCTGAGCTTTAATATTCTTACTCTTAACGACTTTTGTTTTGTGTATTTGGCTTTTTTTGGCAATTCAGCTACAAGGAAGGATTATAAACATCAACTTGAAAAATCCAGATTGGATCAGAAGTTTGGAAGATGAAATGAATCTGGAGAAGATTAATATTGGGCTGCCTTCATCAACGAGCTCCACTTTGCTTTGTGAAGATGCTGAGGTTACTGCAGACTATGATATGGAAGGTTTGTTGAGATAAAGCATTCCTTACTTTGAAATGCCTAAAGTCCTAAATAATGTGGCTAATTTAGTGTTTATATAAATACATAACACATTTATAACCATCTAAAACAGATGAGAAATCACATTATTTCCAACAGTATCTCGACAATCTGCTTCACTCTTGTCTATTTTTAAATATATACTAAATTGACAGTTTACTCTTCAAAAACAGCCTAATGTTGAGCCTTTTTTTAAAACAACATTTCACCTTTTGCAGGCAGAAGTTATTACAAATAACAGATACCTTGAAATCCCCTGTCCAGCCTTCTGAACAAGTGAAGCTTGCCATATTGCAAACCAAAGAAATAACCTGTCAAGTTAATTGTTTCTTAGATTAATCAACTTCACAGTTGCCACGCTGTTATAATTACCTTTAGCATGTACTGCACATTTGAAGTATTTTCAACTGATTTGAGTGCATTTGTATTGTTCACGTGTCATTTTGGGATGCAATAATCATGCTTCAGTCGCTGAACTAAATCCTCAGAACATTGGGTCTTTTCTTGCATAAAATCCCATGCCCAGAATCATTTTTGACCTGCTTTTCTTCTCTGGGGCTTGTCCTTTAGGAGACATTGATGACTACAGCGCCGAAGTAGAAGAAATCCTCCCTCAGCACCTGCAGCCAACGTCGAGTTCGGGGCTCGGAACGTCCCCGAGCTCCTCTCCGCGCTCCAGCCCCTGCCAGTCCCCGACGCTGTCGGACGGACCCACGCTCCCAGTGAGACCCAGCCGAGCCCCAGGAAAAGCTCCTGGACCTCCTGTTTCCTCCCACGGTGTGTATTGCAACAGCTCCACGGCCTCGAGAGCTGCCTCAGCCCAAGTTCTGTTGCAACGTGTCTGCGGAATCCTGGTTCACCCCAGTCATACCCTGGCAATCCCTACTCCTGTCAGCTCCAAGATAAAAATTGTAATCAGCACATTTGTAAATTGGGAGCACAATATGAATGCTTCTGTTTAAACACGGCCTTTTTTTAAATGATGAAGTGAACGTGCGAACACGATGATGGTGTTCGGAACAGCTTCTAACTGAGTTTAACTGCTCAAAGGCCTTGAGAATTCCCTTCGTAGCATTTTCTTCCAGAGAACTTATTCCACAGGTGAGGGTCAAAATCCAAATTTGGAATTCTGCAATTGGTAAGATTGCTCAGGTTTTCATGAAAAACATAAATTTATTGAAACACACAAAGCAAAAGTTTTGGTTTAGGGAATCTGCTTCTTTCCATCATTAGTTCGTTCCTCTTGTTTTCCCTCTCTCAAAACACTTCCAGATCATTGTTTCAAAGGCTGGGGACTGACTGTCCTCTCTGTGAGGAAAAACTTGCTAGTAGAAAAGCTTTTCTGGGATTAACAATATTCAAGATACTCATTTGTGCATTGTTTTCTGTCATATCCTTCAGCTGAATCCCAGACTGGTGCCCAGCAGAAGGAGCCTCCCCAGAGCCTGGAGCCAAAGCGCCCTCCACCCCCTCGCCCCGTGGCTCCTCCTGCACGTCCTGCTCCCCCACAGCGGCCACCTCCACCCTCAGGTAATGTGGGGACCTTCTCAAGTGCTCAGGAATATTTGTTTTCGAGTCTGTGAGATGAACTCCAAAAGTGCTAACTGCATATTGCACTTGGAGCACACTGGTTTTTAACTGAAATGTGTAATTGGTACATTTAAAAGAAGTAACAGCATGGGAAATAAATAACAGCATTTTTACTATTTAAATATTATTAGTGAACAAGTTTATAAAGGTTTTTTTTCGCAGTTTTAAAAATGTGAAAATTTACAGCAATGTTTACTCAACATTTTCATTTTTAATAGCATCTGTTTTAAAATAAATAGAAAAAAGATATGCATATTCATTGATTCATTGCTATTCCTTTAATTTTGCCATCAGTATGTGTGATTTTATCATCTCCAAGTTTTTAATGTAGATTTCATTTGGATCATCTGACAATGTGAACAATTGAGACTAAGAGAAACTGAATGTTGAGAAGCATTTGGGCAACATAGTTAATAACAAACTGACCCTTGTGATTTTTAACTTTCTCATTCTTTTTCTTCCCTCCTACTATACTGATATTTTTCATTATTGCTGCATTCATTTCTTAAATACTGTCAGGCGGTAGGAGTCCTGCACCTTCTAGAAAAGAATTTGGAGGTAATGATTTTAATTGTTTTTGAGTATGACTGCATAGCAAAACTGCCATGGGGATCTGTTGTGACAATACTTAACATGATGATTTCCAAAGGTATAAAAATGGGTGATTCTCAAAGTTATAGAACTGGATATTTCATGAATGTCACTGTCATTTCTTTCTTCCCCGTCTAAACTACATTTGACTTGTTGGTGAAATAGTATTTCTTCAGAAGTTGGGATTTTAAAGTCAGAGATGAAGGTTGTTCCAGGTTTTTTGTTTCTTTGTCCTGGATGAATACATCCAGCTAACTTTGTGAAGTGCTTCTTCAAAGTAGTCTTTGTCACACATTTTGCTGTCCTGCTTGGACTTAAATCAGTTCATCAATACATGAGAGAGGGTGAAGAATTGTTAGTGGCACTTTCAGGCACTGCCCCTCAGTGGGTAGGAAAGAGGAGTTTTTGACAAAACGCTTCAAAATTTTTGAGTAATCTCAGAAAATGCATAAACTATTTTACATAGTCTGTAATTATCAGCTAATTTTGGTGTCAGGCAAAAACGAACTTGGCTCTTAGGTACTGGTGAGACATGGAAGTTTTTATGCACAACCTGTAATATTTCAAATTAGCTAAAATACAGAAGTTTTACGAAACAGTTGTTAGATCACATTCAACATAGGTGAGGTTTAATTCATTGTTTTTCAGTCCTGTGTAGTTTTCTGTGCACAATCCTTTTTGCCTAGTTTGTCTCAATTGTGCAGAGTAGTCAGTTGCCTTCTTTTATCCTCTTTCCAAACATAGCTTTCCTTAGAGTTGTAACTTGCATAAAACTTGCTTTTTATGCAATCATTGGAGACTCTAATATATTTTTTTCATATATTATTCCAACCTAAAGCTCTTCACTTTTTTTCTGCTCTCCATTTTCCACTCATGGTGTTCATGTATAAGCATAAAGACTTTGCTGTTCACGGGTATCTGAGCTCAGCTCCAAGCAAGTTAGCACAGGGCTGGAACCAAAATAAATGTCCCTATGAGTTACTTTAGTGAGGGAAAGGGCACCTGTTTCTCTTCCCTAGGAGGAAGGCTCCTAAAGCTCTGTGGAAATATCCCTGGATAGTGTTTTAAGTGGATCAGACTTTGGGTTTAGACTTCCATAGCACATGCAAAGAGACATTGATCCTGTCTTTAAAACATTGGGCCTTTTAAATGTTACTTTTTTTCCTCACATGCTTTCACCTTTTATTCCCTAAGTGCTTCAGTCCCTTTAATACCCATGGCCTTTTTTCCTAATGGCTCTGGATGCTTTGAAGATGAGAGGAGAATTTGGGCATCTGAGTGTTTTAGTTTGGTCGTATTTTATATCAGAAGTAACTCAGAATTCAGGTGAACAAGGCTCTGCACTCATTGCAGGGCTTTACAAACTGTAGACCTTTTGTATGTTAATACAAAAAAAAAGTTTCACTGAGGATTCTATAAGCTCCAGTTATTTATAGTTAAAAATTAAATTCTTGCATTCTGTTTACCCAATTTTTTTAATACATTACAGATTAAATTTTCAGAGAACATTAAAAACGATAAAGGTTTCTAATTGTCAATTAAAGTTAATAAATAACATTTGTGGGATTTTTTTCCTTTAATACCAGTAGTCAGAGTTTTCCTGATTGTTGCAGCCAAGGCTTTTCTTATTGGTTTAAACTGTTTTTCATTGTCTGTAAGATTAAAATATTCCTATGCTGCCCTTTGTGATAGCATTATCACAGCACAATAATTTTGCTTTCTCACTATTGAAGAGTGTTATGAGTAATTGAAGTCTCAGGTATTTACCCTCTCTGCTGTTTCTCTCCCAAGCAGAGAATATTTTTTAACTTGTATTTTAACTGCATTAAACAAGAGCAGTGGGATGGTATCGGGCAGTGCCCTACTCCTGTGCAGCTTCACTGCTGCTCCTCTCACAGTCAGAAACCCGTGATGGGAATTGGCAGAGCTTGGATCTCAGCCAGAACAGAGAACACGTGCTGGGGATTTAGCATCTTTGAAACAGATGTTCAGCCAAAGCTGAGATCTGACATCTCTGGAGACAGTTCCATTTCAGCCTCCTGTGCAGCCTTCACTCTACCCACTCTGTCACAGAACTCACAGATCACAGAGAGCTCCTGGGCACATCTCACACTTGAGCACATGTGAGAAAGCAGGAGGCTGCCACAGCTAAGGGATGCCTTCAGAATTTCCAGCATGTCTGTGTTCTGCCATGTTTTTACCATAGAGTTTTAGGAACCCACTATGTGCTTGATGATATTGCAGAAATAAAATAATTCAGCATGGTTATGCATGAGTGAAAACCTCCTTTCTCTCAATCTGAACTGTTAAACCAGTTGGTCCAAGTGCACAGTGCTGTGTGGAGGCAGCTTAGTAATAGAGTTCTTCAGGGTACAATGCATTATACAAAGTGGGAGACATTGCTTTCATCAAATTTCTTATTCAGATGTCCTGTGACAGAAACAGACTTCTCAGTGTTCTGAATGACAGGCATCAGGCTTAATGTTGCAGGGTGTAAGTGCTGTGCTCAGTTATTTCCCAGTGTCTGAGTACAGGTCTGTGCTCTGCTTCATCAGAGGTTCAAGGCAGCATGTCAGATCGCATTGGATAGCCAAAAGTTTGTGGAGAGTGAACATTTTGAAGGAATGAAATTCTCTTTCAACTGTAATGTAAAAATTAAATGATAGATATTATTAAATGTGATTTTACTTGATTTTTAATTCACAAGTCTGGTTCCCCACGCTGCTGCAAACAGGTGATTTCCTACAGGTGACTGTAATCCATCTAGACCAGAGTTACATTGTGTAAAACTCTCTTGTGGCAGTGTTCTTTCTGGTTTTTCTTTCTCAGTCTACTGCTTTTCTTATGCAATGTACAGCTTCTCTTCTTTCTCTGAAAAGGTCTTGGAGCTCCTCCCAGTCCTGGGGTAGCTAGGAGAGAAGTAGAAGGTAACATAACAATTTTTGTATTCTAGAAATGGATTTCTAATTTAACACTTGAGTAATATTATTGCCTTTGTGATACTAAAGGTGGTTTAATGAAGGTATTCATCATGTAGGATCTTCCTTATTTTTATTTAGCATAGCTTTCACCCAGCCAGGTTACTTTTGGGTTTTCGGTGGTGGTGGGAATTGTTACAGAAGGCATTTCTGAAAAGCTAAGTGAAAAGTTAAGAGTGCCCTAATCAAGAATGCTTTTAAGGCTGATCCTCAGTGGAAGCTGTAGCTGATTGGTCATCAGAGTGACTATTGTACCTGTAACTAAATCAGGAATCTAGGCAGCCTGACTTTTCATAAAGAACTACATATGTTCATATATTCTGGGGAGAAAAACTTCCATTTGAACAATTCAGTCTATAATTTAATATTTTGCCTGTTTCCAAAGAGCACAATGTAGGTATTTTGATTCTGCTGGCCAGCTGTGTGTAACACACAGTCATGGAAGAGCATTTCAGGAGCATTTCTCTTGCACCATTCTGGCTGGAGGTACTGCTGTGGGATGGGTCCTGCTTTGGCCATGCCAGCAGAGTCACGGGCTTGGGTTTCTTCCTCTTCCCTCAGGAATGTGTCCTTCACAGCAAATAGCAATACAAGTTTTGATAGAGTCACTGGCAGGGTTTCCTCCTGTATGTTGCAATTAATTTTGGCTGCAATGCTGGTTTATTTTTCTAAATTGACAAAATCACTCTGTGCATAGAATATTTGCGGGAGGCACCTTTGGTGGTTGTGCATTCCAGCTTCCTTCTCCATGAGGGTAAACTGGCACCAGCTTGCTCAAGGTGGGAGCTGCATCACAGAGAACAGTACCCAGAACCCCATTCTGACTGGTTCCAGGGCAGTCTGATAGCTGGAAGCTGGTTTGATGAACCGTGTGATGCACCACAGAGTTCCTTCCACTTACTGTCACTGCCATGGTAACTTTGCCTTCCTGGGAAATAAGCAGCAGAAACTCAAGCCAGAATCCCAAACCTCCCTGCCTGTTAGAAGTTGTGCACTAGAAATTGTCTGAGCTAAAGGTAATTTTTTCATCTCTTGCACTACCCAGTTTGATTGTTGTGTCTGAGGTTGTCATTGGTGTGGCCATGGTGAAGCTGGTGCTCCAACAGATTTACCCCATAAATGTAGAGAATGTTTTCTTTGGTTTAAAACCACTGCTGGTAGAACAGCTACAGAATATGCCACAAAACAAAACTATTCCAACACGATTGAGAACACACAATACCTGTCCAAGTGGGTGTCTTTAGCTTGCAACAAATAGGATGTGATTTAAATAATTTATAATAATAAGGGTCAGACTACTTCATGTGTGCCATGGGATAGGTGTGTGTTAGTGACAGCTGGTGGATATGTAATGAATTCTGAAATAATCACTGGTATCTCCTTGCTTCCATTCTCAGTAGTAGTAATGTAACATCACCATCTAATACCCATTTGTGGCTAATCTAACACAGATAATTTAATTTTTTTTTCCATGCTTCAAAGCACAAAAAAGCCCTGGAACACAAAGAAAAGATAATTTAGGTAATAAACACATGCTTTGTACTAATTATAATACAGACAGAAGTTGATTTTGAAATAAGTGCTGAGACAATAATCTCTGATATCTGTTACAGTTCGCAATCAGCCTCCACATGCACCGGGTACAGCCAGACCGGTAGGTATTTTTTTAAGATCATTTTCCTGCTGTCTGCTCTTTATTCCATCAAGGTTTCTGTTAATCATAACAAATGTAAGAAATCTGCATAGTTGACTGGTCAGTTTACAGCTTCTATGAGTTAATTATCTCAACAATTCTTGTCTGTTGTCTAAAAATACTAAGGGAAAAAAAAATGCATATACACACTGGATGTGACTTGATTGTTTTGCACTCTGCAATCCCATGATAGGCTCCCAAATACACATTTTACATCTCCTTTCAAATAACTGCAGAGTTACTCTTTGTATTATATGGCCTTATTTGGTGTGGTAAAATGCTTTATCTTCTGTACTGGAACATAAACTGTGATGGCAGTTAATTGCTTCCAGGCCATTAATGAATTTACATAAGCAATTGACATCTTATGATTACTTGATGTGTTATGGGGTTCTGTACCTTGTTTTAAAGACTTACTTTCATAAAGGTCTTCATGTAAAAATGAAACATTCAACTGTTTCAGCAAATATTAGTGCTGTGTTTAATTTCTTTGTGGAACTGAGGAATAAAGGGATTTATGTGCGTTCAAATGCTTCACTCACACACAGGAAATCAAGAGATAAAATATATCTGCCTAATTATTTTTAACAGTTGCAAGTAGGAGCCTTGTGTGAGGGGAGAGGAAAGTGTTTTAATAGCTAAAGGTCTTCTTAAAAAATTACTGAGTAATGGGATTGTCTATTGTTGACTTTGCAGCATATTCCAGCATTGGAACTGCTAAAAACTGTTTTTGAAAGTCTCTATTGAAATAAATATTACCAATTCATTTTTCTCAAAGAGATTGATTCTCACAGTGAACAATTAACGATCTTGGCTCTTTTTTTTCTTTTCCTGGAAATGTAAAATGGCCTATTCTAAAATTTGGATGAATTAAAATTGGTGTATATATAGGAAAGAATGTATTAATTTATCATTGTGTATTTCCTTTTTTTTTTTTTTTAATCCTCATAATCTGGAGCTAGCACAGGATTTGCCATTTCTAAATCAGAAGAAAATCTGATGTACAGAAGAGACTTCACCAGTACCTTGGAACTGACATAAAAGCAACATTTTTTTTGTTCATCTTATCCAAACAGAAAAAATAAAACAAACCCAGAAAGGCTCCAAAACCCAAAAAACCCAAACATATTCGAAGGCCTGAAAAAACATTTCCTAAGAAGCCTTAGCTCTTGTTTGGATTTCCTATATAATGTCCCAGGACTTGAATGGAGCTACAAAAAAGATGGAGATAAAGGGGCTATTTCCAAAGGTCTGGAGAGCCAAGCCAAGGCCAAATGGCTTCAGACTGGCAGAGGGCAGGGTGAGATGGGATACCGGGAGGAAATTCTTCCCTGGGAGGGTGGGGAGGCCCTGGCACAGGGTGCCCAGAGAAGCTGTGGCTGCCCTGGATCTCTGGAAGTGCCCAAGGTTGGACAGAGCAACCTGGACTAGGGGAGGGTGGCCATGCCATGTCTGGAACTAGATGGGTTTTAAGGTCCCTCCCAACTCAAAGCACTCTGTTATTCTAGGAAGGTTTCTTGCCTTTGTCTCGGGTGACTTGGATTTCATTTCAAGGATTTCAGGACCAGGGACAGTAGCTACAGTGGGTGATGCTCCCCACTGAGGGATCCTGAGGATGGTTAACACTTTCTTTCTCTTTCATTTCTGTTCCTTTTTGATGTGTTGGGGGTTTTTTTGTAATGCCTTTTGGTATGTAATCCAATCATCCTCCTGCTACTATCAGAATATTCGAAGAAATAACAAAATGCATCTTGGCAATCTCAGATCAGACAGGAATTTACGAGGTCAGGTGGCTGAAAGAGTTCAGAATGTTGGTAAATGGACTCAGCCAAACATAAGGAATTACATGATACACAACAGGAACATAAATCTAGTAAAACTAAAGTCAAGAATGATACTTTTTTTATAATGATGACATTTCTTTGCCTGTTTCTAATTATGTTTTGTGTACAGTTGTGCAATAGAGTTTGCTCTGACAACCATTTCTAGGTTGTCATTTTCTAGACGGTTGACATTTCTAGAATGTCTTCTGGTACACAACATTTTCCAAGAAACAAATCTTACCAACTATCTTGTCTCACAATCCTTTTTCCCTTGAACTCTGGCACTTTTACCTCAGGGCCTTTTATTCAGCTTTCAGTGTGGTGTTTCTAATTTACTCTGCTTCAACTGTAGTCTGGAATAGCTTCCTATGTCTCTTTAAATACTGATGTAGACTTTTAAATTTACATTCCTACCATATTAACTTCTATTCCATATATTTCAGGAAGACTTTAGCCTTCAGATGAGGCAGAATGTGTGTTTCATTAATGCTGTTTCTTCCAAATAAAATAGTTGCTCTTGTTGATTTTGTCACTTAAAATTCACAGACTTAGGTAAATTATTTTATTAATACTAGCAAAAAAGTAACTGTTTCTAGCATCATTGCACAGGTAAATATTTATATCAAGTTGTAAAAATGCTTTGCTTTGAATTGAACCATCATCGTGTTTTGAAAATATATTCTTCATTCTTGCATGTGCATTAGAAAAATCAGTTCAGCAGCTGTTATCAAAAATTTATTTGAAGAATAAATTTGCAGAATCCTATTATCCTGAATAATTTAGCAGCAGATGACTACGGATCCAAAGTTGAACTAAAATACTTTCTTGTTACCAACTTTCCCGTCAGACTGTTCCTCCTCGGGCTGGAGTTATCAGTGCCCCACAAAGCCATGTCCGTCCCTCGGGGGCAAGACCAGCACCTGAAAGTCAGACCAAACCAACTGAACCACCAAGGGGTAAGTTCCCTTTAGAAATTCAGTATAAATGTCACTATTCAGTCAAGAGCTACAGTCTGTGGTTTAAATGCTTTGTTTTCAACAGATGTGTCCACTTAGCATTAGAAATTAAGATTCTTGGATGTAATGGTATTTGGCAGTTTGTGTTAAGCATCCACAAGTATTACAGACCCTTTCTAGATGCTAATCTGAAGGTCATGTGAGATCTTCACCCATAGATTTCTCAGTATCGGAGAAACTCTGAAGATTGTTTGGTCTGAGCACACTGGTGTGTCCCATTCTGGCTGTTGATCACTGGACACTCCATGCATTGGTAGTTCTGTCATCATAAGATTTGAATTATGAGAGTCAGCACTTATGTCTAACTCTCAAAGTAACTTCCTAAGCTTACAGTTTAAAAAACAACCCTTTATCTTTTTACTTGGAAAAACATACATTTTATAATAGTGACTTCCAAAATACTTTTCAATACAACTGAAGTACATTTGGGAGTGACGTGGCTTCTGGTTCTGTGTTTCGTATAAAATCACAGAATGGTTTGTGTAGGATGAGACCTTGAAGATGATTTACTTCCAAGCCCCTGCCTATGGGCAGGGACACCTTCCACTATCCCAGGCTGATCCAAGTCCTGTCCAGCCTGCCTTGGACACTCCCAGGGTTCCAGGGGCAGCCACAGATTCTCCAGGCACCTTGTGCCACAGGGAACAATTCCCAGCCTCACGTGGAACAATTCCCCCCCCAAATATCCCATCTAACCCTGCCATCCATCAGCTTAAACTTAAGTAACAATTTTTAATGGGGATCTGCTTAGTTTTTGAGGATTTCCAGTCCCGTTGCCATGAGCCCCTGCTGTTCTTACAGCCCCTCTGCAGTTCTCTGTGGTACTTCCCCATCCTGCCATCCTTAAGATTCGTTGCAATTCCTTCCCATGGAAATCACTGCAAATACGATTTGACTTCCAGGCTCAACGTTGCTTCCTGAACCTCTAAAGCCTCAGGCTGCTGGACCTGCTCAACCCAGCACTCCTGTGCTAAGGATGCAGGAGCCCCTGATCCCTGTGGCACCGCATCCATCTCAGGCAAGTGCCCTGCAAAGCCTGGAGCCCCCCCAGCCGCCGCCTCGTAGCCGCTCGTCTCACAGTTTGCCTTCTGAACCTGCTCCCTCCCAGCAGCAAGTAAGTAAAAAAACAAACAACCTTGTAGGTACCTTCTTTCACTGTGTAAACTAACACAGCTTGTACTGGATGCTGCAGATTTGTGAGGAACGCTTAAAGCAAGCACAGAAACAAAAATAAGGATTCAATGGTCATGGGGCTCTAGGAGAGTAATCGTTGCTTAGGTACTGTCCATGGATAACTAACATCTTAAATACTAAACATTGAATTTAGGATTGAATTAGGATGGCCTTGCAACTTATGGACAGCTCATTCTTAAATTTTGTCATTTTGCAACTGTGTATGGAAAAACACTCAATCTAAGAAATTGAATTTTACAATGGTATGTGCATGACAAGCTGTATAGTAAGTAGCTAGCACAGGTTTTAAATCGTTGTTGCATGATGTGGTGCTTTATGTCATTGAAGGGAGATGATATTGATAAATAAGTTAATAAATACTTAAGAGAAATAGAATTTTCCCCATTCCCCAATGTCAGTGAAAATACAGAAACCTATTCACATAATGTGAAAATTCCATACAGTAACATTAACATTCTGTTATCTGGGACCATTTAGACTGTTATGATAAAAAAACACCAAGTTTTTCGAGGAAAAACCATACTTTATTACTACTGCTTAAAAATGCAGAAGCAGGTTTTCAGTGCTGTTCAGGTTTTTTCCTTATGCCTGTACCTGAAGCCCTTTTTTGCTACAGTAGTTAATGCCTATTTTGTACCACAGTGAAGCAGCCAAATTCCATCCTCAGTCAGCTGATTTTAGAATTCAAATTGAAAAAAATCTTTAGATGCTTTTCCTTTTTCCTTTCTTTTTCCTGAACCTCTTTCTTTGCCTGTGAATTTTCTTTTGCCTGTGAACTGTGAACAAAATGCTTTTCATTTTGGAAACTTAGACCAAAAAATACAGTTTTCTGAGGAAAGGTCTTGAAAGAAATACAAGGTCTTTTGAGAGGTAGTGAATTCCAAGACCATCAATACTGTGATATTGAAGAAACTAAACCTCTCCTTAAAAAAATAATTGCTTGTACAGTGTGAATATTCAGGACTCTATACAATCCATACATTGAAAAAGAGAATGAGTTGTTGTAAAGAGATCTTTAATGTATGTGCTTTACTCTTTAATGTAAAGAAAGGAGATTAAAGTTCCATAGAATGAGGGGCATTATGGTTTTTTCAGCTTGCAAAACTATTAGGTATAGATAACACAGTTCCCAGAATGAGAGCTATGGGGCTTTTCAGGTTAATAGGTGACTGGAATTGGACCATCCCTTCTCAGGTTCTGATAATTTGCATTATAAAAAGTAGCACAATCAGCTGCACAATCAGTGTCTGTATGGAAATATCATTAGAATGGACTTGAGGTCGAGCTTACAGTAGAAGACAAGAGAAATTGAAAATTTAGTGTAGTGTGTAGCAAATACTTGTGGTTTGTATTCATAGCACAAAAAACAGCTTTGGGAAAACTTCTGAAAGTATTTTTAATGTGAGGTTGCTTTGTTACTTGGATTTTCTTCCTAATTTTCTTTCCTTTGATGTCTGTTTCTCTTTCACAAGCAGGAGCAACCATCAGGGTAACAGGTATCTGAATATTTACCAATCTTATATGTGGTCTCCATCTATTCAAGCAGAAAAGATGTATGAATGTTGTTTTCATACATCTGCAGTCCCATCCCTGTTAAAAACCACCTGTCTGCATTCATGGATTGACTGTCATACCGTAGTTTTGCATCTTCCTTTCACAGTGCATTTAAAAATGAGACTGTACTTGTTAGGCCAAGAGCAACTATTTTGCATCATCATCTTGTATGAAACATTTGGACCCTTACCTGTGTTGTTTTAGTCACTGCTGAACCTCCTGATCTCGGTCTGTTCGGGGGAAAAAAAAGATCAGTGCTGGCAATAAATGTTCTCTTTAATGCAAATAAATCCTGATGCTATTGCACTGCCAAATTGTTTTTTCAAAATAAATCCCATATATCCCATTTCTCAAGGAACAGAGAACTTACCTAGACCCAAAGTAAAACAAACTGTTTGCTACAATTTTAAAAACATTTGGTTCCAGAATTACTCAAAGCAAATTTTTACTTAGAATAAGGAGCAATTTGGGTTCATACTTGCTTTGGGATCTTGTACTTTTCAACGACCACAGGACTTAACCAGCTGGTGCCAGGCTATATTTGATTTCTATGCCTTCTACAGTTCAGTTTTTCACATTTTCCCCCAAGTTACTCAATGCCTTTGTTTTATTATTATTCTGCAAAAAACTTCAACTATAGACAGTCAATTCAACTGTTTGGGTGTATTAAGTTTATCTGTTAAAGTAAAAAAAAATCTTTTTTTGAAAACTTGGAAGCTTTTAACTTAAGTTTTAACTTAAACTTAATTCATTTGATAAAGGGAAGCTCCGAACTCTGTTCTGTCAGTGTGCATACTGAACAAAGTATGGACAGTTTGTACAAGGTTAAAAAAGTTGCATTGTTGTTTGAAGCAGTGTATAAAACCATGTTTTGGTTTATGGTTTTTTGGGGTATTTTTTGATGTTTTGGAATATTTTGGGTTTAAAAGCTGAGAAATTCACTGGAGAAAACTGTCTTCTCCAAGGATAACTTGTTATTTTAATTATGAAACCAGTGATTGTCCCTTTCCACACCAAGAGGTACTGGAGATGGCTACAGATGCCTGTCTGCATAGAAATGTCTGCCTGCATATCCTCATAACACTAATGTTTCCTTTCATCGTGCTGCTTTAATGCTGCTTGTAACATCAGTGTGACAAACCTCCCAAACAATGTAACCTGGAGCTTTTCATTTCGTAGCTGTGCTGGCCCACCCCTTGCCTAGAATACAGTAGCATTTCCCAAACATTTTCTTATCCCATGTTTACTTTTGCTGGGATTGTGACCTGCAGGAAGCAGGTTCCAGCTGCATCAACCACCGAGGAGGGGGGAGTGGTGTTGGAAAACTCGCAGGCTTTCGGTTAGACAGGGGCTTCGAGCTGCTGTTTCCATTCTAGCTAAAACAAAACTGGGGTGAAGTTTCAGCTGAGGAGTGAGAAGGGGGGGCAGTAGGAATAACCTGGGGCCAGCTTGCACGATTGCTGAGCACGTTGTTTTCCTTTGCAGCTGAATCCCAACGGGACGTACGGCACTAACCCTGAACCCCAGCTCAGCAGTGACCCTTTTGAAGACCTGTCATTTCAGCTGCTCGTGTCCAAGATGCAGACGTCTGTCCGAACATCACCTGCTCCAACCTTAAACCAGAAGGAGTCGATACAGCTGCCTTCAGCGAGGCAAAGAAATGCTGATAATTCAAATACTGTAAATTGCATGCCACCAATGCCTCCTATTCCAACCTTTCACTCATCCCAGGAACATCAGCGCAGCTCTCCAAATCCATTTATTACTGGGCTGAACTGCTCAAATCCATTCACTGAAAGAACTCCTAGTGCTGGGAACCCATTTAGGATGGAAACGCGGGAGTCTGGGATAACCTCACAGGTATTGGTAGGACCTGCTGCTTCCCACCCCTTCCCTCTTCTGCCCCCACCCAGCTGTAACACAAACAAGCCTGTATTTCCCGTGGATGCAGCTGGAAATACGTTTTGCTTGCGAAGTAAATCTCTCAAGGTAGAAAACATCCAGCCCAAAGGGTGGGTGACGTTTGACGAGGACGAGAACTTTAACACGAAGCTGAAGCCGTCTGCGAGCGTTCCGGATTTTCAGCAGCTCGGCTCCGGGAAATCAGCCGGATCATTCCCAGGTTTGCTGGGAATTGAACAAAAGACTTTCCTTGGTTCAGACTTTAACTTGGATGGTGACTGGAATAAAAGTTCTACTGATTGCTTCTGTACAATGCCAGCAAGGAAACCACCTGCACCCCCTGTGCCATCCAGAGCAACCAGCAACAGGTCCCCTGCAGATCCCTTCCCCTCCCTGGCACCCAAGGTGTCACCAACTCATGATTTTACAGAAAGATAGATGGTCAGAGATACAAAAGGTTATATTCGTTGCTACATTTATCCAGTAGAATAATTGGGCATTTGAGATTATTCTGTGTGCAATAATTAATTGTTAAATGCACTGAAATTTAACTCTGCTCATAAACAGCCACTTTCTGCTTGTGTATAAATTTTGAATGTGTATATATGGTAGAGCACAAAAAATGATCTGAAGTTTATTAAAAATCTCGATGTAATAGTATTTGAATAGACAAAAAGAGAAGAAGGGTGAGCTACTGTCTCACTAAAACCTGTCAATCCTGGACACAGATTTTGCTTAGGGAGCTCTTTCATTTCTGTTCTCCTCCGTGGAATTCCACAAGAAAAGGCTTCCAGCTGGTAGCCTCCTCCCTCCCTTTTTGACTGTTTTGTTAGTTGATATTTATAAGTATTTACCAAAGAGCTGCCAAAGTTTATTGAGATTTGAATGTTGACAAGTATCGTTTAGAAACTGTTTAATTTATAACAAAGGCTATGGATATTTGTAAGGCTTATATTTGAATTTGAGGCACAACAAAAATAGTTTACTTCCAAAATAGAAACAAAACTCTGCATATTAATGTATTCAATTAATCTCCTGTGTCAGTACATTTCAGTTACTAAATCCTGTTGTGACATACGCTCACTAGCACAAATTGAGAATAATTGTGTCATATCATCCATTTATTTATTACTATTTTGATTGTACTTCTTTTCTTTCTTTTTTTTTTCTTTCCACAAATTGGAAACACCTGATACAGCAAGCTTTTCCTCAACCTCTGGAAAAAAGACCCCTTGGCTTCTGAGATGCAAAGCAGTATTTACGAATTGCAGACTATTTAGTCTGCAGCCAGGGATTTAAACAACACGCTTGGATTGTATTTAGAGTAGTGAAAATATCCCAGGGCAAGCACGCTTTTTAAATCCTCAGATGCTCTCACAACACGATCCATGAAATAATCCACTATTCCTTCGGACAGCCCCTGGTTAGCCACGAGCTGCAGCCGCCTAGAGGAGTGATAGTGAGTTTTCTATTGCGCTTTTTTCTGTCCGGGTCATCCAAGTTGTACATTTGGAACAGCAGTGGTACTACTTGTGCTTCGGTGTGTGAGTTACCTTGTTTTACGCTGTTGCTGCAAACATCTGTGTGGTTGATGTTTTGGTATATTCTTACATTAGCAAACCAAATTCAGGAGGGAACTTTTTGCTAGTGGGAGTCACGTGATAAATATGTTGTCGAATATTTAATTGCAGTGATTAAAAGCTATCTGTCTGAACTGTACCTGGTGTGAGGCACCTCTGCACTTTACAGGACCGTGGGGACCACAGGGAATGCTCCAAAATTGCAGTCTCTCTACATATATATATATATATATTTATATATATAGCTGTAGTAAGGCCTTGCCATGTGTTGACAGGAGCAATGAGCAACAGCAGATGCTCTGAAAACACAGAGGATGGAGGTGAGACCCACTCCCCACTTGTCCCTGGACTCTTGGTGTTCCCCGTCCCTTTGTTCCCGCTCACCTGTTCACGGCTGTATCCCCCGGGACACTCAGGGATGCCTGAAATAATCTACATATATAGGTCTGGGTGATCATTCTCTCTGTGTGCCCCCGTGTTACCACATCTCCTAAATTGTCAGGATAAATTAAACCCACTACAAACTGTCTTTTTAGTGTCAGCAAGTCAGGCGTTACTTTATTCTTGGCCAGGGGCTGTGTGGCTGTGTGACAAAATTTCAGCCTCCACACAGACACTGATATACAGGACCTTTTTCAATTATTTATACATTTTAGTCAACAAAGACATCTATGTTCATTGGTTCTAAATTGCATCATCTTTCATTAATTAGGATTCTGTAATTTCTCGGTTATTGATTTCTCACTTCTTATGCTAATTAGTCTATATCTTTAGTCTTTTTTTTTCCCTTTAGTAGGGAATTTCCAGTGCATAGACTGAGTTTTTATCTGGTAGTTTGTGCAGGGTGACCTCGTGATCCATAAATTCTGCATTCTATATGTCTAACCTCACCAATCCCTCCTTCTCTCCCAGGTTTTGTTCACTGGACATATCAGAGTTTATCAAAACTGAATATTCCAGGACTTTCCCCAAGCCGTCCCCTGCACAAGCAGCTCTGCTAAATATTGGCCGAGACAGTAATTGAAGGGTTTATACTTCAATTTATACGCTATATCCATTAAGGGTGATGACCAATTCGAACGATTCATTTAAAATGTAATTAAACTCCCTAATTAAACCGCCATTAGCGGTTTCCAGCGGCGGGCAGGCCGCGCGGGCCCTTTAAGCCCTCACGGGCTGGCCGGAAGTGGAAGCGGTGGCGGCACCGGCGGAGGCGCCGCTGGCGGCGGCACCGGAGCGTCCCGGCGGATCCCGAAAGCTCCCGGTGCTCCCGGCCGGGGGTGCCAGCGGGCACTCCCCGCGCTCTCAGCGCCTCCCGAAGCGCCGGGCGCTGCCGCTCCCTCTCTGCCGCCGGTATCCAGGGACTCGCTCCCGTTGCTGAGGGCCCCGGCCATGGTGCGGCTGCACGTCAAGCGCGGCGGCGAGAGCCAGTTTCTGCTGGAGGCACCGGGCAGCGCCCGCCTGGCCGAGCTGGCGCCGCTCGTCGCCCGCATCCACAACGGGCGGCTGAAGGTGCAGCGCCTGTGCTTAGGTACCGCTCGGGGCCGCGGGGGGCCGGGAAGGGCCCGGGCAGCAGCGGGAATGCGATCGCACGGCGCAACCGCGCGCGGAGCCCCGGCTCTGGCGTTTGGGGAGGGCGCTGTGTGTGCCCGTAGGGGCTGCTTCCATCGGGGAACCGCGGAATGGTTTGGTTTGGGAGGGGCCTTAAAGCTCTTTCAGTCCGTCCCCTGCCCTGGGCAGGGACACCTCCCTCTGTCCCCCGTTGCTGCCAGCCCCGTCCAGCCTGGCCTTGGACACTGCCAGGGTTCCAGGAGCAGCCGCAGCTTCTCTGGGCGACCTGTGCCAGGGCCTCAGCACCCTCACAGGGTAGCATTTCTCCTCGGTATCCCATCTAACCGTGTCCTCTGGCAGTTTGAAGACGTTCCCCCTTGTGCTGTTAGTCTGGGCCCTTCTTCAGGGCGCTCTAAAGTGCTCCCTCATGACCAGCAGTGCCCAAACACGCGTGTGAGGTTTTGCTGGCCAGCGCCAGCATCCCCTGCCGTGCAGTGGAGCCATTGGCATGTCTGAATTAATGCCGAGTTCACTTCTGAGGCAGCTTTGAAAGGCACTTCCCACCCCACCGTGGGGCAGTCAGAGCAGATTCCTGTCAGGCGAGCCTGGCCCGGGGGTGCAGCCCACCCGCACAGTGTTTGGGGGGTGTCTGAGGCCATACCGACACTGCTCCAAAATGTGAAAAATCTGACCAGGGAAATATTAAAATGAAAATGTTTTTGGCCACTAAGTACCACGAGGGTTTGCATCCCTGCAGGTACCACTTGTCACATTGTTTTATAGGTATATAAAATGTATACATTTCAACATAATTGCACCATCCATTTTTATAGATATGTTTTATATTCCTTGTACTTACCTGTTTAAAAACTAAAAGCTAGGGGCGAGGTTTACCTGCATGTACATCGTGTGAAAGGCTTTTGTCAATGGACTGCAGTAACAGAGGCTTTTAATCTTATTCTCTGAACACTCTGAAGAGATGGAGGAGCTGGCAGAACATGGTATTTCCTTACCTTACAATATGCAAGGACTGACAGAGGAGCAGATTGAAGAGCTGAAGTTAAAGGACGAGTGGGCAGAGAAGTGTGTCCCAAGCGGTGGAAGTGTCTTCAGGAAGGATGAAATGGGACGAAGAAATGGGTTTGGTAAGTCAAAATTCAATGCTTGTTTCTTTCCCTTCAGACACAGACAATCCATAATGTAACAGGGAGCAGCAAATCCCTGATTCTGGAATGGAATAGGCAAACTGTTAAGTTCCACACACAGGAATTCTATCTTGGGTTAGAATCTGGGGTAACGCTGATTGACAAGCCTAAAGAGCAGTATCTCTCTTCAGCACATAAGCAATCACCAGGAGCAAGTTTAGCTGTTCCAGTTTAATCTCCCCATTTGTAAACGTACCCATGAGAGCTGGTTTTCCTTGGGGACTCCAAGATACATGAACAGATTATTTTTCTAATATTTCTCCTCTTTTCTCATTGACTCAGATTTACTGAGCATGTGTTTGTAAGTGGGAGGACAGCCCTGTGATATTGACAGAGTTTGAATCCTGAACAGTGTGAATATGTAAGCCAAACCAAGTGCCATCAAATGGGACACAAGATGGGAATGAGTATGCTTTAGCTGGATTTTTGGTTTTGAAGAGAGGCTTTTTATAACAATTAAAATAGATAACTGTGATATGAAACGTACAGTGTATTTGCCAAACTGTCTTCACTGTTGAATTGAGAATTTAAAAAGTCAGAAAACTGCAAGCTGTTCTGCCCATTGAAAGCATGTGTGCCAGTACAGCCCACAGCAGGCCAGCAGGGGAGGAGCTTTGGTTTGTTGTGGAGGACATGGGATTGTGGTTGTCGCTTTCTACTGAGGACCTTTGTCCCAAACGATGTTCCAGATCATAGAATCATGGAATCACAGAATAGTTTGGGTTGGAAAGGACATTAAAGCTCCTCCTCCACTTCACTCCCCTGTCATGAGCAAGGACACCTTCCCCTAGCCCACATCGTTCCGAGCCCGTCCAGCCTGGCCTGGAACTCTTCCAGGGATGGGGCAAATACCAGTCACATGTCTTTGGGAAAAGTAAAAACCTGTCCCATGAAAAGTGCTGCTGGTTTCTTAAGCTAGTTAGAAATACAGGAATGAACTGTCCAACTGGTAACTGAGCTGCAGCCCAGTGGTGTTTCTCCTGCTTTATGGTTTGATACTGTTTCGTTTGCTCACGGTGGAGTCTGGACAGGATGTGTGCTCGGTTTCATTACAGTAAGTGTAGACTATGAAATATGTCTCTTACTTTTAGCCCCAAATGAAAAAATGCAGCAAGTTATAAAGAAGACAATAGAAGAAGCCAAGGCATTAATCTCCAAGGTGAGTTTCTTCAAGTGCTGGGTGGGGCTTTCCTAGTAAGTGCTGTGGAGTTCAGCATCTTATGTAGAATCAGACTTTTTTCAGTGCAAGGGCTGACAGTTGTGGAGAAATGCCATGAAGTGATGTGAATAGTCTAATAAAACCTGACATTTTGGTTAATGATTTTCTTTAAGGCTTTTGGCAAGTGGTTCAACAGGTTAAGGAATCAGATACTGAACTGCAGGGGAATGCTGGCAGCCGAGCCCATGTGGAACGATTAAATCACATTCAGTTTTATCCTTGCAATTTGCTATTGATGTGTTCTTTGGGTGAATGCTTGTCATGCTTTCTGGTGAAAAATTAACTGCCTTCTGTGCTGTTCTTGCAGTTAATGAAGTCTTTCGACTTTTATGTGTAATTAATTGAGAAGTGTGTTCTAATATCTTAGATTATCACAGAAGCGCAGGTGGTGTGGTTTGGAAGGGACCTTAAAGCTCCTCCAGTCCTACCCCGCTGCCATGGGACATCCACTAGTCCAGGCTGCTCAGAGCTCCATCCAGCCTGGCCTTGAGCACTTCCAGGGACGGGGCAGGGATTAGGTTTGACGAGCACTCACACTCGTGCTCAGTGCTGCTGTGTGCGTGCTCAAAGACAACAAGCACAAGGTTTGTTGATGGGAGGGTGTTCTCAGACATTCCAATTCACATTGCCAAATCTGTAGGTGCTCTGTGTTGTGTTTCAGCTTTTCTGTGACTTCGAAACACAAACTTGGTAATACTTAGGAATGGAGTTAAGGATAGTTTGGGAAGTGGTTTGTTTGGTTCACCACTTTATAATGACAAAAAAGAAGCAATGTGTCTGTGTATTTGAGGTTGTCCTGGCCAGTTAAGCAAATCAAGAATGCCCACAAGGAGGCAACACTCCCTTACCTTAGTACTTAAGAAACTGTTAATGTCTGTAGGGAATATCTTTATTTCTTTTCTTCCAGATGTGTCAAGTTTCTCCTCTATCCTTGCAGTAGGGTTTGGAATGATCTCGAGTACTTGGTGTTACAGATCTCTGCGTGAGCTGTGCAGTTTGCCAAGCTTGACGCTTCTGTTCACATGTGCTCTATATTTTTCTCAAGTTTTGAGCCCCTTCTCCATCCCTCATTCGAATTTTGCTGACTTGAATCATTTTCATTAATCACAAGTGCTTGGAGACAAAGCATCCCTGTCTGGTATCTGTGGTCTTACATGTCCTGATTTGAGTCCTGTGTTCCACAGGCAGTTGTCTCCTGCACAGTTGAGTGAAGGTTTCCTTTTTTTGTTTCCTTCCCTAGCCCTAAACAGAGGGGCCAAAGTTGAAATATATACTCCCAAGTCAAAGTTCCAGTGAGGAAATTTGCTCTCCTACTATCTTTGTGCAGCCTGTTAGCTCTGCTCGGGTATCTCATCACTTAACCTCTGAACCAGCACAAAGCAAAATTCTCTGGAGGTTTGCCTGTGTTACCAACGATCTCTGTCTGTATTTCAGAAACAAGTTCAGGCCAGTGTGTGTGTTACTCTGGAGATGGTGAAGGATGCCTTGGAGCAGCTCCGAGGGGCTGTGATGATTGTGTATCCAATGGGATTGCCTCCACATGATCCAATTAGGATGGAGTTTGAAGATAGAGAAGATTTGTCAGGAACTCAGGTATGCAGTAATGTATTCCCATTCTATGTAGTCCGTTTTCACCTCCAGGGTGGAGGATTTGTTGCCTGAAGTGTTTATATTAGATGAAGATTGAATGGAATATAAATTAAAATGCCACAGTTGAGTATGAGGAGAAAGATGTAGAGTGTAAAATTACACTTCATGTTAGGAATTTCAGAAAGACTTTTTATTTCCTAGGGAAGAAAAAAAAAATCTGGTTTTGAAAAAAAGAGCAAGAAACAACACTCCCCCCCAACTCTTCACCTTTTTTATTTTGTTACAGGCTGGAATTGAAGTTATAAAAGAATCAGAAGCACAGTTATGGTGGGCAGGAAAGCAGTTGGAAGAAACAAAGTTGCTCTCCGACTATGTAGGCAAAAATGAGAAAACAACCATCATTGTCAAGATCCAGAAAGTGAGTATTGCTGTACTAGTTCCTCACCCTTGGTGTCTGCTCTCTGTAGAAGAGAGCTATCCATAGGAGTATAAAAATGGATTAGATAAGTTCCAGCTTGAGCATCTTAAAGCTGTACATCTATTTTAAAATTTGAATGGATTATACTCTTAAGTTTTTCTTTAGTAATTCCTTAGCCTGCCATTACATACTGTAGCTGCTATTTCTTGCTCCGTAGTATTTTTGTGAAGTACAACAAAGAGGTATTTAAAGAACAGATGAAATGCAAACTGAAAGGTCGAATGGCAAATCTTGCCACCTGCAGTGGGTTCTGCAGTGCATCCCTGAGAGGTAAGGCAGGTGATTTGTGTCCACATTTACTTTCTCTTTCCTCTCAGGGCCGCTGGGGAATGGTGTGGTATCTCAGTAGCCGCTGAAGTGTGGGCTCCCAGGAGTGTGGTCTGTTTAATTAGCTGAAGGACTTGCTTGAGGAGCAGTGCAGGGGTTCCTCTCTGCCTAAACTGCCTCAGACCCTGTTTGTTCTCGAGAGCATTCACCATCTCCGTGCAAGATGCTGTGTTTGCAGCTGCTGACAGCAGGTGTTCTCTGCTTTGTTTGTCATTTCTTCCAGGAGCACAGTTGCCTGGATAAGAAATTTCCTTTTATTTGTAGTGCTTTGTAACTCCCTTCCCTGATTTACTGAATCCTATGCCGTCCTATGTCTGTATTAGTAGGGAAGCTAAAGATATGGCCCATCCTGAGATATCTAGAGTGACCTTAAAACAGATTTATTATGTCTTTTAGAGTGGAAATTTAAATAAAATAGACTCAATCCTCTTTGCATCTTCCATTGATGTCCACAAAAATCGACAGCATGATTCCGATGCAGAGATGAAAAAATAAATCTCACTTGAAAAATAACCCTCACTTCCCCTGTGAGGGTGGTGAGGCCCTGGCACAGGTTGCCCAGAGAAGCTGTGACTGCTCCTGGAGCCCTGGAAGTGTCCAAGGCCAGGTTGGACGGGGCTGGGAGCAACCTGGGATAGTGGAGAGTGTCCCTGCCCATGGCAGGGGGGGGGAATGAAATGATCTTCAAGGTCCCTTCCACCCCAAACCATCCTGTGATTCTATGAATGCAGCCACAGTTTCTCAGCATTTATTTTCCTGTTCTGAGGGACCTTATTAACTTTGAGCAATCCAGTTTTCTGAAGAAAGGTTTTTTTTTTTGATGTCTTTGTGCAGCAGCTTCTCCTTTGTATCACAAAAGCCATCAACAACATTTACAATTTCCCTTCCAGAAAGGACAAGGAGCTCCGGGGCGGGAGCCTGTGATCAGTCACGAAGAGCAAAAAGAGATGATGCTCTACTACTACAGGAAGCAGGAGGAGCTGAAGGTAAGTGTTCCTTTGGTGCCCAAAAGCTGGGCTGCTCCCACACAGCTGCGTCCCTCACAGCCTCCCTCCCCTCTCTGCCACAGAAACTGGAGGAGGAGGACGACGACTCGTTTCTAAATGCCGAGTGGGCAGACAACCACGCTCTGAAAAGGCAATTTCACGGTGTAAAAGACATCAAATGGGGTCCAAGATGAAGCTCTGCAAACCCCTTCTTAAGCTGCTCGGTCGATGCTCTTGTCTGCAGCAAGAAGTTGTGTTGTGTGTGGTAGATTCTTCTGACAGCTGCTGAAATCGTCACTTCTGTGGCCTTAGATGTTCAATAAATGTTCATATTGCTCTGTGACTGCAGCAGCACTTTTTTCCTGCAAGGAAATGAACAAATTCTCTTGAAGTTGGGTATTTTATTAGAAACTTGTAATTTGGATATGGAGATGACATTTTGTTTCATAGATAAGAGTAAATATGCACTGGAATGTTTGGTTTTGTTCAGAGTGGTCTTTGTACTCTCTTCGCATTCTTGCATTACTATTAGATGATGTGCTCTGGAGAAGGTAATTTATTTTGTAGGAATTCAGTTTCCCCCTACTAATCCAGGGAGAACTAAGGTTTTTATATGCTTGGTCACATTGCAACATAGCTCTTCCCAAACTGTAATTTTGAAATGAGTTAACCTCTTAATAAATGTTTAAAATAAGGTTTTTTTTTTAATATAAATACTAGTAACATCTTTGTGGAATGATTCATTTTTGTTCTTCAGGTTTCGTTTTTCTTGCTGGTATATAGAGGTTGACAGTAATTTGTATTCCAAAATAAGCATCATTTGCAGGTAGATTGGATATACCCAAGTTTAATTGGACCAGTTGTCTTAGGATGGAAGTAAAGAAATCATCATTGTTTTTTGTATTAGTATGGTTGAAGAGAGACATCAATCAAGGTAAAAGTCAAGTGCTTGCTGAATTTGCAGCTTTAAGGATTGGATGCAGAAAAGGTAATTATTGTGATTCAATGAACTGTTAATGGTGGTTTTACTTCAATCACTGTTTTTTTTACTTTTAGGGAAAGTAAAAACTAGTTTTTCTTGACTATCAGCTTTGCAGTAACATGACTTCTTACAAAAAGAAAAGCCAGAATTTCTGAGTTGAAAAACTTCAAATATTTTTTTATTTAAAATTTATTTGGAATTATTTCACATGGGAAGAACAGTTTTTAACAAAACACTTTGTTCTACCACTTCCTAAGAGGAAAATCAGTGTCCTGGAGCTTATAATATTCTCATTTCCTCTCTGAAAGCAAGGGAAAAGCAGGCATAGGAAATACTTAACACAGATTTATCACCCCTTTGACTGCTGTTCTCTGCTGTAATTGGTGGTGGTTTTTTTTCTTTAGCTGAGCAAACTTTACGTAGCATTGATCCTTTTTGGAGTTCTCACAACGTTTTGGTTCTGCTGGATTCACTTATTGTGGCTGAAACTGAACGAACTCACTGGAAAATTATTCTAGAGTACTGGAACCCAGGAAAGCCTATGGATATTTAACTATCCAAGGAGATAATGAGATTAAAACACCACATATAGGTTTGCAGCTTTGCAAAGCATTTTCTCTTTCTTTTAAACCACTTATTTCTGGAATTTCGAGAGTAGCCATGCCCTTGCAAGGAGAAAATCCATTCTCTCTCAAAGGAGACGCACAGCAGAACGTTGCTGACATTTTTGTTTTGTGGCCGTATCACCGTCCTGATGAATGGAAATGGTTTCCACACCTGCTTTCATTCCTTTTCTCCTTTTCACGGTTTTGCTTTCCCACATTTGCTCCATTCTCTGCCTGACCCAGGATTCTGAAGGATTTATTTATTGCTTCCTGCAACCTCACCCAGCGTTCCTGGCAACAGACTTGAGGCTGATTTCAAGGCAGGAGGGGGCAGTTCAGCCACACCAGCACTGCATGTTGCCTTCCAGCAAGTTCAGATCTTGCTGCTGGGTCATACCAGTTCCAGATGTGTGTCATGCCCACAGCCACGCGTGGGGCACGAACCAAATAGTCCAATCAACTTGCAAAGCTCTCCTTTGCAGTGTTTTCTCCTTAGGCTGCTCTTCTGGGAGATTGCAGGGATTTTACTGCTGAAATCCATCCCATAGCCAGGCCTGAGTGTCCTTCTCAGGCTGTTGCTGCTTCTGCCTGGTGGAGCCCTCCCTGTGGATACCTCAGCCCTCAGCCTGGAGTGATTCCAGCTTTGGCACTTCAGCTGCAGATTTTTTCAGGGCTTGGGAAAGATAAGTGCATAACTCATTAATTTTCTGTTTTGTCTACTGGATACTTTGGATGTTGTTTCAGAAAGATCCAAATAATTCAGTGTCTTTTTATGAGGTTTTTCCATGTTTATCTTCATTCTAATTCTCAGAATGCTGTGAACAGTGAACATTTGGAAATGAGGTGAACCACTAATTGACAGCTTTCCCCAATTAGACTTGGAAAGTTTATGCAAAAAGAATAAAAGAGCAATCCAAATTCAGACTATAAATAGTTCAGTCAAAGGAACAGATCCTGAGTGAAGTTTGACCTCTCGGCCTGGAGCAAAGGCTGCTTCTCCTGCCCTGCTGAGTTGCTCCTGGTGCTGGGTTTTGGACAGGGTTTGTCACTGAGGATCCATTTAAACAGGCATGCATTATTAAGCCTTGTGCCTTTTTTTTTTTTTCTTCCTCAAAACACATGAAATGCTCCACCTTGGGAAGCAGCTGCTTCTCTGGCACCTGCAGGAATGTTTTACTGTCTGCCCGCCAGTGTGTGGTGGCAGGCAGGGAGGAAAATCAGGAGGGGATCAGGTCATCAGTTAAATCACCCTTTCAGTACAAAAGGTCTTTTTCCTCCAAGGTTGTAAAAGCAAGAAGAGGACTGGGAGTTGGGAAAAGCGAAACCCCAGAAGTTTGCTAACTTCTAAGCTGCAAACTGGTTTCTGCTGATCTGCTGCCACTGCAGCTGTTCTGCCACCAGGAATGAAGAGCCTGGTTTCATCTGGGAATGCCAGCGAGGGGTGTCGGATGGCTGGGGGTGCTGTGGATGAAGTGAACAAAGTGGGGCAAGGCACTGTGTGCCCAGTGGCAGGGGCAAAGGCAGTGGGCACAAAGTGAAACACAAGAAGGTCCCTCTGAACATCAGGGAACAGTTTCACTGGAGGGGTGGCCAAGCACTTGTCAGGTTGCCCAGAAAGGTTGTGGAATCCCATCTATGGCCGGACCAGGTGTTCTCCCAGGGGCCACCCCTAGGGCACACTGACTTTACCTAGTCTTGTGCAAAGTGAAGTCTGAAGGAAAAATAACTTTTGTTAGGACATCAGCTTATGGGCTGAAACTCCACTGAGGCTTCCCAATAAAAAATGAGGGAAGAAAATGCACAAATTTTTGTGACTTTAAACATTAAGTGCCAGACAGGTAACTTCCAAAAAGATCAGCTGGAGATCAGCTTGCCCGTGGGCCCCAGGCTCTCCAGAAAGGAGTTTCACCAGGACTCAGAGTTTTTGGGAGCCCACGAGAGCAGGGGCCCCTGAAGCCCCTGCCCTCAGCCCTGCAGGCTGCAGCCCAGCCCTCTCCAGTAAGAGGATCAGGTTTTTTTCACCAGTCTGGTCTGTCAGCAGGAGGAATTGTGGAGATGTAGATCAGTCCCTTGGTGTCTGACCGGGAAATGGGTGGCACCTGCCCCGTGAGTCAGGAGGAAGGAGCCAGCTCTGGCCCAGAGCCCTCCCCAAAGGCAAACTTGCCTTCTTCCACCCTCAGGAGCAAGGCATGGGCTTCTGCAGACCTAAACCTATGAATCAATATCGTGCATAGCACAGGCTGTGACGACTTCCTTCTGGAAAGGGGAGAGCAGTGACCCAGCGGGATTGCAGCCAGGCTCTTGGGCTGGGCCTGGCCCCTGCTGCCGTTTCCCAGTGCTCTGGATGACCTCAACCCTCCGTCCATCTCCTTAGCCTCTCTTCCTTCCGCTGATAGGATGCTAATTGCTGGTGAGATTTTTCCAGTTGAGCACAGGATTGGGCCTTAGTCATCTGAGCAAGCTCCCTTCCTCCCTTTAAAGTTTTTCCAGGCTTAATTCGACTTTGTATCACTAGGAAATGACAAGTCATGTCACTGTTTTCTTTCCAAGTGTTTCATACTATGCTCTACCTGGACACACAGCATCTAAGTGGGGAAGCACAATGAACCCATGAAGTATTACCAATAGGAAGTGACATTTTTCCTTCTTTTGTTCAGTAAATTCCCTATGGGCTGCAGCTAAAACATTGGAGACATTTTTAAGACGGGAAAGCTGTTGTGGTTTCAGCTTAGATACATTACTGATTTAATTTTCTCTCCAACTGAAACCAAATCTGACTAGTTAACAATTTTCAAGTGAAGATTGTGGACTGATAAAAAATCCTGAGAATATGACCTGCATTCAAGTGCTGGCTCTAACCCTGCTTGAGGATCATAAAAATGAACCCAGTGTTTCCCTTAAGGAAAGTATTCTTAGCGTGTGGCAACGTCAAGAGTCTTTTATGAAAGCAGAAGCCATTTTGGAGCTTGTCCACTGAATTGCCAACACAGATAGCAGCAGGACCTTGGGCAGGTCTGTTGTGATGGTTGAATACATCTACTTAAATATTTTCCATCTTTTTTAATATTCCTAAACATGCATTTGGCAGTTGATCCCAAATTACAGTGAAAAGTAATCTGTACCATGAGTTAAAACTGTATTTTTCACAGAAGGATGTACAGACAGTCAAGGGCATGAAACCCTCTTTTTATTGCATATATTTCTTTTTATTTTACAAATAATTATATTCACTGATACAAATGTTCCTTCATAGAAGGTACATTTTATTTTTTTTTTAAAAAGGGATAGAGTGTCATCCAAAATAAGCCATTTATTGTTCATTAATATAAAATGTATTCATATTCCTAGGGGGTGTCATATCCAAACCACTGTTCATCCAAATTTCCTGTATGATCTGCTCCCTGCGCTCAATCCTTTCGGCCAGTTCCGCAGCCTCTGCTGAGTTATAACCTGAGTAAGAAGGTCTGTAAAGTCTGTCTGTCTCATCCTGGATGTTGGAAAGGGAGGAATCCTCCCCCTCCTCTTCCTCCTCCTGTTCACTGCTCTCGCAGGCTCTGGCACTCTCTGGCACCAGCTGATCCCTCTTCCTGTGCAGTTTCTGGATGTCCTTAGGACACGACACGCAGATCACCAAGGCACACAGTGTGAGGAATAATCCCACACAAACGCTGGACACAAACAGGAGAGCTGCTCTTTCAAGGTGATCTGCAGGCAAGAAAGCCAGGGATTAATCACTTTACAAACTTCCAAGGCTGTTTACAAACCCCCAGCTGCCCTTCCCACAGTGTTCCGTAGCCATAGGGCACCCAAACCTCCTGACACAGCCCAGCCCTGCCAGCTCTGCCTCTCCCAACTGCTGGGCAAAAATCCAGTCTGGTTATAGCATTGTAAATATAACAGTATGACCCCAACCCTTTATGAGCAGCTCAGTGCTGTTGTCAAACAGCTACCAGGACTCTGCACACCTTGTTAGGTCTCTCCAGCCACCCTGCCAAAATGGGCCTTGCCCTCACAAACAGGGGCCATGACAAGAGTGACTCTGGGCTCTGCAGCATCTCCAGGCCAGGCTGAGTAGGGAGCACTTTTCTTCCTTCTCCAACTTAGTGTTGCTAAATCACAGAACCTGCTTCATCTCACAGCAGAGACAGATGGGGTTGGGATGGCTTTTTGCTTTTTTTTTATTAGTATGTATACAAAGACTGATGCCTCCCGTGCTCTCACAGGTCAAGGCCAGGTTTTCAAAACTACTGGACAATCAACAGTCCCCACTGAAAATTTAAAAATATCTTGGGTGCAGTTGCTAACAGAGTTTGAATCCTTCAAGACAAGGAATATTCCCTAAATATCAATTATGCTGGGATTGTCCCATCCACAAGATTGTGATTGCATTGCAATAATATCATTACCATAAACATGGGATTACTAGTTGTAACCAACCTTCAGAGTTGATCCTCCCTTTTCCCACAATACCGTGTTCTAGTGAGCCAAACAATCTCAGCCTCATTTTCCTACCTCTAATGTATGCAAATGTAGCCAAGTAGTTAGAGCTAACAATAGCTCCATCTTTCTTTGGAAGTCTCGATTCCCTTGGATCAAGGTCGACACCTGTGACACGAGGAGGTAAAGCAAATTCAGTGAAGCTATGAAACTGATATTCACCCAGTAACTTTCCAGCTAACAAGTCCACCCAAAACACAGGCCAGTGCCATGCTGAAGGAACTGCAGAACACTAGACCAATGGTTTATAAGTTAAATAAAGTATAATTAACAAATTATTGAAAACACCAGACATCTAGAAAATGGTAAATTCATTTAAAAGAGTCTGTTGCCAAGTGAAATCCCTTGGGTCTATTCCCACTGGGCTTTCTGAAATAATTATTTTACTTCATGAAGCTTCACAGTTCTCCAGTGACCTTCCCAGCCCAACCATGCCCATGTGCTCCTGTTGCTGGGGACACATATCACCCTCATCCTGAACTTTGCAGCCTTTGAGAAGAGCTGGCGTTGGCATAACTTGTAAAAGATTCTTTACCCTGAAACAACTGCAATTTCTCCTTTACTCTTCCCAGCATGCTGGCTCTGGGCAGGCTGGGCAGGTCACTCTTCCCACAGAGTTGCTGTGGCTGCAGGACTGTGCTCACATCCCACCCCCAGCCTGTCCTCCACTCTCCAGCGGGAAGAGCAGCTCTGTCAGCAGAGTTTTCACTACCCCTTCCCAAACCCTGTGTCTGTGCTAGCACATACCATCATTCTGTTTGATGGAAGATCTGTTATCAGGGACCAGGGGGTTGACAGCTGTGAGGATGAATTTAGGAACTGCAAAAACAAAAGACAAATTATGTTCTGTTAGTTTTAAGAACCCTCTCCCCAGTTAATTACGAGTCCCACTGCTAACCCTGGGTTTATTAACTGGGTTGCTGACAGTGGTATTGAAGGTTGGACTCGATCTTGGAGGTCTTTTCCAACTTTAATGATTGTGTGGTTCTTGAAAAGTCAGGGCAGCTCTGGGCCTGTGACTGGATTCACACATCAGCCTGCTCCAGGAACATCAGTGATTCTCCATACAGCCTGGCAACCTGCCCTTTGTTTTCAACCTCTCAAGGGTGTGCAACCAGTGGATGGAGACAAAATTGGCCTCTAAATTCAGCATAAACTGGGCTACATCCAGATGCTAAGTTGCATCTAGATACTCAGTTTGGATGTGGATAGTTCACTGTAATTCTAAGATAAATGTCAAAGTCCTGTGTGCTGTCTTTTGTGAAGCTTCTGAGATGGACAGTTGCTGAGAAAGGTGGAGAGAATGGGAATAAATGAGCTGCATCTTTCTCATGCCATTAATTTATTTCCTTTATAAGTGTTCACAGTCTTCTGCAAATAATTAAAATAAGTACAAGCAGGTGCGTTGTACAGACATTGAGAGTTCACATATTCTGTAATGGATGAATGGGCCCTTCAGCCACCCAGATCCTGGCATCTGTTCCTGTGCTATGTGAAGGCAGATTGACTGATTTTCAGACCTGTGGGAGGGTAAAAAAGGAAAACATTTCAATTATGGCGCTCACCTCTATCCCGCATAGGAACATTTGCCAAGAAATAGTGCTGAGAGAGTTAAATGGAACAGAGGAGACTGAGGTTTGCAGCTTAGCATAGTTTTCGTTTGGAAAACAACTAAAAATAGCACTTCTTTCTGAGCAGAACTTTTCTTTCTGTGTGGGCTCCAAGTCAGAGCTGTTTCCTTTCCTGATGAAGGAATCCTTTTGGGATTCTTAGCTCCTGTTTGCGGTGGAAGGCCAGCAGCTACAGGGGTGAATAAGTTCATTTCTATTTTGTCTGATACCTCGAGGTAGTTTGTAGCTGTTTTCCAGCAGTGGAATGCTTTCCTTGGTGTGCAGGGCAGACGGGGAGCAGGATTGTTTCCAGCCTCAGTCTGCATTTGCAGGCCTGGCTGTTGTGACCAACACGCCTGTGTTGTGAGCAACGTCCTGGGACTCCTTCACCTGTGCTGACATTCCTCCTGCTTCCCTGCCAGGGCTTTGCTTGCTCTTTTTCCCTATGCTATTCAAATATTTATTGTAGGGGAAGATTTAATTCAAAATGGCATGGACAGAAAGAGCCCCTGGCTGCTTGCATTGCTTATTTTCATTACGGTGCTTTAAAGGACTTTAACTGGTGTAGGCTGCATCAGGTCGCTGAACAGAACAGCTGGTACCAGCACAGGCATTTTTATTAAGATAATCACATCTGTATTACAACTTGTGCCAGCACTACTTTGGCAAGAAGGAGTCAGCCACTTCCTGCAGGCTGCCCAAGGCAGCCCACAAAGGGACTCTGGCATCCAGGGAGTGCAGATACATCATGGGGCTGCAGGAGCCAGGTTTCCTGAGTGAGGATTCCACGATCCTGAAGTGCAGGCTCAGCAAGAGCCAGGAGGTCCCACCTCATGCAGACAGGAGATGATGCTGAGCAGATCACTGGGGGCACTGAGTCTTCAAGAAACCAGCACCTCCTGGCTCCTGTCATGTTTTTACTGTCAGGAACAAACTGCAAATGTAGAAATGCATCCAGACTCACTACCCTTAAGCTGCTGACCACTGGGTGGGGAGTTTGGGGTTTTTGCACATTCCTGACTGTGATAGAAATACTTTGAAGTGTGGCACAGCCCTGAGAACAGAAGTGCTCTCCTCTGCTGAGTTCCTGTCACTACAGGGGAAGATCTGTTTGCTTTATCTGGGGAAGCACAAGATTAGCAGGCATCATCTAATGAGAAGAATGAATGTAAAATGTCCTTCTGTAATATGCCAAATTCTTCCTGTGTTCATTAGATGATCTGTGAAATAATCAGATCTGCAAAGCATTGGCTAATGCTTCAGATTGCACAGCCCAGTAAGATCTGGCAGAAGAAAAACTCTTCCAAATGTGCCAGCAACACAAAAGAACACTGTTTGTTACCCACGTGGTTTTTTGCAAAACCACATCCCTAAATAACAAAATGCATAACTCCAGTGCAAACAAACTCACTCAGCTTTTCTAGTACACAGACATGTGAAGAGGAATGACTTGTAATTAAACTGATGCTAATTAAAGAGAGTTACATTAACTCATTCATAAAGGCAGCTGCACAATAATATAATGTCTTGCTGCAGTGGCAGATTCCCAGATCTCCCCAATAATAGGAAGCTGAATTACTGCACCACCTTTCACAGCTGACATCCAGTTCCTGGGGAGACTGAAAAATCTCTCGGGGCTCATTTTCCTCTGATCTTCAGGTAGAGGTGATCTGGCCATCAATCCTACACTGCTGTTCTTAAGAGCATGTCTCAGGTAACCTGTGCCCTTTGACCACTACTCACTGGGGATGTAGCTAAGGGACTCTGCAGTGTGTACCTGTGGAGCTGCTCCTGTTGAAGTATTTTAGGGAATTCTGCTCGCCTCTTAGGAAATTATATTGCTGTATTGCAAACAAGATGGAAAACTGTTCCCTCTTGTCTGAGGAATGAGCTGATGTTTCAATCCTACAAGAGATGTATAACCTCAAGCCTTTACTATTCATAAACTTTCCCTTTCCATGAGAAAGGAAACCACTCTGTGAGGGAGAAGCTGCAGATGTACTCACATGAATCAGGTTTCAGGACTGGGCTTGTACACAGTGCTTCAATTATGCTGGAGGTTTTACCTGCACTGATGCCAGGCAATGCCAGTTTATTTTTCCTAGCTTTGTTGCAAATGAACTCTGTGGAACAAACTCTTATCTTGATAGTATTTCTCAAAAATATTGAACTACATAGTTGATATTTTATTGTCAGTTGCATTTCTTATAGCAAAGAAAGCCTTAATGCCAGAGTCTTTGTTAGGTGCCTCTATGCCCTGGGTGGGTTTGTTCACATATTTTTTTACGGCTGTGTCACGAACTTCCCGTGTTAAAGGGAAGCAGATATTTAGGAAGGCTCAGTGCCCATATGTGTGTCTTTGCAAGCAGAAATGAGGGCTTGAAAATGACTGTGCATTTGCTCTTACCACATGCATAGCTGACATTTAGGTATTTTGTCACTCCAGGTAGGCATGGACTTCCAAAATCCCGGCTAGTGACAATGATTTTGCATCTCTGTTTCCCGTAACACCTTTTTGATAACACTTCCAGCGCTGTGTAAGACAAACAGTCTGAAAGAAAAGATATATACAATAAATACACAACACCCTGAAATGTGTTATCTGAAATGAGACCTGTTGGATGCATAACTAGAGATACAAGTCTGCACTTGATCTCAGGTGTAACTTTGCCTTAGCAGGATTTCAGAGTTAAATATTAAGATCTGTCAATGCAAGGAAGCCAGCTGCAATAAAACTGTGAACTTGCAGCGAGGGACCTCTCCCATATTGCCTTACAGATGCATACTAAGGGTGCAGGAAGAGCTCTAAACAGGTGCCCATTATAAGGTGTCTGTGTTCCATTCAGGATGCCTTGGAAAAAATAAGCACATCCAAATAGCTCTCCATCTATTCCATCTCAAACCAAGAGAGATGAAATGCTGTTTCCAAGTCTGTTTCGCAGCCCTGGGTTACTGAGATGACTCGACTGGATACGCAAGTTCAGTTCAAGTCAGGTGAGATCAATTCTTATGTGTTGCAACAGCTCAGGCTACAGGGAAGTTCAGGGTATTTAAAAGTAGCTTTTGATTTACTATGAAGAGGTCAAAATGGGCTCAATGTTTAACCAGGGAAACATGTGGCTTCCAGAAATGGGTTTTGCACTGGAGCTGAAATCATTTGAGTGGGAAAGCGCGTGAGTCACGCTTCACTTTAAAAAAAAAAAGAATGTCTCTAAATGTGGTTAAGTTCTTTCTATCCACATGTGCTAAACTCCAAGCCACAAAGCAAAAAACACCCTGTAGTTTTGGTTCCTAGACAGAAAGGATGCAGAAAGGACAAGTTTGGAGCAGTAATACTTCCCTGAATCTTTCTGCATCACCCTACACACTGCGGCTTTCTGTGTATGACAGATGTGTCTCACTCCAGGCTTCGGAGACAAGAGTGCTCTAGAGGTCTGAACCATCATTCTCTGGGCATTCAAACAGTCCCTCTTCCTACAATAAAGGATGGCCTCCAGTCACCTGCCAACTGCTGAAGCTCAGTTGTGCCTCCTTAGGTGAAGGACAAACACTGTTTGCAAAGACACTCCAAAGGTTCCCTAAATCTTTTTAAAAAGAAGAGAAGGTTTGAGACTGAGTTCTTGACATTGAATGTGTGAAAATGAGGCATATTGGTGATTTTTAGAATAAACTTCCTGACACCAGCACTAAATAAGTCATATATGCAGGCAGAGCCAGGAGTTATTGGGCTGATCTGTCTGGCAAAGGGCTCATGGGTTGTATTGGACACGGGACATGGATTTTAGGAGAGCTCTTTGACTTTTCAGAGACCTAAAATTCCATTACCTGTGTGTCCCAAGAGGCTGCTGGGAAGGCAGGGAAGGACTGACCTAAAGCACGGGGTAGTTCTGATTAAGTAATTTGGCAGTTTTAGTTTCCCTCCCTGGCAATTTCAGGTGAGTAAGGCTATATTTGGATGGGTGTTTTAGGCAGCCAATAGCTTCCTTTGGCAAGTACAAAACCAACTGGAGAATATCAGGAGGAATTGGCAGGTGATTCATAAATGAACAGCAAACTGAGTTATGTTTTCTAGAGAATTTCCTGCCCTGGGAGCTGCTCTCGATGCCTTATAAAACCAGGAGGATGCTGTGCTGATGTTTTTTTACATACTCAGTGATAGGGCAGGTGTGTATTTCATTTTGCCTTTGCTCATGTTTCTGTGGGACTTAATAGCTTCTTATCATCTCTGTCCTTGTTGGATTTGGCTCCTCTACCTAGGGAGCCAGTCATTATATGCCTGCAGGTCCTTGGCAGGCCAGTTTTTGGAGAACCTCCCAGGGTCTGCCTGGTGTCACAGGTGAGTAACTGCAAACCGTGACCTGTTTCTTCTGCAGGACAGGACAAACCTTACCTGCAAAGTTTAATAACATAAAAAAACAACAAAAAAACCTATTAAAAACTTCCTGCATTCTGAAAAGATTTTGGGTTTTAGTGACTCAATTAAAAATCCTGTCTGGTTTACATGTGGCCCTGCTACCTTCCCCTACTAGTTCTCCCAGCAGCTACGATGGGATTAACTTGAATAACTTACCCTCCTCCTGGTCAAACATCTTTTTCCAGTGACTGAATGAGGAGAGGTCAATGATGTGTTTTGAGCAAAGGAATCCCATGGAACGGCCCCAAAGAAACCATGAACTTGGAGATGAACATAAATACACAATGTGGCTTCTTTCTAAGTGCTGTTTGATCTACACAGGTATCCCTGGGTTTGTTAGACTGGTACCATACATTTTCAATAACCTGCCTCTGGAAAAGCACATTCCCAGAGTGCTAAAAGGTTGGTGGCATCCAGTGGTGGCAGACAAGGCAGCAGTGTGGCTGGGAAAACACTCCATTCTCCACGCCTTTCTCCCCGAGTTGCTCGTTACACACCAAGACTGTCGGTGGATCTTTTGTACCAGACACTGCTATGGAAGGCACGGGGACACGGGTGTCAAGACGAGGTTCTTAGCGCAGTCTCGTACTAAGACCAATCTGACTGCAGCTATTTAATAGTTGGAGTAGAAGGCCTTGTTTTTGGAGGAAAGGCTCTTTCAGCTCCCCAATTAGCTTTGTTTGGGAAAGTTTTGGCATGCAAATGACGTGCCATAAATCACGAAGGCTTTAATGAGAAGTAATTTGTCTTCTGGTTTCTTAAAGCTTCTCTCAATTCAGACAGGAGGAGCTTTCCCTCCCTTTGTTTCCATCCTGCCACAACAAAACCTGCAGGTGATGGAGCATCTTGTGCCAGGCTCCGGCAGCAGTGTGCTGTCCCACCCTCTCCAAATGTTTCCAGCTGCTTTCATCCCCAACCACTCCTTATGCTGCTTTATCTGTTCTGGGCTATGCCCACCCACAGAAGAATAAGGAGCTCTCTTTTAAAATCAACTGAAAGCAAAGATTTCACACCTCCAAATCAGGATGGCTCGTGCTTTGTGGAGCCCAGATATCAACTGAGGGGATAAGAACTGACAAGGGGAAATTGTGGAGTTTGGGGCAAGCTAAGGCTGCAGACTCCTAAAGAAAGTTGCTGAAATAATATGTTAATTTATGCAGGAGCATGGCACACACAGTCCTGCCTATGCCTTAGAAAAGGACCTGCTGATTCCAGCAGAAACACACAATGTAATTGGCAGCACTTTTGTACAAAAAAAATCCCCAGACTTGGTCTCTGTCTCCTCCTTGCACATGCGTGTGCAGAGTGAGGGATTCATTGCACCAAATACCAAGGGCAAGAGACAAGTGTGGCTCTCCATTTTCTGACAGCAGGAACCAGACTCCCTGCTCCTGCATGTGCACAGGCAGGAGTTCCTTGGCTCCTTTTAGACTTGAGGGCCAAGTGTAGTTTTCCAAAACTTTCACAAATGTGAGCCATGAAAAAATAGACCAAAGAAACCCCTGAACTGCTGGTAAAGAAAACATTACTGGTTGAATTGATGAGTGTCTCCACAAGCGTGCTCCAAGCAACTTCCACCAGCCAAATCTGATCTTCCCTGTTCATCTCAGAAGTTATTTGGACTCTAAAATTGGTGGCTGGTCTCTTCCTCCCTTCAAACAATCGATCTTCATCCTGCCACTGCTCTGAAAACCTCTTCTTTTAAGAGAGTTTTTTCTTGACAACATTCAAGGGGTTGTCTTGACAACATTCACTGGGGCAAGGGGTGCAATGGCTCCTACTGGCACCTCTTGGGGCCCAAAGCACCTCCTAAGCTTCCCAGTTTGCTTGGGCTGACACAGGCAAGTACCTTTTAATATCTGATGTCTGCACATAGAGCTGGTTTAAGGGATTTTGTAGTGGAAGCAAAATTAAACTATTTTATCCTTACTTTTGCATGCAGAAAATTAATTTGACTCCTGTCTCCTCCCACCCCCAAAGCGCCAAGGCAGTGACAATGTGGCTTCTGATCTGCCTAAAGCTGCTTGTGCCTTTACTTCTGCTCTCAAGAGACCTTCCCCAGGGACAGGTTCACACCAGGCAAAGGGTACATCTTTTACTAAGAGACAGAAACCTGAAAAAGCTTTTCAATAAGTCAGTGAATAAGAGATACAAGGCCCTTTGAATTGGCTACAATATCCAAACAAATAAACACACAAAAATAGTCACAGCATCATAGAATCTTCTTACATTTTTAAAAATCATTACACCTAGTTGGACTGGAAGGAACCTACAGGACTCTGAACTTTCTCACCCCTTCCTCTTATCTCAATTCCACTGGGAAGAGGAGACTGCTTGAAAGCCCAAGTCCAGAGTACGTCATGGTACAGTGCAAGCTGTGATGAGAGTTTGTGAGTTCTCCACCTCTCCTATCAACCCTCCAAAAGTGGGACCAGGTAAAAGAGCTGTACTGGAAAGAGCCCCACTGGAAAGAGCAATGAGGACCATGACAGGGGTGTAATTCAAGACTCTGCTGGTCACTGGTGCTGGAGGGAATGCACATCCAACCAGACAATGTGCATTCAGAGGAATTTCTGGGAAGGATATTGCAGTGATCTAGCTTGCAAGTTGAACCTAGGGACAACCCACTACCGAGCCTTCTTTCAAGTGTTTTCATGTATTAACAAGAATAATTTATTATTTGAGAGGTGTTGACCTCAATCTTCCTGGTGCTCTCTATGGTAACCTGTTCTGGCACGATTCTTTAACTTCTTCTGACCAATAAATTTTCTGTTTCCTCATACACATGTTAGTACAAATATAAAAGAGATAATGGGTCAGAAAAGGCAACAGTTCACACAGGAACAAACTGCTATGGTTTCCTCTAGGCAGAACCATCTGCTATAGAACCACACCTAGAATTTTCTTATGAAGCTTTTGATAGTAAAACAGAACTTGCTTGCTGGGAATTCTGTACAGTCTTAACAGTGCCAGGCATTTAGACAGCTGCAGAAGTTGTTTTTACCATTGAACTGGCTCAGAAAACCACTTGCATGAGTAGATACTCATGCTAAATGTAGAGGTGAGGCTCAGGATCCCACAAGTGTTAAAGGCCACACAGGAATCTCCCACGGCAGAGATGGATTTATATAATTAATTTCCTATATGGAGTAGAGCCTTTATGCCAAAGAAATATTGTTTGCCTGGGTTCCCTTTTGAAGCAAAGCTCTGAAAATCTGTCAGCTGACTTGACAGGTGGTTCACAGAAAAGCGATGCTTGAGAACACATCTGTCCCCACCCAAAGCTGCTGTTTGCCATTGCAATCATACATATCAGGAGGAAGCCAAGATCTGGAGGAGTATCCAACATCCCAGAACACTTGGCAGGACCCTATCAGGTATGGAGAGATGCAAAACTTTTGAGCTCACCAGAGACTTTCTGGGTCTGTCATAGGACCTACAGATGACTTCTCTTCTGCATGGTTCTAAAATAATCACCTCACAGTTTCTCTGTGATGCAGTGAAAGTACTGGAATGCCCTTAGGCTGTGTTGCACCAGTGTGAGCAGCAACAATAATGGATATGTGTTGGAGCCAATTCAGCTTTTGGTGCAAACATAAATAGGTACATGGGCTCTGATTCAGGAAGGAAGAGCTGTCTCAAGGCATTACATTCAAATTACCATTGTTTTCCCTGAGAGAAAGGTGCACAGTCATTGCAGAATTCTAATCATGCACCCACACTTTCATCTGTAGGTGCTTAAATAATCAGACAAATAAGATTTAGGTTCGAGACAGATAGATCTGGAGTCAGTTGGATCTGGCTCCTCAGTGCCAAGTCTTTTGTGATAACTGAATGTGAACTCCCACGCCACACAGGGGCTTTTGGAAATTCCACCACCTGCAGAAAGGCACTGGTACCACGCAGGAAGAGGCCAAGCACTTCCATTAAGTAGAAGGAAATCTATACAAGGACCTACCTGCTGTAGATCTACTTTGTATTTGTCTCAGGTTTTATGCTCTCTCCTGTTCCTAGTGTCTTAGGTTGCTTTACAGAACACAGAACCTGTGCCAGCCAGGGTGTTGTTGCAGAGGTGCTTGTACACAGGGGCCACAGCAGAGCTCGCTGCTGTTGCAAATTCTCTTAATCCTGGGAAACTTTATCCATTAGGAAAGGTTTGCAGAGTTCTGATCTGTGAACTGTGAGTGCTGACATTAGAGGCAAGGGAGTGAGAGGTCAGTGAAGTGCAAGATGTAAATGTGGTGGCAGCCTCTCTTGATCAGCTGAGTGATCTCTGCCTGCCTTGTGTCACCTGTTGATGTCACTGTCACAAGTGGTGTGGGGGCCTGTCAGGGACCTGCTAAAATGTCTTCTCCACAGAACAGACAGGCACAGCTAAGTCTGTGTGAAGGCCCAAGAGAATCAGTGTGAAACACAGACCTGGCAATATTAAGTAGATTCTTATCTAAGAACAGATAGAGATTTTCAGCCAAAAAAATTTTAATAGTACCTATGTAACTAAATAGAAATGTTGGCTTGCAGGCAAAAGGCTCTTAAGATTAATTATTGATCTCTTCTTGATGTTCAGAGATGCCTCTCATAGATGACAGGTAAAGCATGTTTCTTAGGAGCAATGTTAAGCCTTTAAGCACAGGGCTGGCATCAACCATGCAAGCCCTTCCCTGTGTAGTACCAAGGGGTATGAACAGGACACTCATCTTGTGCTGGCCTTCTCCATGGCGTGAAAAGTTACCTTCATGCCTTCGGTGTCACCACTGAACATGTAATTCAGTTTAGCGCCATGTACCTAGGACATGCCTGACTTGCTTCCAGGTACATTTAACTTCTAGTGTGCCCCCACAGCCTTGGGGTCTGGTCATACAACAGCATCTAAAGCGTGGCCCTGCCCCATGGACCCTCTCGGTACAGTCTGCAGCTAAGGCAGGGAGTATCTGGCAGAAACAAGTATCAGAGGAGGAGGAGCAGTGAGACACTCTATCATGACACTCAGGTCACCTGGTCATTGTCAGAAGCTGGAGGAAGAAGAGAGGCAAACAGCTGATATTTAGTATATGTCACCTAAATTCAAGACAGGCAAGGGAACTAGTTTTTGATGCTAATCATACTAAGAACTGATTAATTATATGAAAGTTTATTACTTTGCTGAATTTCTTACTCTATGTGCCTCATATTGGGCAGTTTGAGTTTCAGAAATAATCTCTCTCATACTTCCATCACTGATGCTTTCAAAACAGCTTTGCTCTTGCACCTGAAGTTTCTCCCCACCTGTGTCCTCTCTTCCCTGTGCTCCTGCCTAGAGAAGGTCCCTCAACAGTGCCCAACATACCAAAGGGGGGTGTGTGCTCCGCCTTTGTTGAGCAGACGCTCTCCTCGTGTGCCCATCTGCCGTAGGTGGCCGAGTAGATGATAAGGAACTTGGATTCCTGACAGTGGAGCTTCAGTTCCTGGTTTTCACATGCTGATTTGGTTTTGTATTCAGCTAAAGTAGAAGCAAACAGCAATATGATAGCGTGAGGCAATTTAAATAGCTGGACTGTTAATAGCAAATAGCAGCAGGACAGAAACCAGCTTTCCTGCAAATGCTGTTGCAAGTGACACGAGGCGTCTGTACAGCCAGACACAAAGAGCAGAGTGCTTCATCCAAATGAATTGTGCCCAAGTGACTGTCTAGAGCCTGTGGCTCCATTTTGAACAGAATAGAAAACCATAATTTTGCCAGTCTCCTTTCCCAGTGGAACAGCCTCCCTGCTTTCCTGGCTTTCTTTCCACTCCTGCTCAGCAAGACAAGCTTCATCCTTCTTTTTTGTCTCTCCTCAGGACACTGTTGCATTTGTGCCTCAGCTGCCTCTGCACACTCATCAATCATGGGCAGGGCTGGCACTGCTCAGTGACAGCAGTGGGCGAGGCAGGGACAATGGGGGGACAAAAGGCCGGGACGGGGTCCCCATCCCAAGCCAAACAGTGCTCTCAGCTGTATTTGCACTGCTCCACCAAGGTCAGTGGATTTCCCTGGGCAGCACTATCCAGCAACTTTTCATTTGAAAGTTTGGCTGGCAAAGTGATGTGAATTAGGAACCTGAGAAATGTCCCCCCTTTCCACCCCCCCCATTGCTCAGCTGGCACAAGCACCCTGGCAGCACCCTCAGCAGAAGTGGGGAAAGCACTGAGCTCATCTTCAGGGCTTATCCCTCCTAGGGAACCCCTTTAATTCTGGCCAACAAGGCTCTTCCTGGCCTAAGCAGCCGCGCTGTTTGTGGCATTTCACCTTCTTAAGTCTTCCTAGTTAAGCTGTGGTGCCGAACCTTTTTGTGGTAGATAAGGCCAGGGAGAAGTTTATTCTCCT
>VWZN01004541.1:1026-19113 GCA_013396955.1 Regulus satrapa | reverse complement strand
TCCTCAAAAAAGTGAAAACAGGAAAAGGAGATTCCTGAGCTGAGCAGAAGAAAAGGAAAACCTTATTGTTAGTGTATGGTGTCCCTGTAGTGGAGGGTGGATGCTGGTTCTTTGGGAACTGGAGAGAGAAAAGTCTCCTATCTAGTTATGAATGAAAACATTCTTGTTTCATCCAAAACAGAACATACAAAACAATAGGTTAATTTTTTTTTTTTTTTTTTTGGTAACAGTCCTGTTTCTTCCATTTGAGCTCATCAACAGCCACAAGCTTAAGTGTAAAACAGTGATTTTTTGGAAACATTTTTTGAGAACATTTTGAAAAGTACTTGACCTACTGCAGGTTGTGACTTCTGCAGAAGCACCTGCCATGCCGTGCACACATAAATAGGCCAAAAACCTGAGGTCTGTTCCCAAGGACTGGCACCCTACGGCTGAACTCAGAGTCTGCCTGGCCCCAAGTGGCATCAGACAAGGAGAAGAGCCCAGAATAAACCTCTGCAAAGATATAGCAACAATAGTTCTAAATAGTTGAAAAACTAAGGGATTTAGGCAACTGCTTAAGTGTCCACTTGAAGGCAAGGAGACTGCAAAATATACTTGAAGATATCCTGAAGTGATTTCCTGAATAAGGATGTTTTTCATTGCCAAGACTAACAATATCAATATCTTACCTACAAATACAAATTTCCTGTCACAAGAAATCATGTAATTTGCACTGGAATTGGACTATTCCTCAATTCTGAAGGCAGCAGTTGCTGTTGAATAAACTTTTGACCAGCTTTTTAAAAATCCAGATTACAATGAATATCCTAATTGACTATTGTTACAATAACAGAAAATACTATATACTCAAGAAGCTCATCTCCCATGGAAAAAAATATTAAGCAGCTTCTGAAAGTAATAAACAGGATTCCAATTCACTTTTGATTAGCAAAAAGAGATTTCTAATGACACTGCTATGATATTCAAATCCATCTACAATTGATAGTGGACTAATTGCAATATGCAAAAATAGTTAAACTATCGATATAATAAAATAGATAATGAAAATTTTAAATTTCAGGCAATTTTTTCCCCCTAATGATTGGCCCAGTGTATCTTGCTGGGAGTTCTTGAGTCAGTGCTTTACCAAAGGTAACATCTGCTTACTCCACTCCATCTCTCTGCTCTGACTTCCACTCTCCAGTGTGGGATGGGCTTTCAGATTGCTTGCCATCTAATCCTGTTCTACCACTGATGCCTATCTTAGTTTTCTGGTCAAAGAAAGCCCCCTTAGTGCTTTCTCCTTTGGTTGTGGGTTGGTATTTCTGTACTGACTGGTGAACCTACCCATAAATCATAATTCAGCTGTTTTCTTTGGGACCCATTTCAGCCACACTGGGAATTCACTGCCAAAAGAGCTGAGCCCCCAGGCTGCTGGAGCTTCTTCTCATATACCATAGCAACAAGGAGAACAATTAAAAACCAGCAATCAAGGCAACCTCATGAGGATTGTCTTCATAGTTCTTCCCCTTTCTCATGTTTACAAAGTGGAGAGGAAAATCTTTGAGGCAAGATTTGTCCCTTTACATGTCAGCATCAAATACCTGCACAGGTGATTCTACAATAAAAGCCTCTAGCCAAGTCAGCACACGTGTTTGCTGGCCATTATGCCATAAACAGGAGGCATTTTTTGAATCTTTGAAAGCTTTGGGCCCAGGTCTTTAAGTATTTTCACATATTCCTTCTTCATTTGGATCCTTAGCCCAAGCATCTGGTTTTGCTGTTCAGCTTTCTAATATGACATTATCATTGCTATCTCACTAAAAATAGTTTCCATAACATTTTTCCTTTCTAGTCTGGTGTGTGACATCTGCCCCAGCCAAACTACACTGGTCATTAGTCTGGCAGCAAGCACCCTGAAGCTGCAAACACAATGGAGAGCTAAGGTAAAGTAGAAAAGAACAATTTGATATGAATCCAAGAGCCCCAAAACTTCATAGATTTATGCAAAGCCTTGTGCAGTGGCATTTTAACCAAAACAAGCAACAAAACACGCAGAAAAACACATTTGCCTGATAAAGATTACTTACTAGGTTTGCATTTAAAGGAGACAAGGAGGAATTTAGTGGTCCCTGGACACAGATCAGGCCCAAAAACCCGACTATTGACAAGGAGTTGGCAGGATCTCAGGTTTTGGCATTCATCCAGTACTTTCTAGAACAATGGGCAAAAAGGATAGTCTTGACAACAAGGTATGAAGCTATACATCATTGAAAACACTTAGTAGTACTTTGTTCTACACAGGAGAGAAATCAGAACTCTTTTGCTATAAACATGCAAGAGACATCTGTATCACTGGATCTAGGCCGTAGCTCTACTGGACATGGAGTTGTGCCCAACTTTATGGGAATACATTCATCACAGCCATGCTCACAGCAAATTAAGATGTTACCAACTTGCTGTTGTTTGTCATTTTTCCCTCTGCCCCTTGGGGGAGGCTGGCCAAATTCCCCTGAGTGCCACCACAGCCTCGATGGTGCAGAGCCCAGAGCACGTGGGAACACGCTCAGCCCCACAGGTGTCTCACTGACACGCCTGAGGCACTTGTAGACTCCTGAGCACATTTATGGGACTGCAGTGTCCAGGGAAAGCATGGCAGCCAAAAAGATGCCTTTGTAACCTCTTCTTCTTGATCTGCTTACATGTACCTGAATGTGCTCTGCGAATAATCTTCACCTGAAAGAGTTCTGACTAATGACAAGCACAACCTGAGCTTTAAGCCATGTGTAGGAACTCCTGCTTTAAGGGATGCTTCCTTCTCACTTGCAGTTACACACATTATCAGGTATTTTCTTGACTTGCCAGAAGCAAATTTCAGAATTTGTTTGATTGGGTAGCACGGATGTGCAAGTCAATCCTCAGCCTCCTTGTCTTCTTTTGTAGGGTGTTTTTTAATGCCATATTTACTCCAAATTTATTGGCCCAGCAATAAATCCTGGTTCTTTCTGTGCAGCTTCCCTGGGAGTGGCAACAGAGGAAGACAACAAACAGGTCAGCACTGTTACACACAAAGGGTGGTGTGGGCTTTCTCCCAGTCTGGCAAAAGGACTCAGTGCTCGTACTGCTCACGCTGTGCTCCCACTCCAGCTGTGCTCTTGGAAGTGTAGCTACAGAAAATATGAAGGCATTGCCAGGGCCAGTCTGTTTTTAATACAGTCACAAGCCAAAGCACCTAAAAACACCCAGTTTAAATGCAGCAGTGTATACAGGAAATTCTTATTTACCCCCAAAACTCAGTTAAGAGAGGACTTTTTCTGACATTGTTTTTGGATAGTCTCTGTGGTTGTGCATAGGATTCATGATGTTGAAAAATCACAGCAGGCTGTGACAAAGGAGGGTGTTATCTCCAGGTCACCCCACTCTTAACAGCAGCAACTGTAATAAACCATTCTGAAGTTTGAGGTAGTCCCTCAAAATCTATGGGAATTTTTGCTTTGTTTCTCATCAGAAGAGGTCTCAGTCATACCAAGAGACCAAATCATAAATCTACTACCGTGGTGGCACAAGCTGCATTCCTGTTTCCAGGCTGAGAGAGTTGGCAGTGGTTGGATCTCTGCTGTCATCACTGGAAACCTTCCCTCCCAAGCAGCAATGACACACATTGGCAGCAATTGCAATGACCCTACAGCTCCCATTGGCAGAGGAAGAGGACATGCATCCAACACTTTTTGAGCATTAAGTGCACTCTAAAGAGTTTAAAAGGGAAGGAAAGCACAGCAGACTTAATTTTATCAGTCGATTTTCCTTTTACAGAGTTGCAAGTCAAACAAATAACTCCCCCTTAATTGGGATAGTTCTGGAAGGGACCAGTGAAATAGAGTTACATCTTTAGTAAAAAGAGATAGCTGTCCCCTACTGAGTCACCTTCTGTTTGCACCTGAGCTGAATCATCTCCTGTGCATCTGTTTATATTTTCTCCTGCCTAATGTAAATAGCAGTTTTCTGTCATGGTACTGTGCAAAAGCATGCAGCCACAAAAGCAAACAATGATACTCAAAATAGCACCAGGCTGCTACCGTCTCTAGCCAGATCCAGCTTTGCAGTGATGCCTCTGACAGGAGGTCTCTCTAATATGTGCCTGTGGTGCTTCCTCCCAGCTACAGGGCATCATCTCACCTGCCTGTGCAGACTGCAGATCCACTTCCAAAGGGAAGGGGAAGAGAGATGAGGTCACTGGTGCTCTTTTCTAAGAAATCAGTTTACAGTTTGATGAGTCCCTTCTCCTTAACAGAACTGGAATTCCCAGAGATGCAGAGCATTTGTATCTCACACAAATCCATGGCCTTGCCAAAATGCTTTCATGCCTTTGATCAGCCACAGTGCCCAAATGATGATGGTAGTTTATACAACAGTTACCCTATGCCGTGTTTATTATATTCAAGGGGAAAAAACTGCCCATGGAGACCTCACAAAGGCACTCACAAGCCCAAAATAATCGTTGGTGCCACTTTGCTGCAGTCAGTAATACAACATTAAGGATACATCTGGCTTGGTGTTTTTGGTGGAGAGATGTACTTTCACATGGCCCCAGGTCATGTCTGGAATGTCCTCAAAAATTGCAGTACATCATGGGCGAGTCACATTTATAAAATTGCCCTAATACTGTTTCTAGAGAGAGGATATTATTGCCAAACCACTTCATAATACCCTTCAACTCAATAGTGGTGGGAACAGACATTCCCTGATGTCAAGAAGGAATGTGTGGTGTACAGACACAAATGTTGCAAACTCCATCAAAACTTACATAGAGTATTTACAAGTTTAACCAACAGAACATGTTCAGATTCCACTGGCTACTCATTTTTGCAATGATTTACTGAATTTGGAACAACGCTGGGTATTTCTCACTAAGATGAAACAAGCCTTTGACAGCAGTGTAAGTCAGACCTTGTTACAAAAGTCTCCACAGCAGAAAGTAATCATTGATGAAGTACAAATCATTTTAAGCTATATTGAAGCAGGCCCAGCAAACTGATACAAATCAGGTAGTCACAGAAATGCAGGTATCTGCAGAAATTCTTGGGATTTGCTGTTTAGCCATTGCTGTGCCTTTTCAGTGAGGGAAGACAGGCATGCAGCAAGCCAAATACCAACCAGCTGTCATCTTATTCCCTGGATTTGTAACCCCACTCTGCCCAGTGCTTGTATCCTCCCCTGGGGTCAAGGAGGGCCTGTGTGATAGATAGGTGGAACTCAGTCATGACAAGCCCTTTAATGGAAAGGAGCAGACTATTTTAGGGAACTTTGAGAACTGGGTTTCCAAAGCAAGGTACATCACAACAGAAGGCAATCTTCAAAGCTCTCACAGTAAAAAATCCTGCAGTAATACCCTGCTGTCCAGACAAACCCTTCCAGCTGTGACACTTTTGGTGGTAAACTGCCATAGTTACACTGTCATCTCATTCAAGGTCGAGAACACTTGCACAGAAATGGCAGGGGAACCATCAAAGTCATTCTGTACCTTAAGAGAACCTTTACAACATGGGGTACCTGCAAAGAGGTGGGTGCCACGCAGTTCCTGGGTTCTGTCATCCTGCTCTCGGGCTCCCAAGCGCTGCACATGTGGGGGTCCTGCCCATAAAATGCTGACTGAACACTGATGGTTGAGTGCCGAGGGCAGTGCAGGCTCAGGTGCTGCCCGTCGCAGGCATAGGCCGTGTGATTCTGCAGGAGCTTCGTTAGGTAACCTAGAAAATATTCAGCTCTGTTACAACTAGCACAGGAAATGACAAGCTCATTAGATAATAAGAAAAACCACAATCAGTCTCCGGAAAGGGCATTGTAGTCAAGGTTATACATCTGGCCTGCAGCCACCCAGTTCTCTGAATGGGTCACCCTTTACGTGCTCGTAGCACTCGGGGCTGGAAAACACGAGGTCTCGTGGCAGGGAGTGCGAGCCCTTCCAGCAGCAGCAGGATGTGTTGTACTGACAATATGTGGGCTCAGGCCCTTGCCAGCCGTGGCTGCTCACGATCCCAGGGTGTGTCTGCAGCAGTCAGAAGGGTATTACTGGGTTTTCCGGGCCAGGTTCTTGCATTCCAGCTGCCTAAGGTATTCCTTATACGTCTCGTGAAAAGGATGTGCTGGCTCATGGGCAGTTGTGTTTCACACCCTCTTAAAAACCCTCACATTTTATTGTGGGAACTTTTTCTTCTTGTGGCTGAATCAGGGGCTTTTTTTTGTATTGCTAAAACAAAAATTAGTTTTGTCAAAGAAAATACTGAAAAAGAGTTCCCTTTTTTTAATTAATTAAAATTTGGCCTTTAAATAAAATGTGCTATTTAATTTTCACACTTCCGCTCTTCATAAACTTCCCCCAAGGACAAGCAATTTTCAGAAAGGTTTTTAAATAGAAACTTCAGTATTTCAAGCAAAAGATAGGAAAATCCTATGATCATAGAATGGCTTAGGTTGGAAAGTTTGTTAAAAGATCTCCCACTTCCAACCAACGTGCCACCTTCCACTAGAACAGGTTGCTCAGAGCTCCATCTCTTCTGGCCTTGGGAGATTGGGATGGCTCAAACTTGCAGGGATGGGTCAAACATTTCAGTTCTCTGGGATCTTTTCCATCTCCAGCTGTGCATTTGGATAATGAAAATGAGCTTCCCTATCAGTTATTAAGTCTGGATGAAGGAGAAGCCTGCTCCATTGTTATCCTAGTACCTAGTCTAGAGCCCAGGGGAGGACAGGAGGCAGGCAGATGCACCTCGCAGCACAGCAGAGCTGTAGGTGATCCCCCTGCCTCAGTGACCTCAGTCTGAGCACTGGCACTGGAACTGGGACAGAAACTATTTCAAACCCTGCATTTGCACTCTGGGTTTCATTCAAGGATCCCCACAGCTTCTCACAGGTTAAAAAGAATTAGCAAGCCCACAACCAAATCCATCCCCTACATTTTCTGTGAGATAGAGATCACAAATAATTGAAGTTCCTTGCCAGAGCCCCTCCTCTGTCAGCCTGCTCCTGAGAGGTGCCGAGTGCTGCCAGGAAAATGGGCCCAATGCCCAATTGCACCCAAGTGACTTTGCAGTGGCCAGTGCAGAGGGGCCTCCTGTGGCATTTGCTGAACACCTTTGGCATCACCGTCGTGGCCTGAAGGGCCCCAGTGTCAGAGAATTCAGCCCTGCATGAGCTGTGGGCACTCAACACCCTCAAAGATACCACCCAATATTTTTAATCATTTCAGTTCTTCGGGTTTTAAGTTACTTGGGGCCAAGATTGCTGTATACAAAACAGTCCAGTATTCCCTAAAGAATATCAGCTATGCTGTGATTTGGATGAGTTCCCTGGCATCTTAACTGCTACTTTGATCCTGCAAATTCCTAATCCAGCATCTAAGCACCTTTCTCCAACAATTGCAACTATTCAAACCTTTAAGAAAATGTCTTTATAAAAACCTTGCTCTCATTCTGCAGGAGCAATATAGTTCACTTGTAAAAGTGACATTAGATGGACTGGTGAAAATAAGATATCTTGCTCTCCAGCCTTCCAAGCAGCTTGAACATGACTCTGCTGTTACTAAAATCCTTGTGTATTTGCGCACAATAAAGGATAAAAATAGTAATGGAAATTGCTGAAACCTAATGTTCTCTGATAAGAGGAGTGGTGACATAGTATCTAAATTGCTCATCACACAAGGCAGACCACATAAACCTGCATTTTTCATTACTGCACACACAGACACACGTGGAACAGTCAGTCCTTTGCAGCTCACAGCCCATGCTGGGAAAGGATGCCACTCCAAAAGTCACGATTTCCTCTTACCCTTCTCTGAAAAAGCCCAGATTCTTTCCTGTCCTCATGCTGGCCCTCTCCTTGTAGCGGGACCTGCTGCCTGCCCTGCACTCAGTACTTTTCTCAGCAGCTGCTGCTTTTCCTCCTTTCCTGCGTAGTGTGGCTTGCAGTCACAAGAAGCTTCACCATCTTGAGACCATGAGTATCCCTATATTGTGTACTGACTTCTGTCCAGAAGGATTTTCCCAGAGAAAGTAAATTCAGCAAAAAAAACCAAAAACAATGTCAAGTTGGAGGAAAATCTGGTGTGATCTCTACCAGTAAGAACAGCCATAGTGATCAGGAGTGAGGGCACGGTGAGGGTTGAACTCTTCCTGTGGCAGTAAACTTGTGGTTTACTTCATTGATATCTGCTAGCTGTGTAATTTAGGGAGAACTTTTTTTACTCTCTAAATATGGGATTTGGAGGCTGTTCCTGGACTGCAACAGACCTCCAAATCCTGGAGGTCCCCTGCAGTCTGCTGCATGTCAGGGAAGTCATTCACCAGCTCCTAGATGGCCAAGGAGATTCTCTTTCCCTGAAGAGCAGGGCAGAGGGAGGGCTGGAGCACAACCAGCATGGATGGAATGAGGTCATGGCTCTGTGTGCAACTCAGAAGAGTTGTGAGAAACTTCTGAGTTTCTGAGAAAAGAGAATAGTAACCATACCCTTTAAAAACTCTTAGATGACCTAATGTTTTAAACCTAACATTGGGGTTTTTTCATTGTTTTCTGGGTTGGGTAATGGAGGGGGAGATGGTGTTAAGCTGCACTAGTTGCTCTTCCAAGTGTCATTCTTTAATGAGGCTTTTTTCAGAAATAATAAATGTCACTCTTTAAAACAATATGAAACTATACCAAAAATAGTTAACTACCATGAGAATTGTCTAAATTAGAAAACCTTGGCAACACTGCAGTGTCCCAATAACATCTCTGCACCTCTGTGTGAAAGCCCCACCGGGCTCTTTCCCATTTCTGCAGGACACAGATTCATAAGCAATGGATGGGGTAATCTGCATCTGGAATCATGGACGAGACGTTAGAGACTGGCTCAGAAGTTAAGCCTAAAGCACACGGGAACAAAAAGATCCCATTGATGTGGAGGCCAGAAGGTATCATCCCACCCAGCTGTCTGTCTAACCCAGAATACTCATTCATTGTAATCTTTTACTGAGACTCAAAACGCCAGTACAGAATCCAAGCGTAATCCTTTCTTCCAGAATTAGCCAAATTAGTCACAGCATCCACTGTGTTGACAAAGAACTTCAACTAAGAAAACACAGCACCAGAGAACCACACAAAACACTGAGGCTGAGCAGCTGGACAAAGCTTTGAGGCTTACTGATCACTTTTTACTGAAAAGGAGGACTGATAAACTATTTAAAAAATGACTGACAAAAATAACTGGCATAGGAGAATACATAGATGCTTCTTTGTGTGAAAATAATTCTTAAGAGGTTATAGCTTTTCATATTTAACCATTTGCTCCTGGCATAATCATTTTGAGTACAAAAGCAATTATAAGGGTAGCAGTGGATCTGAAGGCATGGAAATACAGATTTTTTTTTTTTTTTCCACTTAAAACCACTGAAAATCTCATAACTTAGGAAATTCTGTATGTTCTCTTCAGTCCAGCTTCTGGCATGAGCTCTCCAGATGCAAGAAGAGCATTTCAGGCTGTGAGCCCAATGCCCAGCACACACTAAAAGCAATCTCAGCATTGGCTCAGGTAATGTCCTTTGGGTAAGAGAGCAGCTTTGCAATGCAGCATTTTCAGAGGCTGAGTAGGCCACAAGCTATGAAGGTTCTCAGAATTGGGCCTTCATACACAGATTTAGTAACATCAGTTCCTGTGCATCATTCAATTTAGTTTAATTAGCACAGAAATTTGCTAGCTCATTTTAAAGACACACCAACCTATTTTAGATCCAAAATAGATGGAAATAGCACACATATTGTTGTGAGAGTCCCAGAAGGCTAATCCATCCCGTAAATCTCCATCAGCTCCCAAAGTTCTGAGAAGAATTGTGCCAACACTCATTAAAAATACACAAGACAGACCTGGTGAGTTTGAAGGAAGAGATTTCCCGCAGTAATAACAGAATAGTTCATAAACTCTACTACAAACACCATTAGAAGCACGACTCTGATATTGATTGGTGTTTGAGATCCAGCTGCAGTACTTCTCCAGAAATATTTTCTCTGTTGGTTTGTGAAGGAAGAGAAATTAACTCCTGAGTTTCAGCCCCAATTCCATCTGCCATACCCTCTGCTGGTCTTGAGGCAGCTATGCCACAGATAGTGCTGTGCCAGGGTTACCACAGGTACAAGGATCTGCCTCTAGGCATTCCCTTTCACCTGGCTGGCTGCAAATTATGCCTGTGGCAGCTCTTTTTTAGGATTAGTAATTGAGGAGGGCAAACTATTACCCAGGAAAGAGACTGCTTCTAAAATCCATGACACGATGTTTCTTGCTTCATCATTTTATTCTTTTTTTATCTAAGTGCCTTGTAAACATCCTGCTTGACTCATTTTAGCCACGCTCCATGTCACAGTCTTTAATCAGTAAGAAATACACCTACACAGAAGCATTGTTTATTCTTCTTGCTGCTCAGAAATTAGCACAATATCTTTACTCAGCAGATACACACAAAAATTCTTAATATGTGCCTTCTTGCATAGTCACCAATCTGATTTCATTTCCCTCCATGGCTTGTTTTTTCAGTGTACCTTTTTCCACTGTTCCTCTCAACCTTTGCTCTCTTTGCTAGCGACTACCATCCTACCAACTTCAGCCTTTCCCTTGTACTGCAGAGGTGGCATGAAAAGTTGGTTTTCTGTGCAAGGAAAATGTTTTTCATTTAATCACTCTATTTTTTGTATTACCTAAATCTGGGTTTTTTTAAGCAAGCATAGATGTTTACTTGGAAAAACTAGGGATAATCTAGTTTCACTAATAAGACAGTGACCACAAAACCACGGTCCATTCCCAAATGCCTACTTTGGTTTCAGAATCAGTTCTCGAGAGTTTTCAGGTACCCATTTCTAAAGGGGATGAAGCTTATGAGATCCTGACCTCTGTCCATCTGCCATCCCTTTATTCAACTCAACACCTTTGAAGCTTAAGGGCCAGTTTCAAACCTGAGAGGTGCAGGGCTCAAAGAAATGAAGTTCCTACAAGTTTTCCTACAATGGAAATTGAAGCCTGAGCTGCCACTTCCAATTCAGTCTCGATGGTGAATGCTGCAAGTGAATTGGCAGCTGGAGAGACAGGATTGTTATCCTGGAGAGCCATCAACCTGATGCCAATGGAGCAATATTTTTCCATGGGCCTTACTGACAGATGAAGGATTAAGTCTGCAAGAAGAAAATGCTTAATTTAGTAGTGAGGATGCTTTTGGGATAGTATGGCAATCAAAGCAGTGGTCAAGATATCAGTCAGGTTTTCCATTAACTGTTTTATCCACATGTAAGCTTTCCTAACGAGGTTGTCTTCATTTTTTCCCCCTCATGGATCATAACATGGATCATAACCATCTTACTGAATCTAATTCCCACTGTGTGTTAGATCTGAGGGTCAAATTTAAGCAAGAGCTTGGTTCCACTTTAGCCAGAGAAAAGGCCAGGCAACCAACCAGCAGATAATTCAGTGCAAAACCTCATTCACACTCCAGATTAAACAGGGTTTATTCAGAGAGCAGCAGCACACACAAGAAGCCAAGCTGTGAGCTCTTCCTAGAAAAACGAAGCCAAGCCATCATGAATAAAGAACAGACCTGTAACTCTTTGGTCCCAGTTTCTCCAGGAACCACACAACCTTTTCCTCTCCGTGCCACTCACCTCAGCCTTGCAGTTAATTGAGTTACATTTTTGCAGAGTGGGAAAGGCCACGAATCCACACACCACATGCCTGTTCTGTTTCATCATCAGATCTACACTTCCACATTCCCACGTGCTGTCTCCTGTGAGTGATGCCTGGTTTATTGTATCCCAATGGCTTTCTGAGGAAATTGAAGAGGTCCCTATGTACTTCTGTTCTCTCACTTGCTTTCTGCTTTTATTTGCTTCTTGTGTCAGGAAGAGGCAAAGTGGTCTTGATCCCCAAAATCTTGGGTCTAGTAAATTCCACCCTACAGTCAGTTCTACTTCTCTCAGCTATTCCATTAATCCCAAAGGGCAAACATTTGTCCTGGGACCTAATATGGAACTACTTCAGTAGAAAAGGAAGATTTTTCTACATCCCATCTAAAGAAGCTGGCAAGAGACATATGTTAAGGGAGACTTTAAGGCTCTTTTCTGCCCTTGCCAAAATTCCTCCTTTTAACTGGAGATAGAGTAGCCTCTCCTAGTGCATGAACAAGAAGTAACAAGAGAAAAGCTCTGTGGGCAGCAACTGTTTCTGGAGACAGAATGAGAGACTCTTTATGCCCAAAGACAAAATACTTGTAATACTCCCAAAGGCTGCAAGTAGGAGAACCTCCGAGACTAGAGGAAAATGTTTGTCTAAAACCTCAGATTTATGATCATGAAGCTCCATGTTCATGTTCCCCAAGAGAGCCAAGGGATTGTTCATTGCCAGCTCAGAAAACAAAACACAGGTTTCATTTTGCAAACAGAACTTTGACTCAATCTCTGCTTTTTTTTTTTTTTTTATTTTTTTATCTTGCTTATATTTGATAATCAGAAGAAAATCAGAAAGTCAGAAAAAAAATCAGAAATCTGGTTGCTCACAGATCTGCAGTGCTGTGATGGTTTATAGTACAGTAAGTCCAAGCTAGGAAAGCAAAAATACACCCCCCCACTTCACTCTCAGTGCTTGATGATTTTCTTTACTACAACATTTCTTTGTTCTCAACTCAGTTTTAGCCTGAAGAAATGAAAAGTCAAAAAAATGCAGAATTATTCTGAAAGCATAATTCTTGTCTTTCCATCCAAGACTAAATACAATGAAGAAAAATAAACAGATATTTGTGGGTGGAGACCCTCGTCCAAAGCCCAGTGAAATCCTTGGGAATCCTTCCAGTGACCATAGGCTTTCAATTAGGTCTTATATAGTGAGTGATGTTTTAAAATTAATTCTAAATTAAGAGCCAAACCTCACTGGTATTTAATTTGTTGCCAGAAGCCACACAATAGACCTTTGAAGCAAAACTCTTAAAATGCCTAGAAATTCAGATTAAATGACTCACCAGTGCTGAACAAATAAGGCACAACCACACCTCCTTCTGCTCTTCAGCTCCCTTAAGACACTATTTTCTCTGTGTTGGGTAATATATCCAAATATTTCAATTTTAATTGTAGATTATGGCTGGCAGATGACAGAATTCTGCTAAGTGGTGATTGGTCAGACAGTGCCTTCTCTGTATGGGGACACTTCCAACAAAAGCTGAGTATTTTGTCTGGAACAAGTCTGTAGTCCCTCTCTAATAAAGTTGAGACTGGAAGCTCTGCCTTACTGGGAAGGATATCAGCAGCAGATGGAACAGGAAGGTAGTAGGGAGCTAATCCCTGCTATTTATTTTGAATAAAAATAGCATATGGTGTGTCAGGTGCCAGCAATCTGCCTAGGGAGAACAGAGAGAGTTCTGCCCCAGACTTCCTGCCCCAAAGTTGAGAGAATCTGAAAGACTCAAACCCGTTGGTCTCTGAGTGGTGGAGCTCAGGAACTCAACTTTCGTGTCTCGTGTCTCAACGAGAAGAATTCCCCAACATCTTTAGGGGCAAGAGCATCACACTACCCCTTAATTCATTTGGGGAGAGCTTTGGGGGCAGCATCCCTTCTTGGAGATGAAGACCTAGCTTACTGTAAAGGCCTCACAAAATGTGTAAGAACTTGACAGGACCAAAGCTTTTACTTCTCTAACAAGGATAACTAAATCTTATCAGTGGATTTAGCAGAAAATATTAGCACATCTAAAATGTGGTTTCCTAAGTTACACTTCCTCAGAAAGGCAAAAAGAACTGCAGGGACAAGCCTGAAACAAAACCTTGGGTCTCAGCACCGTGGTCTAAAGTAAAATCTCAGTTCTGACCCACACCTCTTTATTCCACAGAACAAATCCCAGACCAAAGCCCACTGCACTCAGAGAAACTTTAAACCAGACTATGAGGTTTAACTCCCATATTACTGAAACGAAACACATTTCTAAAATGAAATGCTTTTCTTTAAATAAAGCAATGAACACTTGACTTTTTACAAGGCAATATTGAGAAGGTGCATCATTGCATCACTACTTCTAGCACTTCTTTAAATATCCGGGTTGAAGGACATGCTACAATTGCCACGGTGAGTCAACAGAACTGATTCAAGAAAAGTTATATAGGATTTTATCTGACCAACACAAAGCCAACAAAAAAACCTCTGCATCATTGTGGTAGTGATTGTAGTGATTGATCCTGCCACGTTACTACAAACAAAGCATTTGCTCAAAGCATTTGTTTGCTTTCCTTTTACCTGGGGGAATCTGGGATGGGTGAATGCCACAGAACTTAATGGAAACTTTTAATGCAGAAAGGTCACAGGAGCAGATTATATTTCTTGGGTGAACTGGTTTGCTTTTTCCTTAGATCCACTCGTTTCCGTGGTTGGGTCAGGAGACCGAGTCTGTGGAGTTACAGTGATGCTTAGTTCTGTCTGAACTGTTTTGAAAGAAAACACGGAAAAGTTGACACCAGTGGACAGGGATTAAAAGGTTCTACCCCTAAGCAGCGGCTGTTTTCTGTTCACATCCAGAAAGTCATTCAGTTATGCAATCACAATTATTTCATTTTTGATCTTCAGTTACAGCCTCATTTCTTGAAAGCTGCTCAGAAAACCTGGCTGGGACTCAGGTAACGAAAGGGAGACTGACTGGTGAGTGAGCCAAGGAGGCGAGGTCAAGCCTGAGCTCAGAGCAGCAAGGAGAGCAGAAAAGGAAGAAAGGAGCATTAAAAAAAGGGGTGAATAGGTGCTCCTCGGTGTCACCAGGGAAAAGGAGTTTGTTCCCAGATGGATAAGGCTTTACTTTGTCAGCAGACAGGGAAAAGGTGGGAGAAGGAGTGGGGATAGGATGGAGAGCTGAGGCCTTTTCCCACTACCAGCATGGAGAGCAAGGGGATGAGAAGAGATGAGGAGCAGTGATCCCTGCTCTTGGGAAGGTACCCAGAAAACACCACCATCCCCAGCCAAGCCAGCTCTCCCTCAGCAGCTGGGCTTTCTATAGCACCAGGACACCTACAGTGTGAAATATTGGGGGAAAAAAAGCTGGTTTTGCCAGCTCCTTGTTTCTCCTGTTTTGGGAACCAGTCCCTGAACACAGAGGAGTTGTGAGGCAATGGCTGTCATGAGGCCCTGAAGAATGGCTCTGCTGAAAGTGTCCTGGGAGCCCAGAGCATTCAGAGACTGGAGAACCAGCAAAACTCACAGCAGCCCCCTGGAATGGGACCTGATCCAAAATGGGAAAGCTACTAGTGATCACTGAGAAAATAAAGATTTTAGTTAAAAGGTGTGTTTTGAAGAATAGGCATGAGGGGAAGAAAATTCTGTAGTTGTAGGGTCACTTTCGTATTCATGAAGGTCTAAAGAAAGAATCGTGAATTAAATCTCTCTTCTTCCAAACCTTCAGCTTTCAGTTTAAATTGGGGCATGGATACTTGGATTCCACTTTGAAAAATGAATCAAACAGAGGACTGCAGTCCTTAGAGCACACTTCCAATTTCAGTAATCATTAAGGTTGGAAAAGACCTGCAAGATCATCAAGTCCAACCTTTAAATTTCTTGTTTGTTGCTTCAAGATGCTAGAGAAACATAGACTATGAGGATCTTTATTGTGTCAACATTACTTCCAATAAGAGAAACTATTGAGCTGTTCTCACAGAGTTGAATTTTGAACTGCTGCTGGTGTCTTATTTCAGAACATTTTTCTTCCCTAGAAAATACCAGTCCACAAAATGTCATTGCACAGGGAAGAAACATCTCTCAAAAACAAAACAAAACAAAAAAAGAAAAAAAAAACAAAAACAAAAAACCCAAACCCAAAACAAACAAAAACCAAAATGGACTAAGAATTTTTTTCTCATAGTTAAAAGCTAGACAGATGAGAGCAAGAACCTGCAGCTCTAGGTAGTAGAAAGGATATAGACAACAAATGCAAGTCAAACTTATAAATAGTAATAGTAACCCTTCACTGTACACTCATACAGATCCCACCAGGGAGCATCCTCGGGTTGTTACAAGCAAACAACGAGCTCTGGCGATGAACAAACGGGCAGGGTGGAACTGCTGGCACGATGTAAGGGAGCAGCAGAGGTGACAGGGGCAGGTGTTGGAAGCTGGCAGCAGCCTGGGAAGGAACTCTGGAAAGCTGTAAGGATGGTGGGGAGAGGAGGAGGAGAGAGAAGAGAGTTTGGGCTGTTGGGGTAGAGGCCTCCTGGCTCTTGGCAGGTGTGGGGCGCTTCCAACGGGCCGGGTGTGTGGCCGTGGATATTCAGCAGAATTTAGGAAAATCGAGCTGCTGTTCCTGCTGAGGGAGGCAGCAAATAAGGGAAATCAGCAACTCCACAAACTCAGCTCCAAGCTGCTGTTAGGGAGCTTGTAATTCTTTAACAGAATTGAACAGCCTGGGGATGGCACTGCAGGGTGTCATCGCATCTTCGGCAGCTCCTGGTCCACAGCACCTGATTTTGAAGCAGTAAAAAACTTCTCCCTATGCTCTGGATACATTTGTTTTTAAAGGTTACAGTAACATTTCGGTCTTTTCCGTCGTTCTGGGTTAGATCTCCACGTTGAAAGTAAAATTAGAGCAGGATTTGTTCAGGGCTGGGAATTTCCCAGTCTGGGAGGAATTCTGGAATCTGCTTTCAATTTCTACATCCTATTTACCAAAACGTCTGCCTGTCATGTTTAACACTGATCTCTGGGGTGAGACAGCTTTTTTTTTCTCTGGTTATTTTACCTATTTGGAAAGCTTGGTGCACAATGAATACTGAAGACAGCTGTACTTGGGAAATTAATCTTGAATAACCTTATCTAAATAACATCATTTGAAAAATGAACAGACTTTTGTGAGAGGAACTTTCCTACATAAAGAGATAATTTTTAACTCAGTGGCTAGTTGAAAGGGAAAATTTGAACATTTGTTTTATGCTATTGTGGAGAACCACCATGTGATTCCAAAACTAACATCCCAAACCAGCAGTTAAGGAAAAAAAAAAAAAATCCAAACAAACAAAACAAAACAAAAATAAAAAAGAATGAGGCAGCAAGCATTTTAAAGCCTTTTACATGTGAAAGGAATATGAGAAATGTAGCTTACCCAAGTACATAATTCTGCTCTTTATATGTCATGGCTGCTTGCTTAGACATTTTCAGCCTTGTGGAGCCAGACACAATTTTTTAAAATTACAAACTGTATTTTTCTGTTGCTGAGGAACTAGTTTCTACAGAACTATAGACCAGCATGTTGAACTACATCAACACAAACTATATTAAAATGCATAACAACACATTTTGGCTATTAATTATGTATTAACTTTGTGCCGGTGCACTCGACTGGCTTTTGGGAAGTTCTGCTCTGCTCAATACGGGTAAGGTTTGCTTTTTGCCCTAGAGGCAGTTCCTTAAGCTTCCAACTGCCGGGAATACGCTGCACTCACTGTGACACATAGAAAGGAGAGAAACGGCTCTTCTAAATAACTTTCTAACAGCAGTGGGACGTCCTGGAGCGCTAGAAAAGGTACAGGAGTGCAGTTTTCACAAAGAATAGAGATGGCTTCCTCATTTTGATGGAGACAAGGATATTTTCCCAGTTCCTGCAGTCGCTTCACTTTGCAGTGATGCAGCACCCTTCCAGGGATCCCATCTGTGATTCCGGTGCCTCTGCTCCCTGGGAAGGAACTCCCCTCATCCCGCTGCTAGGACGCTTCCCTCCCAGCACAGAAGTGCAGCACTTGTTCGCTCCCTCAGGGCCCGACTCCAAGTCTCCAGGAGAAAGTGGGAACCTTTCCAGGGACTTCCACGCACTTTTGGTCAGGCCCTGGCCGATCCACGCACAGCGTTCGCACCGCGCAGCGACAGCTCAGGCTCCTCGCGTCCCTTCCCACTCGGCCCCTCTGGAATCCCTGAACCCTCTCCTCCTCCGTGCCTCCTTCACGGCGGGTCGGGGCCGCGCTGCCCGGGGTGCAGGCCCGGCACCCGGGGCTTACGGGACGCGGGCGCTCCGCGGCTCCGTGCGGCGCTCCGGCCGGGATGCGGCTGCTCCCCCCTCGGGGCATTGCGGGGGGCTGACAGCCCCC
>VWZN01004534.1:281066-308483 GCA_013396955.1 Regulus satrapa | reverse complement strand
AGTTTTTTGAATTTTGTTGCTCAGTGCTTGGAAAGCTTTTCTAGTCTAACTCCTTGTTAGGATTCTGAAGGAGAAAAAAAATCTTACATGCAACTAAACTGGTACTTTAGCAGATATGCACTTAAAGATTTTTGGAGAAAAGAAATCTTCTCATCGTTTAATAATTACCTCCTTTATTAATGTGAAATACATTTTCAATGGACTAGGAAGAAAATTTTATGATAAAGCTCCCCAGGCAAATTTGATAACTATTTTCTGTAACTATGGATGCATCTTGTGTATCTTCCAAGACAAAGAATATGAGTAACTGACTCAAAACCTTCAGGGTGCATAAAGCTGATTTTGTATTTTATCAGCCATTGAAAATAATTTCTGTCATGCAAATCTGGTTTTAAACTGTAGGACATTATCAATCTGGAGAATACTTTTTCCTCCTGGTAATGAAATGTCCTTTCTACACACATTTACACTTCAAATATGAAATTGAAAATGCTGCTTTTTATATTCAGAAGGCTTTACAGTTTTCCAGAACCTGTAAGGACTTTGAAGATTGTACCAATGGACAAGACAATATAATAAATTCTAAAAAAACAAGCAAGTGAACAAATACTAGTGATTTTTTTAATAGAGAAGACCTCCAACAGTTGTTAAAATGTGCATAAAATCATAAACAATTTGAAGTGTTTCAGGACAGTTTCTTTTCTGTCTGAAACTTTATATTGATTTGAATATGTTTATTTTACCATAAAGAGCAGAAGACAACTTTGTGGTTAAATTCCCATTTCAGTTTTATATTTAAAATTATTTTTAATCAAATAGAAAGAAGAGGAACTTGGATCAGTTCCAACTTCAGAAATGAAAAGTAATATCAAGCAAGAATCACCAGTCTTGGTAAGGAGCCACCTAATTGTAAGTTTGAACAGTGAATTTTAAGACGTACTAAAACACCACATCAAAATTTTGCCCTTAAGAACATGGTATTTTTTGATCCTATTTCAGAGTAAAGGAGGTTTGGATGATTGTACTGTGTAACATAATAATGTGTAAATTTGAATAGTGCAGTCCAGCTGGTAGACACTGAAAAAAAAAGAGCACTTGTAGTTCATCTCTGTGCTTCTGTAATGGCACTGGGGTGGATACTTAAAGGAGACTGAAGCTCCATGTAATTGTGTTAACTCTTCAATGTGGTTAATACTTGTACTGATGTTTTTCTTAGATTACTACTTAAAGACCTTGTCTTCTCTAAGATGACAAGTTGAATGGAAGAGATGGGGCATTGGGAAAATAGATGTAATATACAGTGATTAACAGTAGATAGTGTGGTAGTGTTTTGTAGGTGAGATGGAGGGAGAGGAGAACTGCTAGGAGTGGCAGAGGAATAGGGGGCTAGACTTAATGAAACTGAAATAAATTCTGGAGAGAGTGTAGCCAATCAACAAGGGCAGAATAATACCTTTTCACCTACATACAAAAAAAGAGGGAATGCTGAGCAGGTATACCAAAGTGCAGAGTTAGCTCAGATTAAAGGACTTTCAGTTCTGTTTTGCTATAAAACAACTGCACTGCAGCTGGGTTGGAGCTGTCCTTGAATATAATTTATTGTTACTTGTGAACTTGTTCTGTGCCCAGCAGTCATTTGGCATCATGTTGTGCTCCAGGCAGCAAAGTGTGCCTGCCAGCTTGCTGGCGTACTAGTGTTCCCATGGACAAGAAAGATTTGATGCACTGATCAACTTCACCTTACGGCCCTAGAGTTGGGAGGCTATTTGTAGGCTAGAATTGAGCTGAAGATAGTAAACTTTGTCTGCATGTGGAGTATTTAAACACAAGAGAAACATATTTATTCATGGTGTTTAAGGAGGCTGCAAAGTTCATACAACTTCTTAGTTTCTAGCACTGCTGCTGCTTCCCCTCGCTGTTTGGTAATCCTAACTTTTGCTTAGCTCTGCTCCTTTCTCTACAGTTTGTGCTGTTAGATATCCTGTATGTCTATTCACACTCTTGAAAGCTTCTTTCTTCTTCTTCCCACATAAGAACCACAGCAAACTGCAAGATGACTCCAGCAATCTTCCTAGCAGGCTTCTGTTGACAGAGTTTAGATCGCTGGTTGTCAGCCATCCAAGACAGAACAGTCATCGTCCTGGAAATACCAGCTATGGGGGAAAGAAAAACTTCAAAATGTTCAAAAAGGTAAGTGTGTTTTCTAAATGGTCACAAGATGGCACTGTTTAAAAATACTAAAAAGTGTTGCCTTCAGATTGTAGAAATATGTTACTAAAGATTTTTTATAAATCGATAACAACTAAAGAAACAGTTGAAATACCATATTATCCTGTAGACAGATATTTTGTTAATTGACTGAAGAAGTACCAGGTTGACAAAGGTTAACCTCATGCTAGATTATTTATTCCAAGCTGTGACATGGAATAAGTTGTTAAGTGATAGTTACTATAACTTCTGGTTATACCTCCAAAAGTTAGCAATTCCACTTCTCCAGAGACCTATATATACAGCATAGGCTGATTCAGAACCTTCCATTTAATTAATCAGCCTTGGATTTCTAAGTAGAACTAAATCTGTATAATGCAAAAGTAAGATGATTGCTTTCTTGGGTCCTGAAGACAATTGCAAAATGATTCTTAGTGTTCAGTGTAAAAGTAACACTTCATCTTATATTAAAAATAAAATAAATATTAAATCATATGGTATAAGATGACTAGAAAGGCATTTCAGTAAAATACTATGTATAGAATGTGGATTGGGAGTATGCTCTCATGCTCTCATTTTTTGATAATGTTTTAATATTCTGATAATATTTTCTCTTCCACCATTTTGTAACAGATGCTTATGCAGTCTGACAATAAAATATAAACTGATTTTTATCGATATTTCAAAGAGTACTTAATGCACTATTAAATTTATTTAGCATATTTAACTTACCAGATGTATTTTTGTTTGTTTCTTTTGGTAAGAGGAGGGAGTTAATGGCTTTCTGTAAATGCTTTTTAAACTTCAGTCACTTTTAAATATGATCTTTGAATGTTATTCAAAGAAAGACTGCCCGACTTTCTTCTGCGATCTCTGAATAAACTTTCAGAATTGGTTAAAATAGATCTTTTACTTGCAGTATGCTTGCCTTGTAAGAATTTCTTGCCCAACAGGTAGCTTACCCTGGGGCGGGACAACTTCCACACATTATTGGAGGATCAGATTTGATTGCTCACCATGCTAAAAACAGTTCAGAGATAGAAGACTGGTTAAGGCAAGAAATGGAGGTAAGAAATTATTTTTTAAACATGATTAAGTAAAAACTTGGCTAATGGAAGTGGTCATACCAACCCATGATCATTACTGGAATACTTCAGGATTTTATTTTGTAAATGAAACCTCAGCCAGTTAATTGTCCACACATGCTCATGGGAGCATGTACCAGTAGTAAAGTTACTGGATGTCAGACGTCAATGGTAGCACTTCATTTGTTTCTGGTTATTTAAATTCATTTTGCATGCAACACTCATATAATCAGAAATATTTATAGAAAGCAAAATCAGTAACCTAAATGGAAACAGTCTTTTGGTGAGTAAAATAAGTGCTATATAAAGGAGTGACTTGTAAAATGTCACAGGAATCTGTAAAGAATTTCTGTATGGCTGAGTTCAAATAGTCATACAGTTGATATTCTACTCTTGAATAAAACAGAAAATTCATGAGTAAAATTCTGTTGAAGTATACCAAAGAGATGCAGTAAGAATTAATTCAATATTTTTCTTTTGTGCACATCTTTAGAAGTCTTAAAAAATACTTAGCATAGCAATTATCTAGCACTTTCATTTTCAATAGTTTTCTTAAAAATACTTGCTGATGGGTCATATTGTTTCCACAGGCCTGATGGAGATCCAGTTACATCAATACTTCTTATCTCATTTTTTAAAATCACTGAATATAGTTAATGCTAATTAAAATTCTCTTTGTACACAAATAATCAGATAAAAAATATTGTATTTCTTTAATCGTGCTTAAAACCCAAAAAAACTTTTTTTATGACCAAAGCTGACACCTTTCACAAACTATTCCATTTATTAGTTGGTAGCAGTAGCCAAATTTGGGTAGTGAAATAAGATGTGTAATGTGAATATGCACTAAATGGAGTGCTTAGAGAAAACTTACTTCTTCAGGAAAAACTATGTTACTGCAGAAATATTGTTTTCTTAGGTGGTTCATTAGAATTATCCTTAATAATCAAATATTAAATAAACTTTCCCAGGAACAAGACCGACATGCAAGAGAAGAATCACTTGCTGATGATCTCTTTAGGTAAGAGTTTTATGTTTGTACTTAGAAAAATGTGTATTTTTTGCATTACATCTTTTTTGGACAGATTTTGATTTTGGAAAAGATTACTTTGACTATTCTTTAAAAAATTTCACGTATTCCCACGTATAGAATGTAGTCAAAGTGATTCAGCAATTTCTCCAGGAAAAAACCAAACACTATTCAGGCTTCATTTAACTCAGAACATGGGAAGAGGTGAGGTGGAGGAGATAACAAGAAAATATGTTCATGACTCTGTCAGCATCTCTGTAGCAGTCACAGATGGGGTGAAGCTGCTGAACCTGTTCTGATGCCAGGTTTCCATCATGTATCACCTCCTACTCCTGTCTGCTTTATGACCCCACTCCTCCCCTGCCCACAGAATCCATAGCCAATCCATAGAATCTTCCATAGAATTTGCTGTTGAGAAGACATGTAAGTGTTAGAACAAATGTGTTACAATGCTATAACAATAATAGCAAATAACTATTTTTAGAGTTAATATAGTTAACTATAATATAGTAATTTTGTTTAGCAAAACCTTCATTACTTTCTGTTTTTTTTATGCGAAGAAACAAGTGACCGGTGTTTGACTTCTGTCATTAATTTGACTAAGACCAAAAGTTGTGCATTTAGGTAGAAAAAATGGTGAAGAAGGACTTTTTTTTCTGAGTCAGTATCAAACAATCATGGTACTACATACCATTGCATGTTAGAGCCACTCAGAAAATCTTACTGTATTAACAACTTGCTCTGTTCATTAACAGTTAATAGTGGAGCATTGCTTTCAAAGGGTATACATTTCATTTTTGAAGTCTGACTTGTATAGCACCAGTGACTTCTAATACCTTTCTAGCTATGTGGTGATTTAATGTGGTTCACAAGTTGTCACATTTTCCTGTCTAAGCAAAAAGTCTTGAAGAATGAAAGCAGAATTAGTGGAAGTAATGGCCTGATCATTCAGTTGTGTCTGTAAGTTATTCTTGCGTGAATAACACATCAGAAACACATCAGAATTTCAAAGAAATGACAGGATTTTGGGAGATGAAGCACAAATGAAGAAGGCCAAGGGATAGCAGTGTCAAGTACACTCAAACTATAAGCATACTGCAGTAAATCAGATAGCTATTATTTAGTATACCCAGAAAGTAGCTCTAAATTTCTAACAATCAGAAGCAGTACAAAGGGCAAGGTAGGGCAAGGATCTGCTTTATGTAGGAGTAGAAAGCAGAAGAAAGGCTTTGTCTGAAAAAATTGTGCCCAAATGTAAATCATCATAAACATACAGGATCCCTTTTCCTTCCCTTCTCTTTTGTTTTTTTGGTTTCCTTTTCCAGTAAAGAGCTTAGTGTTGGGACATTAAAGGGTTGGAGAGGCTTGTTCATGCATCAGATTTAAAGGTTGTAAGTAGTTAAGAAATCTGAAAATTTAATTAAAGGTCATCTGAAGTTCATACACAGATTCTACCTTATACATCCTTAAGTCAAATAGTAGTAACTGTAATTATAGAAATAAATTGTAAAGTAACTGTAAATTATAGGAATGAAGTCAGGAAAAGGACTGAACACTGGCCATTCCCTTGTAATGAAATATGTAATAAAGCTGTTGGCATCACATTGTATATCTATATAAACTTTGAATATCATGGTCTTACTTATTTGTGACAATTTTTTTTTATTGCAGATATGATCCTAGTGTGAAAAGAAGAAGATGAATTGTTACCTGGATTTATAGTGTTTCTCTGGCAAAACCTGCTTTTTTTGTTCTTTAGGTTTCCTGGTTACAGTGTGTATGATATTCCTATATATGACCATTTGAATATTTCTTATTGTAAAACATGTTTTCTAAGTTTTGCTTTTATTAAAGAAAAAGAAAAGTTCCTTTCACTGCTTGGTACTTCCAGATTGCATTATTGCCAAGACCTTCCCATTATTCACTTCAGAGTAATGGTCAGTAAAATAATGTAGATACTTAGAATTTAATTTTAGGCTATTTCTAATGTTTGGTTGTCAGTACTACTTTGGGAAAAAAAGAACGTTAATAGCATCAGGCTGTTTTTTCTTTTTTCAGAAAGGCTTTGTTAATTAGTTTTTTTCAAGGGTATTATCTTAAGAACTGAAAATCTATTGAGGCTGAGATGTAACTGGTATTTGATAATATAATATGGTTGATATGATCATGATAGATTCATTGTGAACATGTGATTCCTTACATAGAGCATATACTATTGTTACTGGTACAGAATATTGCAAGATATTCTGAAAATACAGCTTCTTTTTCTCTTGCTTAAGCATATTTCCACTTACACCTTTAAATCAGTGTGGTTGAATGTTCATTTGTTAAGACCTTCTTCCAAGCCAGACAAAGTTAAAGAGCTGTTGCACTCCAATTTGGAATTTTAAATTACACGACCCATTTCTTTCTCTCACACCTTTACTTTTTGCAATCACTGTGTAAAAATACAGCCTTCAAAATAGTTCAGTTAACAGGAAAAGCTATGAAACAATTACTTGTTTGTGGATTAGGAGAGCTCATCTTAATGATCTGAGAACTTGCAATTTGTGGGATTCCCTTGAAAGTACAGTGAGAAAAACTTTCTGGATTTCCTGCTAAGCTGTATGAAGTCATCACATACAAATAAAAATAGACAGTAACTCTGTTGCATCCTATTTCAAGAGGGAGCACCGCCTTCCTCATGTGAAGAAGTCGTCTGGTTGATGCAATTGAATTGACACAAACAAAATTACTCCTTCTGCCAGGAGCTCTGAGCATATAAGCAAGATAAGCTGCACTGTTCGAAGCTGCTCTGTTGTGGATGAGATCTAAAGAACAGCATTGCCAGATCTGTGTATGTCAAGGTGGCAGATGTGCTGAAGACATCATGGTTGCAACATGCAGAAAATTAGTTGCTTTCCAAATCCAGTGTTTTCTTAAGTCTGTCTTGGCATCTTCTTGCTGGTCAGCAATGTCCAGAGTGATACACAAAGTGTAGTCCAATATTTCTGAGCTCCAGATAAGCTGTGAGGGTGTTTGCATCGGGGCACATCAAATTTTATCCACCAAATACCTTTTAAAAGACTTTTCTTAAACAGTTGAAATTCTGAAAGAGATGTACTGACAGTTCCACTCTCAGTTGAGTTTTTCTACTATCACTGTGAGAATTTTCAGGTTTTCTGCCTGAAGACCTACTGGTGCAACAGAGCTCTTGTAGACTGAGCTCTTTCATTGTTGGTACTAAATTCAAGCAAATAGGTTGGACAGCAGAATATCAATGGACAAGATTCTTAAGACTCTTCAGAAAGGTTGTATTTACAGTCGTAAAAAACAGCTGGAGAATTTCTGAGGTGAAAGGACAAAACATTGAATGTATAGGAGCCTTCTACAAGAAAGTGAAGACTAAAGAAGTTCTTTGCTGTTCAGACTGCAGTCTGCTAGGGACTCAAGCAATCGTGGCAGCATGGCTGACAGCACTCTTGCTCATGTTATATGACTTAGGGCTTTTCAAATCCAGTTTGCCAGACAGCTGAATCTACCAGCTTTGATACTTTTTAATTTAGTATTTAAGAGTTCTGGGTCCCTTTCAGCTCAGAATATTCTAGGATTCCAACTTGAGGGTGCCTAGTAGGTGATAGAGTTTGGTTTGTAATCCAGTTTCAGCTGCTGTCCAGTTGATGAAAAGCCTGCACATCAGTGCACCTGAGCTTCTGCTATTTCAATATTATGTTAGGCTTGCATTAAAGAGCTTAGACATACAAACCCATGGCTTGAATTGTAACACCAACTTCATGTGACAAGTCCTCTTTGTTATTCTGAAGTCTTCCTTCCATATTAAGTTATTTCATGTGATTTTCACTTCAAGACATTAGAGGAAACATGCTTGTTGGCTGACTGGTTTGGCCTTCTGTTACTGAAGTTTCTGAGGTAAGTGATAAAGGACATGATTACATGATCCAGTAATTTTGAATTTCCAGTAAATTACATCAGTATCTGCCTTATGTCTGGAGCTAGTGCATTAACTTCACCTGTTATTTCCTTTACGGTATAGAACATACTCTTGTAGACTAACCCCATTAGGCAGCTAAGCCCTATGCAGCCACTCCCACATTCTCCCCCAGAAGGATGGGAGAATCAGAAAAGAGAAAGATGGAAAACTCATAGGTTGAGGCATTTTTTATAGGTAAAGCAGAGGCTGTGACCACAAGTAAGGGCAATCAATTTTGCATTCTGTAGTTCAAAAATTTTGCTGCCTGCTCCGTTTCCACTGTGCTGCTTGTGCTGGTTTCAACCATTCAGTTTCTGTGAGAGCTTGTGTGGTGCTGATTTTCTTTAGAAGGTTAAAAAAAGTTCAGTCAATTAGAGAAGATATCTAAGGTTTCTTTAATCTGCCATGCTCAGGGTCTGCAAGTATATACCCATCTTTTTGACAAAATTATGCTCTTCACCTTAAAAATATATCTAGGCAGAAACTTCAGATCTTGTTTCTTGCATGTTTTTGTGTGTAACGCAGTGTGAGGGTTAGTTTGGGAGGCTTTTTTTGTAACATTTATTACTTTGTTCACAGTGCTTACAGGAAGGAGATGCACACAATATATAAACTAAATATACTTTTTATTAGCAAGGCTCTTAACATACAGTCTTGCATCAGCAGCTTAGCTTATGAAAACAGTTTAAAGTAGATGGAATTACTCTAGCTACTACTAAAACAGTAGATAGGTGCTGTATCGCTGCATGAAAACATGTTTAATTTTCAGTTTAACTCACACCAATTTCAGCTGACTTCCCATTTTCCATGTCAGCTGAGGAAGCCACAGGTTTGTTCTTTTGTTTTGTTTTTTTTTTTTTTTTTGAGAGAACTACCAAGATATTCTCACTGTTGAAGTGTGATTTCTATTTCTGTCCATTCAAATCTATGAGTCTGTCCTTTTTTCTCCTACCCTTACTCCCCATCTTCTCCCAGCATGGAGGCGGTTGTGCGTCAGGGCTGGCCTCTCCGTTGTCATTGCACCAGTTCCTCTGTGTGGAAAGTGTGTTTGCAGTCAGCTCGAGTTCCTCCATCCGGCCACCTCCTCAATCACCTTCCACTGAAATGCCAAGTCCCCTTCCTTGCCTTCATTCCTGATGTGTGATAGGCTCTGTTCCACATTAATTCCTAACTGAGACAGTAGCTGAAGCTTCTACTGTAGACCTACCTCTAACCCACTCTCCTGACTTGCTCCAGTACATGTTATACAAATTATTTCTCAGTCTATTTTTCCTGTCTCTCCCATAAAACTGGAGGGAGTCTTGCACCCTCTTCTCTTGCTCTTTTCCATTTCTTAAATCAATCCTGAGTCACATTTGGTTTGAGTCACAAATTCCCAAACTGATTTTTGCTTGATTTTCAAATTCCAATTGTGTTCAGGTTGTTCTGGTATCTCCTCAGAATTCAAGCCAAATGTGCCAAAAAATGAATCCTCTTCCTTACCGTTATTCCTTCCTCTTCCCCTTGCAGTCTTTGACCATCACCACATTCCAGTCAGATAGTTACAAAAATGCTACACCATATTACATATCCCTGACTAGCAACTCTCTCTACCACTTGCTTTAGCACTCTGCCTATACTGCTCTGCTGCGCTTTTACTACTGGAATCTATCAGTCATTGGTTTCAGCACCAGATCCATGCAAAACGCCTTCTCCCTCATTCTGAACACTCCAGCTCTCTGAATGCCTTTTCCTCTGCAGTTTGATATTTGACTTGAGTTCCCTACTTTTCAAAATCAAAATAACTTTTAGGTGACACTAATTTTTTTGCCTTCAGTCTATAATTAGTTTTCACACATTAAAATAAAACAAGCCTAGCATGCAAACCTTAGGAATATTTATCATCTAATCAAAAGAGAGATTTTGCTCACAAGTTGCTTACAGAAAACATTCTGTACGTGTTTACATTGATCATCTTTTAAAAGTATGATGCAAGCATACTCCAGCAAAAGATGAAAACAGTCACTGCCACACACAAAGGGATGGTATTTACATTGTATCTCCAAGTCCAGGTGCATTGTGTGTGAACAAATATCTAGGTAGATGAATATAGTCCTTTATGTAATTTCAAACTGGAATTCCAGCATACAACCAGCATTATTGACTCAGTAAATTGTGCCAGGGAGATGTAAGGTAGCAGGATCAGTTCTCAAACAATAGCTCACTGTTCACATAGCAGCTGGTCCTAGCATCCAAACTAACGAAAAATATTTGCATATCTAGTTAAAAAATAAACTCAAACTGCAAGGATTCTATAGTACTGTGTGAAGACATAGCAAACCTAGTTGTTAATTTTCTTTATGCTGGCAATTAAGTCTACAGAGGGTGTCCAGGGACATAAAGCTGAATTTCAGTTCATTGACGCATCCACTATAGGCTGGTACTTGCACATTGCCAGGGGTCTCGGAATAAAGAGATGGAGGAGGGAGGTGCAAATTAGAGTTAGTCTCCAGAACAAGTTGTTTCCTGGTTTTGATAACTACTGATTGCCCCTAGGGTTTTAAAAGTTGGTTTATGATGCCCTGAAAGTACAAATCACCAGTTAGAAAATGACCTAACATGCAGACAAGTATAATATGAACTCAAGTTCAAGATGTGTTTCAGAAAAAGAGTTGTTTATAATTCTTCACTTCAGGTTTGTACCCCTAATATCACCAAAGCCTTTCTTTTTCTGTCAAAGATGCTTCAATTTCCATTCTTTCTGCTAAGTAAACTCAGCTGTTATAGTTATTTCAAACAAAACAAAACTTTTCATTCAGGTTGGATAAGGGGAAATGGGGGATATATTTGTAGAAAAAGTTCTCACATCCATTGAATGCTCCCATCTTGTTCTCTAAAATAAGAATCCAAAAATTATGACAGAACATTGTTACTGTAAAGTTCTAATACATTATCTAAATTAAGGTGTAACAGTATAAACCTTTTGGCATTGTTGGTTCCCTAACTTACTCAAAATTAAATCATTACTATATGGACACTAATAGAATCAGCTGCCTTTAAGGCATATGTGTGCTACCTCTTTCTGTTTAGAAATGTCTGGGAGCACTGCACGGCCCAGATCCTGCTCTTACATGAAGACACCTGCTTGCTTTTCCGGAGTAGAAAATACGGCAGCCGAATAGCAAAGCCTTATCTCTTGGCACACCACCTTGCTGATGCAGTCCTACGGCTTAGTCAGCAAAGACAGTTTCTCCCACGTGTTGCATTCTGTGTAAGCGAGTTAATGGCCAGTTACAAACACCCTGCAGGGTGTTGGATGAACAGCTCCCGTGCAGAGCTCTTGTCACAGACCCGGATCTCGACCCAGCACGGGACACCCCCATCCCCATCGAGGCTGAAGAGGCACTTCAGCCCCTGTGTGGCTGCACTTCATGCTGCCACACAGCTTTCCTCCCATCACCCCTCACTGCTCGTCTCTTTTAAGAGCATTTGGCCTAAAAATGCTCTTTTCTTTCAGCTGGGTATGCAGGTCAGGCCTGTCTCAAAGCTGAGGTTTTAGTTTTGATTTCCTCCACCTTTGAGTAAATACTCCGGATTTCTGGCTCTAGCCTTCTTTTCAGTTCTTGAGCTGTGAGAGAAAGAAGTTACAGCCACCTCCTTCAACAGAATTAGTACTTTTCATTAAGCAAACATCACTCTATGAAATTATTAAAATGAAGTTGCCTACATCCACCAGGCCAGAAGTAAAAGACAATAATACCCCACCAATTCCCTAGGTGCTGAGGACTTGGGACCTGGAGCTGTGGGACACACTTTGATGTCCCTTTCTCATTGTATAACCACTGTTTCTGGGACCCACACTCTTCTCATGCAGTCACTGGCAAGCCCAGGCTGACAGTCCAAGACAAAGCACTTTCCTGAGAGAGAGAAGCATCCAGTATTGCTGTCACCACTCTCTCTGATCACTTGCAGAAAGGATTCTTGTGTTTACTCACTTGGTTGAAACTTAGGCTTACTCCTTTGTGGAAAAAGTTTTAAGCACAATTCAGTCAGAAGAGGCACTGGAAAGAGGCAGATTGTTAGGAAAATCTAGTAGGAGAAATTCTACTCCCAGTTCAGCATCTGGATACTACTTGAAATACTCTTAGCAATAATTTAACTAGGAAACACATTCAGAGCATTAAGAACCAAATCCAAATGTAAAAGCTGTTTTTTCCACTAGCTTATTAGAAAATACACAGTATGGGTTAACATAGCTTTACAAATTCTGTAGATACAAATTAAGTTACTTCAGTTAAAAATTACATTCTTCCTGTCTGCATTTTCATGATAACTCTTAAGTACTAAGTATCCTTTTAAAATCCATGATGTTTAAAAGTTTATCCTTCACAATGAAGGAAGAGCTGAAAGAAAGAGTCTTCCTTCTACAAATTATTATATTACACAGGAAATTCAAATGCTTGGGTTTTTTTCTAATCTGAGAAACAAAGGTGTTTCCCCAAAAGACAACTATTCAGTGCCAACATCTAATTCACAAAAAATGCAGTGCTATAGGTAAAGCTATCTTAAGGCAAAGCCCAAACTTTTCTATCACCTAGTTCCTCAAAATACTAAACAGGAGAGAAACAGAAATTTCTCTCAAAATCAGAAAGGCCAAAATGAAAAAGTCGAGCTACAACTTTAAATCTAGTAATTCCTAGAAGACACAAGATAATCCTTTAGCAAAGCTTTGGTTGAAAAAAAGTATTTTTATATTAGCTTAATAAACATGACTACTGATATTTCACTGCCCAACTAGGTTTCACATGCAACTCTTTATTTCAAAAATACTGGCAAGATTGATGAAAAAAATGAAGCAGTTAAACCTCAAGGTACTGTAAGAAAGATACCTGTGTAATAGTAGGTCAATAGTGTAGTACTCTGCTACAAAATTGTCACTACAACACACACAGCTTGTGAGTAGCTGCAGCAGCTGAGGCTAGAGAACGGCTGAAGGTTTTTTCCCCTTTTTGCAAAATAACTTTGAAGATTTGTTTTGTTGGTTTTGGTTTGTTTTTGCTTTTTTTTTTTTTTTTTTGTGGTGGTTGTGGGGTTTTTTGGGTTTTTTTCTGGGATTTTTAATGTCTCCTGTGACAAATGAAAAAAGAAAAAAAAAAGCCATATATTGCATTTGGACATTTATACTGATACAAAACTGCAGGAATTTAATCACAGTGCAGATGGATTCCCAATAACTTAATTGAAATAATATAATCATGTATTTAGCACTTGTAACAGTTAAAATTATTAGGCATCACAGGTTTAGAATTGGATTCTATATACACAGTTTCTGCCAGAGAAGACAAATTGTAGAATCTCAATTAAAATACGAAGAAAACAAGCCTAGATTTTAGTGGAATTAAAATTAATATCAGTAAAAGAAAAGTACCTTAACTAGCACTGACAATGCATGGCTAAGGCCCACCATATGGGCAATGCAGAAATTGACAAAAATGCTCCTTTGTATTTATGCTGTTAAGTGGCTCTAGACTAAAATTTATTATTAGTAGTAGCATGATTTCATAAATTTTGGACTTCCACTGAAAATAGTCCTTTTAATCCTTGCATCCTTTACCTTTTCTACTTCTATATCCAAAGTCTGAGTGACTCACATGCATGAAGACCTGCAGCAGCCACAGAACCCTGTAATTCAGTGGGCCCAGAAAACAGGTATTTATTGATTATAGCTATCTACCACTTATGAAAGTTAAGACAGCTGGGAAACCAGCAACCACTAGCAGTTTCACAAAGCCTAACTTCCTTTTAAAAATCTGTTGAAGTTCTAATATGGAGATTTTTAATCATGCAAACAGAATACTTGAAACTAACATGGCATTCTTTAACACAAAAAAACCCCAAACAGAAAAATAACATCTTTTCCATCACATTGGACCTGAATTAAAACATTTGATAAATAAAACAGTTAAAACCTATTATTTTTGTCTACTGAGAGTTCTGGGAGTTCACTTTCCTAACTTATCCTCCCTATGGTAAATAACCTAGGAGTGTGTTTAGGTAAACTAACTACTGTAAAACCCAGCAAATGAAATTTAGGTCTTATGTTATGGAGCAAAAAGGTTGAAGTTGGATTCAGAGGTAGGTAGAAGTCTTTGTCTTTCATTAGAAGCTTTAAGATTTAAAGGAACTGTTGCATGTTTGTTTTGAGACTGGTTTATTTTTTAGCTGACTATAAGATGTAAGCCTTTCTTAAATTTCAAAAACTGCAGGCTAAAATATTTTACTATCATGTGCTGCTCTAGAAAAAAAGAAAGAGAACCAATTTTTGGCCAAATGGGAGATGAGAATATCTATGATCTACCCCACCTTCATCAGCCAAGGGATCCCATTCAGTCTTCCTGGGCTTGGAAGCAAAAACCCCTTAATTTCCTCATGTCACTAATTTTTCAGTAGTTCACTAGATATTCATGATATTGACACTGTAATAAGAGCACTTACATCAGTACTTTATTGTTTATGTTAATGCGTATTCTCAGAAAGGTACACATCACTGTAGGGGAACATCTCATGTTAGTCTTCATGCACTCACCCAACTCTAGGCATAGTGTGAAGAAACATTAATGGATTGTTTCAAATCGTTCAAGATTAAATGGGAATGCTTATTCTTTTATTCCAATTACCAGGACAATTAAAAACTGCTGAAGAATACTTCTTGCTTACAGAAGTCCTTCTTACGGGATAAACCATTTTGCTAAGTGCTCATTCCAAGTATTACTATGGCAAATAAATAAAATCCTTGTTTCAAGCAGAAGGGTCCAAATTTGCTTTGGGACAAAGAATCACTTTGTACTAAACCAGCTTTCTGCTTTTATAAGTTATTTTGATTTCATGGTAAGAGTATTTTTGTCACATTTGACACTAAAATGTAAAGCCATTCTGGTAGGCGTTGCCTTTAACAGACAAAGTCTGCTCTTGTAGTTGAGGCAAGAGATGACAGACAGGCAGGCCAAGATAAGTTAGTCTCATTTTCTGTTTATCTGGAAGCAATTCCAGTTGAGATCAGTTGAAATAGCAGATCAATTTTTTGTATTTTTAAAGAGTGAAGTATCATAATATCAGCATCCTTTACCAAGCAATACAAGCGCAGATTACTTGTACACAACAGAAAGGTGACTGCTATCAACTTTTGCTGCCAGTGAGTTTTCTGTTAAGACTACATCTGTAATCCTGGACGTGAGAGTTTCTTATGTCTCATTTATGGTACCCCATCACCTCCTCCATCTCCACTTTCAATCAATTCATGTTTCTTCTTTTGTCTTATTGCCAGGCATCGTGCAATGCCCAGTGCACCTCCTTTTAAAAACCGTACAAAGTTGTCTCCCACCAGAGGCCCTAAAGCAAAAAGGTTGGCTTCTTTAGTGCATTCATAAGTGTATGGATCAATCTCTATAGGATTCCCCTTGCATGTGATGGGCTGATTAGAGTGATGACCTATGCTATGTCCTTGGTCCTTTAAAAAGAAAAGATTTGGGTGAGAACCTATCAGAACTAAGGCTACAGAAAACTTCAATATTTTCTTCAGTCCGGAGGCACTCTGAAGAACACATTTCATTTCGGGCTTGAAGGAAAGTACATTGTGTTCAGGGAAACTAGTGTAAGCAGAATGTTGATTAGAGTCCACGGTATGAGACTGAGTACACATCATATGATAGACCTTATGGTATTCAGGGTAAAGCTTTTTAGGTAACTGTTTGAAAATTAGGCTTGTATCGGTAACTCTTCTACGGAACACGTGGACTACTGGGATGTTGTTGTTATAGGCACACAGTACTGCATCAGCTGCTGTTAGTCCAGCACCCACAATCAACACGGGGTCTGCCTTCCCACGGAACTTCCCTTTGCTGACTGCGGCTCCGAAGTCAGACATGGAATGGAGGACAAAAGGAAAGTCTTCTCCTTCAACTTGCAGTCGGCCAGGAGAATCAAAGGTTCCTGTTGCAAGAGCCACATTCTCAGCAAAGAGGCAGAAGGGCACATGAGAACCATCTGTTGCTCGCTGATAACCTCTGACTTCCCAGTTTCTCTTAATAAGTGATTTCTGCCCATCTTCCATTTCCAAATGCTGTGTTGAAATATCTTCATTTTGGTGACTTCTACCTTCATCATCCTTTTCTCGATAAAGCCTGGACACTGATGTTATGTAAACATTGTCTCTGAAATTCTTTTGGAGGCCCATGACTTTAACATAGTGCTTATAATAACAAGCTATTTCCTCTGGCATTACGCGATCACTCTTTATATTTCTGAAAGAAAATTGAATGGTTCCAGTTAATAAACAGACCTTATTAGTAATTTGAATATCAGATATGACATACCAGATAACAGGTCAAATTTAAGAAGATTGAATCTGCTCAGTGTAAATGACACTGAGTACAGCATCTTTAAAGGTATTTATTTGTTCTCTTGTTTCCTGATACACAAGACCAGCTAACATTTTTAATACAGTTTTAAGACTTTATGTACAATGTAAATTGCTATGGTGAGGAACAAATTAGATGTAACAAAGCTCTGGAGTATCACAGCAGCTCCATATGGAAGTGTTTTACAAAGTTTAACATCACAACTATCAACAATACAAAGTTTTGGCTAAACTTGCACCAAGTGAGAATACACTTACTTATGATCTAACTAATTGAATGCCATAGTTAAGTGCTAATTTTGAAACTCTAGGTTCACTGCTGTTACTGAACCAAGTATTCATTATACTTTACAAAAGACCTGTCCCTTGGGTACAGTTCAGTTCACTCTGTATCAAATGAAGTAGTTCCATGTCACATGAATGAGCAAAGCAAACACAACAGAGTGTTAATGTAACAATGTAAACAGTATTGTGAGGTTTGAGTGTTCAATAAAAAACATTTTTGCACTGCAACCCTGCTATTACATCTGTGCTTTTCTCATGATTATTGCAGTCTCTCAATTGTAAGAAAAATAGCTGACAGTGTAATTACTTGGAATTTGCATAAATTTTGTTCTTCTTTAGAAGTAAGCTCTAGGAAGAAGGCAAAACAAATTGTAGTGAACATCAGGATTGCTTCTATATTACACTTAAAATCATATTTACAGATAATCAGGCGAATAAATTTCTTAGACTAACGAGATAATAGCACATGTTCTTTTAAATGCTCAGGTTGCTTCTCTGAAAATCCTCATGAGATATTTATTGGAAGAGAATAATGTGACAGTGCAACACCTGTTGCAAGGAAACTTAGGAAACTATTCTACATAACTAGAATTTTACATTATCATCAATCCTTTTAAATAAGCTTGTTTAATTGTAGTATAACAGGTTATAATTTCAGGTTTTAGCATGGTTGAGAACTATAACACATAGCTTCAGATAACAAACAGCTTATGGGATTTCAGTTAAGGAGGCAAGTTTGCTGTGGTTATCTAAGAAAAGGATTAAAGTACAAAGCTACGGCTTCCTCACTTCAAGGGTTGTCCTGAAATGAGTAACAGTCTGCCCTTAAAGACATATGCTCAAGTAACTCTACTTCTCCTTTTCCCATACATGGTAAAAAAACAACTTCCTTTAATTTTGCTAGAATTAAAAAAAAAAAAAAAATAAATAGAAAAAGCTCATTTAGAGTGTTCCTAGGTTCATCTGCTAACACAGACCTTTATGAACTGAAGCAAAACCGGTGAACTTGCACAAGGGTAACTTTTCTTCTCAAGTTTTTTCAAGAAATTTATTGCTCCAAATTAACACAGAAATACTGAATTATTCTTTTAAAATTAAAATTCATAGATTTCAGTTAAGGCAGCTTTGCCTGTAAAAGCAAATGCTGAAATATACAACTTCCTGAATTGCAAGAAAGCTGGTGTGTGCAGCAACTTCAGTAGCATCAGTGTTGAAAGGTGAACTTGCATTACTTCCTTCAGTGGATTTGAAATTCCTTCCTCCATCTTCTCTCACCTCTGATAAGAACTGCTTTCAGCAAGTGCCTCTTTCTGATAAGCTGCTGGAACACACCACTGCCTGTATGTTTGCTTTCAGTGCACTCAGGAGCAATGATTCTGCCTGATCATTGTCCAGTTTTTTTCTGTCAGAGTACACACAGTGGGAAGAATTTCCAGCGCCATCAGGCAATTTAATAAACTAAACAAGAAGCCTCCTGTGAATAGTGAAGTTTGAATATTTTTCCAGTTATCTAGATTTTTATAGCCACTAGAATTCCATAAGGGATTCTCCAGTATCTTTACCTGCGTTTACTAGCTGCCCACTCCTTAAAGCTGAGGCCAGGTAATTCCATCCAGTCTCCAAAACTGATGGTTAGCATAGAGCCCTCCATGGACTATGGAGAAAACATAAAGATGCATGATCAGACACATTTCAAATTCATTAAAAACCAGTGAAGCTCTACTCAATGTACTCATTTAGAGCAAAAAAATACCAGAACACAACATAAAACCAGGATATTACATGAAGAACTGAAGAACTATTTCTGTGTTACATTTAGATAATATGAAACCACATGAGCTAAAAAGAAGAAGGTGAAGAGAAAGCATGTGAAAGGGAAACAAAAAACAAGTTATTTAAAATACAAAAGAGGAAGAAAAACATGAGAAAGCAGCATCATACAGAAACACCATGATTTAAGATTTTGTATAAAAGCACCTGGAAACAATGCAGACAAGAAAAAATATAATATAGAAAATACTCCTCATTGTAATTCATTAAATGTCAACTAACAATAAACCTGGTAATATAAAATGGCACTCATGGTCCTAAACCTATAAGTAAAGGGCAACTTCTTCCTTTCTTTCTCATATCCTCCACTTACTTGGGCTTTGGTGACGAGCAGTTGAAACTGCAACTGGCACAGCCATCTAAAAGAGTGCTAGAGTAAGGCAGTAAGAAAAATCCCAAAACACAGAGTTATCTAGTTACTTTAGGAGCGAGTTGAAATTTTTACTCACATGCCAAGCCCCACCAGGTGGTCCTTTCCCAAGCACTATGTGGGGAATATAATTATGTTGTTCTAACTTCCAGTGCAGAACAGGCGGGTAGTCATAGCCAAAGTCAGCATCAGGGTGAAGCAATGTATCAAAAAGCACTGCAACTGGGTTAGAGGAGCGTCCTTCCAGGCCTTCTGACAGGTACTCCAGATCCTGAAGGATGACAAATTTTGAAAAACGTTTGTGAGTTTTTAATGTTCATTATGCTATCCTGATGTACAGAAGTTGAATTGCAACAGAAAACACAATTCAAGTTGCATTTCAGGTAAAGGTATTTAATGTAGAGATTGAATCGAAACACTTTTCGGAAATAACTGCTACGATTCGGTTCTTTGTAACTCTGAATAATACATCTCACTCATTTAAAAATTACATGCTAATAACAGGAATTCTGGGGCAAATCAGTCTTTGATATTCACTGTAGAACAAGAAGTATGTGGACAAAGATTCAGAGATCAGAGCAACTTATAGACAGAAGACTGCTTTTAACAAAGGACCACTAATATTTCTAAGACCTCCATTCTGATAAAGCAAAATTGGAATCTAAAAACCATGAAGCTTTAAACATCAAGTAGAAAAGGCTCTTTTGACAGCTCTTAGCTAGTTCCAACACTAGTTGTATTATATCTTAAAATAATGGAGACAGTGTAAGCATCATTTTTAAAAAGAAAAACTAGGATTATTTTACACAGTAGTAACATTGAGAAAAATTTCTAGAACTTTGTGAAGTTTGCACTTCAGCATCTATTAACCAGTCTTTTCCTAAAAATTGCCATAGTTGCAAAAATTATGCAACAGCAAATATTTGAAGAGAAAATAGAGATTTGAAGAAAGAACTGGACATAAGACCAATTTTTGCTGACCATGTCAGTACAGCTTAGCTTCCTAATTAGGCAAAATACCAAGGACTGGGTGAATATGAAGAACATGAAACATCTGTGGCCAAAACTTAGGCAACTTACTCTCCTGCAAAAGAAAAAGACCTTAAGACCTAGGGTAAACATTACATGCAAATAGCACAATACTGAAACAAAAACACCCTCCAAAATCCAAAGCCAAGCAAACTCCTATTTACCCCTTATAAGCGTAAGTCCATGTTTGTATTTCAAACAAATTAGTCCCAAAGGCAATACAGTGATAGCATTGTCAGTAATCCATCAGGACAGTGAAGTGAGTGGAAAACAGTGTTAACGTGGCAAACCAACTGACAAGTGGAAAGAAAAATGCTGGAGAAGATTTAACTAATGAAATCAGACAGAAAAACTGGATGTATATATGGGTAAGAGCTACAGCACAAAAGCAACTGCAAATACAACACAAACGCTGAAGGATGAACACTGTTCCAAAAAGAAAAAATGGACTGTGTTTATACAGGATATATGTCCCCAATAAAACTAATAATGAAACCTTAGTAAGAACTGGAGTATTTAAGAATATTTAAACTTGAACTACATGTACTTTTTGTATGTTAATAGCATGTGTTCCTTAGTGATAGAGCCCAACACGACAGCTGGAATCCCTGCATCAGTCACTGACCAAGTCATGCTTTAGACATTCCTGGCAAGTAGTAAGAATACAAAAAAGAGCAGACCGTAAAACCAAAAAAACACCACAAACTAAAAGCCTTCAAGAGCCATAAACAACACTACACAGCCCAGGTTTGGATCTAATGGTCATGAGTTGATTCTATTTAAATTAACAAAACAACAAAATAACTCATTAATGCACTAATGCTTGCAGTAGAAAAAGAGCTGGACAAGATGGCAACCAAAGCTTACTTGATCAACAATGGAAAGATGTCGAGCCTCTTCTAATTTTGTATGTAGGATGGGGTTTGGATGTATAGCTTCAGGAGACAAATATGGCCTGTATCCAGACAGGAGGTAAGAAAGGCAAATTCCTGAAGGTCCATTTCCTATTAAAGAAAAAATGTATGGCTGTAGTAAAAATGTTTATAATCTACAGTTTGTTAATCACTAAATATACAGCAACAAAATAATACTGAAGTAGTATAATGCCAGACTGTCTTGATTCAAAGTAGCTTATAAACTTTGCAGTAAAGTAGAGCTCTTTATAGGACCATCCTCCAAATAAACAGAGCAAAATTTTTTTTCAGTTAAAGAGAAACAAATGCATAACTTTTACAGGAAGTAAAATGCATATAAAGAAGTTTCCTAATTTAGCATGTCAAATTCACTATTTTTGTGTCAAAATGGCCTGACAGATAATGGTATGCCTGTCAGTCACAGTGATAGCTGAATATTACTGCCATCTTACAACTTTGCATTCCCACAGGCACTGTACAACACAGAGCAGAAAGACAATCTGGATTATATGCTTTTCAGGTCTGTCCATAAAATAAAAGGAATAAAGAGACAAACAGAAAGCTTAAGACTGAAAGTCAAATGAAAAGTTAAAGACACATCAAAAAAAGCAACATAAAAGCTAAGTGAACACAGAGCTCCCATAGGTAAATGGTAAAGTAGAAGAAAGTAATGTATGACCACATTCATTGTTCAGGAAGAGTACCAAGTCAAACACTTTTACCAAGTTTGTAGCATTTTCAATTTGTATATGTGTATTGCTGAAATTTTAATAAATACTTATTTTTAGAATATTATTAAAGATGTGAGACAGATGGAACCAAAACATTGCCATAAGGTAAATGTTTCTATTTATTTTCCTAGTATTAAACTAAGTAGGTGGCCATATTTATCACATGCAAATACAGAAGTAACATCCATGTTGCAAAGTCAGACATCAAAAGTTATGGAAAGCTAAATCAGAAAAGTATGTGCTATGATACAGAATTTAAATATGTGGCTATGTATTGCTATTTCTATAGCTCCTCTTGTTCATTAACTGAATGAAAAGCACAGTGTTCTCCTAATGAGCAACTTGTCAGTACTATGTCTTTGTTTGTACACACGGTATTTAGCACACACTATGCAAATTCTGGATTTAAGTTACTAATTTATTCAAACTTTCATATAGCAGAATAAGCTGTTGGATGTTTCCTCTTACTTGTAACCATTTCATCTCTTGATGTCAAGAGTTTACAGGCCATTTACTTTTCCCCATCACCTTTGCAAACTTTATTTTCATCACCTGTTAACAATCACACTTCTCTGATGTCTGTCTCTTCTCCCTTTTCTGATTCCTGAGTTCTAAATCCCCCATTACTTCGCTGAGGCCCTGTCCATTCCCCATCTCTTCATATATAGGACCTCTTTTTCCTCTGTCACCAGGCTATACTCACCTGGTTCCCAGTGGCAGAATATCCCATATTTCATTACAATGCTGTGCACATAGACAGGTCACAGCCATAGGCTACAAGAAAATCATCTAAAGAACCTAAGAACAGTGAAAAAGTTCTTAAGTCTTAAGCTACGTCTTAATATAGCCTTAAGTCTTAAGCACAGTCTTAAGCTGCACGAAGGGAAATATGGGTTGGATATTAGGGAAAAGCTTTTTACAGAAAGAGCAATAAAGTACTGGAATGGTCTGCCCAGGGAGGTTGTGGAGTCACCATGCCTGGATGTGTTTAGAAAAGGACTGGATGTGGCACTCGGTGCCATGGTTTAGTTGAGGTGTCAGGGCATGGGTAGGACTCGATGATCTTGAAGGTCTCTTCCAACCTAGTGATTCTGTGATGTTAAGGTGAATTACTGTCCCTGAGCTCCCTGAATCTTTTCTGGGACCATGCAGAGAGCTGATCCAAACGCTATTCTTTAAGGAGACTGAATCCAAGGGAAACCCTGGAGCATATCCTTGAGGATATGCTGTCAAGAACACACAGGATGAAGGTTCAGCTGCAAAATCTTCAATTAGACTTGCTATGGTTTTCTCAGAAAATTCTTGGGGAAAAAGAGAAAGAGATCTTTTTGAAATGACAAATTAATACCCAAGGTGTTTGTTCTTTATTTACTCACAGTAATCTGACTGCAATTAGGAGATACTATTATTACATAAACTTTAGCTGGACAATCAATATAATCAAAAACCCCATGGCCCTGTTAATTTAAGAAATGGTTAGAAGTTTGTCTGACTATCAGCAAAATCTTCTCTTGATCAACAGCAAAATATAGTACAATCACCTTTACATTATGCGTCTAAATTTAAAGCTAACATTCAACTTCAAGTATCATAACAGCCTTGTTATTTGGATAAGAAGTGGCAACATTCTACATTCTACTATTCAAAACTAGTGCAAAAGATGAAAATGTTTAGCACAGAATACACTCTAAACTTCAGAGTTTTGGCATTAAATTTTTCAACCTAGATAGAATGTATCTGTTTCTTCCCAACACGGGTACTGCACAGAAATTATTAAACCATACAGAGTGTGTTTGTATATGGGGGGGACGGGGGGGAGAGCTATTTCCACACTCCATACTACATTATCAAATCATTTTAGATCCCTTTAAAGGCTCTTCAGTGATGATAGGCTGTCAGGGAAGAAGATTGCAAGGTGTCTCAAATATATTTTTGAAGAAGCATTTGGATGATGAAGAAGTGGTTAAGGCAGCTGTGTTTGGTGTCAGCACCTAGAAAGCTGCTCTAAACAAAATAAGTATTGAGCACAGCTATTTGCATAACACATATTTTCAAAACTAAACAGTGGAAACTGAGTCATAAACCAGATGACAAACCTGTACTAAGGCTGCCAAAATGCCAGGACACTGTTCTCTTCAACTGTGATGCAGAACTCATCAAGTGATTCATGTCTGCCACATATACGTAAGTCTGCTACGTGAGCACTATTTTAAACTATTATAAAGAGAGCTTTGAGAACTGGCACTGTACAAACACCAGTCTTTCCAAGTTGTGGAGACACTGTGAGCACAATTATGTTGCAACATCAATCTACAAAATCTCTGCTTGTTAGCAGGTAGGTACTTGTTCTAGTCCCAACAGCTTTGGACTAGATTATTGAAAACCTTCTTTACTTCAAATCTTTTCTATATCCCCTCATGAAGTCATGGCAACAATGAGCTGGTGACCAGCTGTTGTTGAAAAACCTTAGGCCAATACACATTATGCTGGCAGCCTCAACTGAGTTGTGTACTTATGGAGCCTCCTCCCTCTGTTATACTGTCATTTTACAAGTTACAAGCTCTCAAGTGCTCAACCGAGACTACCGTTTATTATTTTAAACCAGGTGAATTGAGTTGGACTCATTTTGGAAAAGATGGCAGAATATTTAGATATTACTGATGGATGTAACAGAGAAAAAGGCAATTAATGAGAGGTTAGTGCCTAAGCAACATAGAGCACACACTTTACATGCTTTTCACTTTCCCACATGACCTCACAGCTTTGTCCTGGTATATCATTGACAAACTCCATGCATACAGAAATAGACATATCACAATAATCAAATCCTACGTTACCAACACTAAGATCAATACAGTTCTTCCATTAATACTCCCATATCTGCTGCCAAATAATGCAGCTCATTTATTCAAAGCACAATTTGAACTCAAATATACTCCAACAATTCCCTTACTATAATATAATGCTACTGTTGCTAATTATAACCACTGTATTACTGTAATAAACATCTTCACTGTAAGGATCCTAAGCATTAGTTATTTAATGATTAATTATTTCATGCAGCAGGTCTATAAAGGCAATGGCAGTAACAGTGAATCTTTAAAACCGTGAAAAAAACTCACCTATTATTACTACAGGCAGAGTAAGAAGGGAGTCCCCAGGCAGAACAGTTTCTTCAATTAAAGGCATTCTTTTAATCTTCTTCCCAAGGCTGTCACCAAAGTACTGAACAAAGGAATTCAAAAGCTGTCCTTCGGTTTCAGTGCCGCTGTAAGTTCTAATTAAGAAGGACAGATGGGAGAAAACTAAAATGAAACAGTGAACTGTTGTCAGAATAGTCTCTTCAAAAATAGTTGCTTTAGCTGGTTTACTTTAAGAGCTACGACACTGGCAAAATCGAGACCAAAACAGATATGTTTTATCCAATCTATGCAATTTTACTCTTCATCACTGCTTTTCTAACAGAAGATTTTTTAGAAGTCCACTTTCTCCTAGCAAGTCTACACAATGATAACAAAAAGGCACAGATGGCTCTGCAGAAGTACAGATTTCTAATCTCAGCTTATACAAGGCCAAAGTATAACCACAAGCATTATTTTGATCCCACACACAGTAGAACTCATTCCTCATTATCCTTATCAAATGAGGAGATATACACTGTCTAGCCAATTAACAACATTAAGGCCACACAAAGCCTGAAGGAGCAGCTAAGGTCCAACAGCAGGGTTCATATCCCAGTCCTGCTGGCTGAGCAGCACACAGCACTTCACCTCAACAAATTTCCACTCAGAGAAAAGTGAGGCTGGTTAAAGTTGGCAGTGGTGTGAGGATGGATCCTTGTGAAGCAATCCCCTTTAAGCCCCAGCCGTAACCCATCCTACCACTGTTAAAAGTTTTTACAGAAGGAATTGCCATGTAGTCAGGTCAGCTCCTGCTCAGCAGACTGCTTTCACCACTAGACATTTTCTTAGATTTCTAGGTTCTTTCTCTGAAAAACACACGTCAGTTTCTCTTGTAACTCTTCATCATCTAGATGTGCTTCTAGAATACAAAGACTTGTCTTATAATGTTTTCTGTTTAATTATTTAGGAGTCCTCTCTGAAACCTTTCCAGGTCATTCAAGAAGCACACAAACTATCAGTCTAGCTAGAAAGACAGAGTCAAATTAAAAATAGTCTGTTACTGCAGTTATTTTGTCAAGTCTTTTGTAAAGTAAGGACAACCAATTTTTAATTAAAAATACCCCTATCAGCGGGGATTTTTTTTTAAATTTCAACAAAATTTTTCTTTTTAAAAACATGGTTAATGATCAATAATAAATAAAAGTGCTCTTATCTATTTCTTAAGACTTTGGGTATCTTAAAGCTATTATAGCATTTCAACAATTATTTTCTACACAGGATCAAAACTGTAAGACGTTGATCCAATTCCCAGAGCCTTTGAGAAGCCATGCACACTGCACACTGCCTCAACTCCCACAGCACCCAAGATTCTGTTTCAAAAGCCTTTCCTCAATGGGGAAGTCAGAAGGAAACTGGAGACAGAGCTGTGCATGAACAAGTAGCACGCTCTACATCTCTGATGGCATTGTTAAAAGGGGTGGGGAGCTATTCTGAGGTTGCATTTAGTTTGGAAAGTACTTGATATCACTATTCCCTGCAGTACAACAGAAAAAAAAATGCAAATTCCCTGCTTATCATTTGATTACAGTTGCACATTAGCTCCTGCAGACACCTAACGTCCAAACAGCAAGAGTTAGATGAAGATGAGGAGTCAGAAAGGGGATATCTAATTATCATACTGATTTTTTCTCCTCTGCTTTTAGAAAGGAGCAGGTAGACTGTTTTACTTTCCAGCCCTTGCTCAAAGTCGACTAAAGCAATACTACCTTACGTTTTGCAAAAGACAGGCTTAAGGGGAGCATGCACGCTTTAGTGGGGCTTTATTATACTTGCTGTGCTTCATGGAACATACAACAGAAGGAAACATTTAAAAACTTATTTTAAGAGATATATGAACAACGGTGTAGGCTACAGAAGAACCTTTTAACAATAAAAATATTGCTCCTGTATAGCTTAGTGTATCACAAATTGCCAAAGAGATGATTTTGCACAAGAACATCTGCACACAAGGTGCAGTTTCTCGTTCTTTGCACAGGAAGACCTGCACATAAAATGCAGGGCATACGAAGGACTGTTGTCAGCAGCAGGTACTTCCTCTGCAAGAACATCATAAAGGAAACCAGCAGCATCTGAAATTAGGGGCTACCACCTTCCTAACCTCTGAACAACACTGAAAGCCACCAAGTACCAGCAGTTTTTATCTGGATAAAACTCAGAGTAGATAGCTTTGCAGTGCTGGGGACTTGGCCCAATTACCTATGGCTCTAGTCCTGCAGACATGCAAGTGGACACAAGATGAGTCAGTTTCAACACTAGTGCTTAATTTATCTTATACTAGTCACTGAAATAAACTGGGGAATTACATTCTGTCAATTGCCCAGATTCTAAACATATACAAACAAGTGCATCCATGGATTTGGATCGGGTTTTTTTTTGGTTTTGTTTGTT
>VWZN01004534.1:250329-272077 GCA_013396955.1 Regulus satrapa | reverse complement strand
TTTTTTTTTTTTTTTTTCCCCCAACAAGCTGTAAAACAAAGTTAGACATTTGGCCACCTCCTACATATTTCATAGCTGAAACTGTGTACTTTTTTTGAATTAGGGAGTCTTTAACAATGGAAGAGCAAATCACTTTAGAAGAAGTGAAAGAGGTGAAAGTAACCCCACCATGAACGGGCTGATATTTTAATTAAATCTGCATAAGTAACACAGTAATTGTGAAATTAGATAAGAAAATCCAAACCATCCAAATGAACCATGACACATTACCTGAACTCAACAGTAGAACTTGTTTCACCTTACCTATATCTGAAGGGAAACAGTAGGGAAATAAAATCTAAGAGCTATTTAAGAATAATGCTTTTAAATGTTAAAAAATTTAAATCTTTCTGAATATTTCTGGTTTTCTAGTTCTTATAGGATGATCTTCATCACTGTATTTTTTTATTTGTCACTCCAGTACTGAATTCTACAGAATCTGAGGGAAAAGTAATATTTTTTTTCTTTATTTACAGCTGTTATACTGTAGTCTGGATTTTAATAATTTGGAATACTACAGTATAAAGGCATATTTATAATTATATTTAAAATAAATAAGCAGTATTCAGTACCAGATAAAATCAGAGGCTATTATCCTCCTCTGAAGGATTTATCTCAGTAGTCAAATATACTTTCCTGGTGACCAGATATACAGATTTGCATCTTCAAGGAGTATTTTCTGATGAATGCCTGACAGAAATAAAGCCATCTACCTCCTAGTTGAGATTGCATTGAAAATCTATGGAGACAAGCCGCTGTGAAAAAATGATACAGCAGCAGCCAAGACCCTTAATTTTGCATGTTCTTAAGTGGCTCAGTGTTTCTGGTACGTTTATTTTGGGCTCAGCCTCAGTAATGTGCATAGGTCTCTGCATTTGCTTAAAAAGCCCCATGCCATATTCCTGAAACAACAGATGGAAGTCTCACTGCTAATAGCTTTACTCAACCTTGCTGAAAATGTTAAGTCTAGCAACAATAAAGGCTTAACTGTTCTACATGCCAGCCAACTGGCCCTTGCATATTACAGAAAACAATTGCAAGCATTTAGCATTTCAGTACACATTCAGCTGAACTACTTGGGAATGTGGGACTGAATAGTTAGCCCTGATGCACTCGTACTGCCAAGTGAGAGTATTGGGGACCTCATCTTTGGAAAACTATGTGTTATATACATTATATATATCATATATTTCAATTTTGCCATCCTATATTCACATGAAAATGAAGATACTGTTTTAAATTTTCTGAAATTCCAGAACTCCAGGACTCTAGGACAGAATTTAGGCTTGCTCATTTTACACTGCTCTGGCAGGGTAACAAAGGTATGAGACTCCAGTAACCTACCTGGAACTGGAATCTGGAATCATTTCTAGCTGCTGCCTGCAGAACCGGGTCAGGTGCAGTCTGCATCAGCTGGAGCCAGTCAGGTCTGCTTGCCACAGCTGTATCAGATGCTTTAGGGAAAAGCATCATCTTTCCTATTTTGTGTTCATCTCTTCTGGGGTGCAAAGGCATTGATAAATGAGCAAGGGATTTTTTTGTGATGTAAACAGGGTTTATTTGCACTTGTCCTTTTGAATCCTTGATGTGTTCATGCTTGTAAATTCTACATTGTAAAGCTGGTGTAAAATAAATTAGAGACAAGGGAAGGAGAAGAGCAATGCTTTATATGTTTTGAATTTAATTTTTGTGATGTTTCCTCCTGTGTATGGGTCACTACTTAAAATTATTCCTCTTGATAATTTTTTGTTTGAAAACCAGCGTTTTTTTTTTTTTTTTTTTTTTTTTTTTCTGGTTGCCTTTAGTTTCTTGATTGCATAGTTATTATATGGTTGTTATATGATTTTGCTTTTCTGATATGCACTATTTTTTTAACTCTTCAATTATGTTCTTTATTAAAAAGAATCCACTTAACTTCAGCTGTTCATGACTTTGAGTTAAATACTTGAAGATACTTGTGACACTGTTTTTATTTTAAATGTCAGATATACTTTCCTTCTTCTCTTGCTTTAAAACCATTTCAATTTCTCCAAACCCTTTCTCCAACACTTCATGCCTCAGACCACCAGCATATGAGCATCAGTGTTCAGGTTGCTTGTATAAAATTCTTATTTTTCCTACAGGACTTTTCTTTGTGCTAATAATTTTCCTTTAATTGCTTTTATTTGTTGTGATTTAACTAACATATTGTTTAGAAATGTTTCAACTGAGAACAACAAAACTCCATCGCTATAAGAAATTATCTTAGTGGACAATATATAACCATATATTATTTCAACCACAATCAAAACTTCAGGACTCTTTTAATTTGTCCTTGGACTCTTTCTGGGCAGTTTAAAACCCATCACTGGAGATCCACCAGCCAAAATTTTACCTTTTTGGTGCGGTGCTACTTATGGTAGCAGTGGGCTACTGTGCTCAATATGAAACAATAACAGAAAAGCTTCATCTCTAATGGGATGACAGATCACAACAGAGCTTTTTGCATGAAAGATCACCACTGCTTTAAATACGTTAAAAGCCATGTATTTTCATAATCTTTCGCTGAGCTGAGCTGTATTCTATGTATCCTGTCCTGGCATTTCCTTACAAAATCTGTTGACTGCATAGTCACAGACTAAAGTCCTGTGGCTTTGGCCATCTATTCTTTCCATAGTGCTGGATACCAGCCCCCTGGAAGTCAGAGCAATGTGTTCATAGTACTCCTGATGTGTTCAGACTAGCAATTCTGAAGTAATTTTAGCTTTTTTTTTCCCCAGTTATGATACAAAGATAATGTTATGCCAGCAAGTAGCTTGCTTTGGATACTTTTTAACCTTGCAGTAACAACTTCTTTTTGGAACACGTCATTCCTTGTTTTTGCCAAGTAAGAAGAGGTCTCCGCTGCATATTTAGGGTACTAGTTTAAGGTCATTGGAGTTTTTATTTTGTTTGATGTCTTTGCTTTTGCTTTGAGAAAACCAAGAGGGCTCCTGTTACTGGCTTGTGTTGCATTTCTGATTAAAAGCTTTCCATTATGTCAAAGAAAAAAGTATTGCAGATGCCCTGGCTAGATTCATCTAATCTCCTAGGAAAAATCACTCCAAAGCTGTATCCCAAAGAGAAAGAATGCTTTGCTGAGGCTGGGATCACATGCTCTGTACTGCCAGTGTCCTAATCCAAGGCAAACTGAAATGTTTCATAGCATCCATAAAAGACATCACAGTGCTTGGGGCAACAGGGCATTCCGCCAGTGCCTCTAAAATCACTTTTTCTATTGCAATCTCTTTGTTTTAGAATAATTGCATTTCTACTTTTAGAGGGGTATGGCAATATTTTCAAAGATGTCCTTGTTAAATTTACTTTTGAAAAATTACCTGCAAGTTGAAACAGTAAGTCCACCAACAGTGTTCCCTTAAACGTTGCCACATATTTGTGGTGTTAGGGACACATCCTGAACAGCTCAGCTGCCTTGTCACATCAAATGATTGGAAGGCATTTTGACATCATTTAGCCTCTGACCTTAAATTTCACTCTCAATAAGCAGAAACCAAAACACCCCACAAAACACTGAGAAAATAGAAACTGCGGCTGTGTCATCCAAAATGAATCCCTATCACTACAGATGAGACATTTCCCCGCTTTCACACAATAGATGCTTTTATTTATTACTATCAAGACTGGAGCCAAATCGAACAATCTCTCTTTGTATACAGATACTCCTTTTAATTTGTTAGTGAGTTGATCCTTTTAAAATTGCTAATTAGCTGAGCTGTTACTAATGTGACTCAAATAACTGGAAAATCTCTGATCTTATGATCACAGGACTATTCAACTGATTGGTCCACAAGTACCACTCATTTACCTTGTAAGTAAAGTAGTGTTTAAGCCAGAAAAGAGAAAACCACTAATACATGCTGCTCAAATTGCCAATAAATGAGTGTTCTTAGTACAGCATTTTAACACTTCACCTACTTGATTAAATAATCAATTAATTCTTTTTTTAGCAAAATAAGCACAAAGCACTTTTTACAAAATTAAGAGGTAATTTTTATGCAGAGGATACTTTGTTAATTTCCAAGGTTTCTGGGACATATTGAAGCATCTTACTTGCAGTGGAGTTGTTACTGCAGAACATACATCCTCACCTGTATTTTGTGTATTTTTTATTACATTGTTAAAGCCTCCTGTTTCCTGGTGTCAGTCAGCACACCTGTGTTTCCAGTTTGTAGACACTATTGTTTAATCTAGGTTCACATTACTATTGTCTGATGTAATTTGCAAATAAACTGTAGCATACTTTGCTCCAGCCATTATTCCTCTGTTAACGTTCAGGGTTTTTTTATTTTTTAATTTTTTTTTTTTTAAGGNTTCCTTTTTTTTTTTTTTCTTTTTTTTTTTTTTTTAAGGCTTTTGCTAAAAATAATTATATAATTCTTTCTCATTTTACTTCCATTTCCCTCCTCTGGAGAACCATTCATCAAACTACTGACCCTATTTTAGTAGCTAACAGCCAGCTGGGGAGCAGGAATTTGTGAGAATTCTTTCTTGCCTGTAAATGAATTTGCTGTTTCATCCAAGTCAACCAAGTTCAGCTTAAATTACCAGATCTAGAGTTGGTAGTAATTTGCATTTAGCAAAACCTTTTCTCCCCCCACCTTTGAATCCAGACCTTCTTTTGGTAAAAAGAGTTAGAATCTGGTTGTTTTCTAAAAATGCCATCTGCTGAAAAGCACTATAAAATTGGACCAGAGATCAATGGGGGAAAAGTTACATCCAAGTTCATTTTAGTGGTAAATTATAGCTTCATAACAAAACTTACTATCACTAATATATAACTTAAACTGTTTATTCAATCAGATGATAAGTGTACATGATATGAAGCATGGGCTGAATGTGGAAAGTCACCCTTGGCTAGGTGAAAAATATTGCCAGAACTTCATTTATTTGTGTAAGATTGAGTAGTGTATGAAAACTAAGTCCATATCAGATTTGCTAGTCTAAGCAAGTGGATTTTTGCAAGGATGCTTCATCTTTATCAGCTTTATTGGCCTCATGAATCTTACTTTTTATTATGCTTGTACAAATACTCTTATTGAAGTTGCAATATTATTTGGCTATGTTCCTATTTTCCCATTATTGTCCTATTACACTTAAAATATTATTTTATCAATTCTCAGTTTTAATGCTTTGCAAAATGTTTGTGTGTGTGGGGAAGCCCCGAACATTAATATTGCATAAAGCATCTCCTGTCACTGTAGAAAAATTAAATTGGTGTCTCCACAGAGGCAGGTGGTAACTGGTATGTGTTTGCTCTTCTCATAATCTCTGTGGCAAGATTTTAATTCTGCTCTGGTCTGAAAGCAGAACCATTGGATAAATGGCTGTGTCTAAGCACTGCCCTCCTTTATTAACAGAAGCACAACACTCTTCTAGTGAAAAAGTCACATACAGCCAGGTAGGAACCCAATAACAGTGAACTGTCTGCACCCATCAACAGAGCCTAATCATAAGTTATATTTCAAATAAGAAATATAATCTGATTGGTGAAAGCATTGTTGCAAGGTATGCTCATGGTTAGAAACAAGAATGAGGTGGCAACTGTGCAAATGCTAATGCCCAAATGTGCTGGTGGTGCAAATGTTTTGCAGTTTTAGTCCACAAGCCTTATTTTTATGTAAGACTCCTGTTCATGGGAACAAATTCATCAAAATGAAGGTAGGAAAGCTGTAACTTAGAAGCCTTTTCTGCAAGTATTACTAATATTTCAGTTTAGAACAGAAAGTGATGTATTTTGAGAGTAAGGACATATTGCACTGCAGGCTACTTTTAAAAAATTTTCTCTTGTATTTGTAGTAGGTTTCCACTGCAAATCACAGACTTAGTGTAATGGTCTTTTCATCAGAGGTCACATTATTTCTGTTTGAACAGACACTATTTTAAAAAACCCCAAACCTATATATGTGGGGGTTTGTTTTCTTTTGTTTTGGTATTTTTGTTGTTTTTTGTTTGTTTGTTTTGTTAAAAACAAGGAAATCTCTATTGTGTCTTGGTTACCTAAGCACAGTAGTCTTACTACAAATGAGCAATTCAATGAGCAAGAAGAAATTCTCTTGTATATTCATTGCTTTAATGTGAGTCAATCAAGAAAGACCTCAAATGAGTTTTACCTAATAAAGGATTTTGCCATGTTGTCTGACCTGAATTATTTTGATCATATGTCACAGTGTGAAGATATAAACGATTATAAAAATAAATGCTGCACAGTACAAAATTTACTCTACTGGCAGAACTATTGAAATTTACTTTAATTACTATAAATATTCAATTAAAAGACTGTCTAACATGTGGATTTCAGTGTTAACAGAGATAATAAAAAGCAAAAATGGATTTTTTTTTTGTTTTTTTTTTTTTGAGAGTATCTAAAGTGAAAAGTTTGTAAAAAAATTATCTGAATTTTAATAAAAAATTTACTAAAATAGTTTCATTTTAAATTGACATCATGCAATCAGACTTTCCACTTCTGTAATAAGCTGAGTTGATTGCTGAATTCTGGAAGTAGTGAATACACAGTTTGGAATTTGAATACAGCATTTTTGAAGCTTGGTTGCTAGGTGCACATATTCCAGATTACAAATGAACTCAGTTGACACCTCATTCTTGAGAAGGAAAGCTACTGCCCAACTAATTAATTAATATGATTACATGAACAGAAAATTAAAAGCATGACCAGAAAATCCAACAAGAATTCTTATGGAAAATACTCACATAAGAAGAGTATTAGTAGAGAAAGACCAGAGTGCAAGAAATAACAGCATTATTTTAGGAAATCAGATGTTTTTCTGCAACATGTCTGGATCTTTAGCAATTCTTTAGGCTCTTGAGAAAAAAACTGAGTGGTTTGTATTAACCCACTGATGTGGTTAGCTCAGCTGTATATTTCAGCAGGACTTCTCCTGATGATTATCCAAGTCCCAGGAGAATTTGACTCATAACATTAATGTTGAGGTATGTTTTTTTTGTGGGATTTTTTTTTAACAGGAAAAATGTAAACTTATAAAAAGGAAATGGGATGCAAGATAGTAAGCAAGTTTTGTATTTTGAAATATAAATGAGAAAATAAAATAAGCTCCTCACAGTTCAAAGTAATATGTGAGAAGGAACAAGATCAAAGGAAAAGGTCACTGTACCTGAAACAGTGAAAGGAAACCCCAGCAGGGTAGCTGAGGACTATTACCTTGCAGAGAAAACCAATGCAGAAAATTATGTCACCATGCTATGTTCTCATGTTCAGCTCAGTGTCTTTTTCAAAGCACTCTTTCTGGTGCTCAGATGGTGTTGGGGAGCTCAGGACTTAGGTCTCAAATACTGTGATGAGGAGCACAAATTAGATAAAATAGGTAATGCACATCTCAAAGTTTTTGTTGAAACTTCCACGTCTTTATGGAGTGGAGCACTGCGACAGGCATTCTTAACTTATCCACATTTTATAACACTGACAATTGAGTATAATTGCACCTGGGTAGAATATGATGCCCAGTGAGATAAATTCTTATGCTGAAATTCAGATGTCTGGTTGTTATGACTGTCTTTAGAGAAGGCTGAAGAATGATGGTATCCTCTGGATGGATCCAAGCTGGAAGTCTGAAAATATATGTGAAGATCACCCCACTCATTTCTTTAAATAGACATCTTTTTCAAGGAAATACATACTTGGAAACAGGTTGCTGTTACTCCCTGAAATCAGTACAGTAGTCAATGAAAAAAGTTTGGTGTGATAATGTTTGCTTTACCTTTAGTAGGTCAGGCATTTAATAAAGTAAACTAATTGGCATATGTATTCAGAAGCTATGTTTTGTAATAAATACTATAGTTTGAGATTAAATTTTAACATTTTATAACAGAAATTGTGTGACAACAATGGACAAAAATCAGCTTTGTCGAATTTCTGTTTCTGATGCATTATTAGTAAAGCTGTTGGTTCTGGGGTTTTTTTTGCTCTGTGGTCTTTTATGGAGGTTACAATGTTGCCACAGGAATCATCTTCCTCTCTTGTTGGTTAAGTTGTGTATCATTCCCCTCTATCTATTCACAGGTATTTTTTATCTACATCATGTTTCTAAGAGTCACCAATTTTTTGCCTTTTTGGACATCTGGTAAAATTATTTGCCTCTCTTTTATTTCCTCCATTTTCCTTTTGTTCAGTGTGCTTATTCAAACACTCCTGACTCCTTATTTTGCTTATGTTCTTTTTCATTCTATGCTTGTATTCTACCCTGTATTTCTTTGGCAAATTATCTCCTCTTCTTATATCTGTTTTGTTTTTTTTTTCTCTTCTGTTTCTTCTCAAAATGACACTCCTGATAGAAATGAGTCTTTAAAAGGCCTAAAAAGAAATCTGGAAACAAAAGTATTCAACCTCATTTTGATTTTGAGTTTGATTAAGAGTAACAATTAGTTTAATTAACATTATAAGTTTCCCACAAATAATATTGATTTAATTAATGAGTTTATTTGACCTTTAGGTGACATTGGTTGAACATATCTGTTATCACTTGCTGTGGTTCTGAATTTAATTTTTAAATTTAAGTGCTTGTGTATGTCTTCTGAAGCCACAAGTTCCCCCATCTCTACCCCTTCCTTTCCCATACACACTTTCTGTCTGAATTCTGGCTCTGCTGGTTGGAATACTATTTGTAGTGCTCTCTCCTTCTTTCTCTGAGCCATCAGTCTAAAAAAAACCACCCAGTGCCTGGTTTATTTTAGCTTTATGGATCACTTATGGAAAGACAAAAAATATCTACTGATTGACTGTATCACATGGAAAATAATGGTGGTGGTGCGGTTGTTATGACAGCCTAAAGACATAATCAAGACAGATTTTCTTTCTGAAAGCAGTATCTTTTATTAGACCAGCTTGTATCACTGGCAAAATTAGATGAGGTTTTGGGCATGTGAGTCCTTTTTCAGGTTTGAAATAGAAGCAGAAATCTTCAAAGCTAAATAAAAGTTGAGTGCATTCTCTTACCACATTAGTTGTGCTCAGACCATCTCAAAGGGAAAGTTAAAGGAAGGAACAGTAAAAGAAAGAAGAGTCTGAGGAAGAGCTACATCAAGGGGAAGGCGGGGAGCTTTTCCTCTCACAGCACCACTGTCCTGAACTCATGGGTTTTGATATCCAGTAGATTTGTGAAAGTACCCAAGTTTCTCTTTTGAAAATGTTGAAGGAATCCTTGGGGGTCTGGCCTGAGATATTCAAAATGCAGTGATTATCTTCTGAGAAACACTCCTTCCCTAAAAACTGGGAACTTCTGTTCTTTACTTGTGTATGTTCATTCTTTCTGGTGCCCAGTGATTGCTTATTTTCACCTGCATAGTTACCCTGAGAGCACTCAATGCACCTGATAAAAGGTCCCCAGGATTACAGGCATGTGATTTGATTTTTCTGCGTTAACGTGTGTATTTTGTGCTGGTAGTGGAGAGACGTTGGTTACATTTTGTACTTGTGAAGGGCCTAAATACATTTAGTTTGTTTTAGCCACAGGCAACTTGCCTCTCCTAGTGGGTTTAGTGAGGTTGGAGCCCGTACAATTGAAAGGGAGGATCTGGAGAGCCTATTTCAAGAGAGGATTGTTTTCTAACACACCTTTAAATGCTTGTATGTGTGCTCCAGACATGAAATTGCAAGTGGGAAGGAGGTACAAGGGCTGGGTGATCTGCTACCACTATGTTATTTCAATACTGTGTGTGTCCGACAGTTGGACCTGCTTTTCTACTTGTAGAAGTCAGTCTAATAAAATATATTATTAATAATAGAAACCTTAAGAATACGCCCTTGCTTTTTAAGGTCCTAACATCAAAAAAAGAGGAGAAATTATGTTAAGATTAGCTTTTATACAGCCTGAGTCACCATGTGTCAAGAATGTTGATTGCATTGTAGTTAAAACAACATTTATGAATCACTGTGGGGGAGAATTTGCTACCAGCGTTACATTTAATCTTTTCCCTAAATCTTTTTGTTTAGGAAGGAATAATTAATGATGATGAGTGTGTATGAGCCTTGTTGACATTTGTTAACCTCATCTTCAACGTTTTTCACTTCTGCTCCCCGTGGTCTTCCTTGGAGACAGTACTGAAATACTGTGTCCATACTGTCCAGATGAACAGCCTACACTGTCCAGTTCACTATAGGGAGTCCATTCTGTGTCTAAATTACCTGAGAACTGTGCCCCCTCTATCTGGGGGTTGATTTACAATCTGCTTCTCCTTGGTTTCTCATAAAGCTGTCTCATGATATTTTCTCTTTCAGCCAAGTATTTTCCTCAAATCCTTGTTCTACGAAACTCCAGTTATATGTTCTGTCCCAAGTGTTCCACAAGAGGGAAGTCTCTGGAGTTTCATCAATTACATAGTATAGGTAGGTAATTTGCCCTTGTGATTTTTGTAACATGAGTATTACAGCAAGCAATATCAGCAATATTATTTAGTATTAAACACTGCAAAATGTACTGAAGTGGTGCTATGAGTACTTGTAATTCTTCAGGGTCTGGAGATGACAATGCTTTTAAGGAAAACTTCACAGAACATCATATTTCTTACTGGAACTCAAGAGAAAAGAGCTTATAATTATTTGACAAAGGGTAGTGAAAATGTTCTCACTGTGTTCCATCTCGGACAGAAGGAACCGAGTAACTTGCAGCTGGGGCAGAATTTTTTTCTGAGGGTTTGTTGGTTAAAAAGAGTGGAAACGAGTGACTACATTCAGGCAGGCCTTGAGTTTTGAGAAGATAAAGGCAGCATTTCTCCATGGGAAAATAAAATAGTAATAACAAAAAAGGAGCATGGAGCATTGTAGCAGTTCCTGATCTCCAGTGCTTCCTGAACTTGAAGTTGCTTCTCTTTCTACTTCTCGCTAGAAGCCAGACACTTCCAAAGTAATTCATACTGTGCAACTGTTTTATTTGCAGCTAGAACAATAAATTTCCAAAATGCCTTTCCTTTTGTTTTTTTTTTCATCCTAAAAATCACAGGAAGCATAAAAAAGCCTGAGGTTTTAATAATTACATAATGTGCTGGTGTACTCAGCATTTAGAGAATACTAATTTTTAAGGATAAAGGCTTTTGTGACCTGTACTTTGTAGTCTGATTTTAAAATATTGAGCAGAAACGTGTTTTAAAATTTTATCTTCTTTCATGACAAAACTTCCCACAGTGTTTTCTATACCTTCCAGCTGGCTCTACCAGAATTGTTTAATTCTTTCCCAGTAAAGATATATATTGTGGAAAGCCATTTGTAAAGCTAATGGTGTATGTTCAATACAAAATACAAGGTGAGATAAATTCTTAGTGCTTTTTGGAAGACAAGATCTCTGAAAACAAGCTGTCCTCAAGAATACACCTGCAGATGCTCTCCATCTCAGGGTGACACTTTTGAGTGTCCTCACACACTAGCCCCCAGTCACCAGCATGCTCAAAAGCTATCAATTTCCTGAATGATATTTGTCTTTGGTCATCATTCAGAAAATAAAATAATTTTTCAGAATGTCTGGCTCATTATATTCTACATAGGACATAGAAAAATGGTTCCATTCCAGCTGACCATTATAAAGTAATAGGATTCGTCATCTGAAAAAGGTTTTTCCCCATGTTTAGAAAACAGCATAAAGCATATAGTTTTGTTATTAGCTGAGAGTGTAATTCTCCAGTAAAACAACTGTTAAAAATTTATTTTCCAGAGAAGTCCAGTTTACACTAGCATTTTTCCATTATTAATTAATAATTATTATTAGTAATGAAGTATTATCAGCAATGAAAACGAAGTATTTAAGAAAATGAACTATTAATCAGCAATGTTTAAAGAGATATTGTACATTATACAGTATTTAAAAAGAATGGAAGATTTCTTCACTATTTTGTTATTTGTGTTTGCAACTGTGGACTACACATTCAAATATGGGTGAAACAAACTGCAAAGCATCCTTGGTGACAAATAAAAGGGTAGGATTTTCACCACAGAAACAAATTTTTCAAATGTCCTTAGAGCAGGTTTAATATTTGTTCATGAGAGAATGAGGAGGTGGAGGGCATAAACTCCAGTGTACCATTTTGGTTTTATGCAGCTACACTCAGCTTAATCAGGCATTAATTTATTTCAATCAGCTGAATCTTGGCAGTTGTATTTAGTATATATGGCTCAGAATAATCTCTTTAAGGCAGAAATCCTGAAGTGCACTGCAGCTACACTGTACTGTGAGCTGATTACCTGAAGAACAAAAGGCTGTTCAGGCCTTTAAAAACACAGTAAGCTGTGGTGGAAAACCTATTTCCTCAGTGTGCTTTAAGGGAAGCTGATGACTCAGTCCTTGTCTTTCAACAGTGTTCATATACAATCTTGCACACCTCTGAGTGCAAATCCTTCACTCTCCCTGTTTAACCAAGCTAGTCTGTGTTACCTGCACATAACAGTACTACTGCTGGGTATATCAGTCAGGGGTTTTCAGAGTGCTGCTGCAACTTGTATGTAAACAGCTGAAGGTTTGCTGCAACACAAAGTCTTCAGGGTACTTAGACAGTCACCCTGTTTATGCTCACACACTGCTCAGACTAATGTCAGTGACTGAATTAATACAACTGATACCTCTTTATCAGACACCTTATTTTTCAAAGGCTAAGAAATTAGCTTCTGTGTGTCTGACAAGTGGGAAATTCTTGCCTTCACATTTACGACCTGGTAAAGAAAGTCGAACAGATCAAGTGTCTTGTCAAGGACGGACCAGAAGACAGTGAGGTAGCTGGGGAAAGCTATTTTCTGCTATTGAGTACATGTGCTTTAACCCCAGGATCAGACAAATGAATGCAGGCAGGAGCCTGACCTGAAATTTCAGATTTTCAGTTAAGATCACTAATGAGGATTTTAATTAGTTGAGTAAGCCAGCAACAATACAACCAGTAAACCAAGCTCCATGACCTAGCAGCCTACTTCTTTCTGAAGGAAACTGTACTGTAGACAAGTTGATATCAGGCCTTTCTCAGCCATTTTTAGTATTTATTAGCACAAGCCAAGCTTCATTACTTAGTATGTTAATACATTTTAAATAATATGGCTCTTCTTAGAGTGCAAATCCATTATGAATGCTCTCATGTGGACTGGGATGGCCAGCCATTTCCAAGGACTGGTACAGTTTTGTGGCTCACTTGTGGGGACCTGCTATCCTCGTGTCTCCTTCTTCCCTGGCAATTGGGCTTTTCCCCTCCTGCCTCTCCTGGCTGACATTACCTCCCTTTCATCTGGTCCCATCAGTGACCGTCCCTGGGTTGCAAAAGGAGTTTTCTGCTCTGTGCCAGTGGTTTTAGGAAAGCCCCCTCAACAGCATTGCTTTTTTTAGGACATGGCTGCCCCTTAGGTAAAAACAGCTAAAATAAATTTTTCAGCAGATTTCACTCCTTGCTCTGATTCTTATTTTTTTTTAGTACATTGTGAAAAGCTTGACACATTCTATACTATCACAGCTTGAAATTAATCTAGACAATATGTCATTAATACATTTATATTCTGTGATTGAACAGGGTCTCTATCCTTTTAAGGTAGCATGAACACCAGTGGAAACAACAATTTGCTTCATCGAGGTGATTTCTTATTTCCATGGTGTGAGTTGATGCTTACAACAACAGTCAGGAATGATTTTTTAGCTGAAAGTTTGTGAACATGCAACAATATAGTGAATTTTGAACTTGGAAATAGCTTAAGAAGACTGCCTGCATTATGAACAATAGACTTGCAACAATCACAAGTGCAATACTTTGTGCAAACCCTGAACTTCCACATCCCACAGAGCTTACAAACAAGACTGGGTGAAAGGGAAACCAAGACAGGAATGGTAGGAGAAGCAGGTAAGCTCCCTAGGAAGGGAGAATAGCTGCATAGGAAAGGAAATGTGGAAGGGAGAACATAGTACTGCTTTGCTGGGCTCTGCTGGGTGAGCTGCAGAATATGTCTCTTATGATTGCACTGAGAAAGCTGTACTAGCCTGAATGCACCACATAAGACACCATAAGGCAGAGCTAGTGCAGGTACCAAGAACTATTTCACCAGTAGGATTAAATGGCTTGCTCAATAACAGTAGCTGAAATGTATTTATACATCTTGTATTTCTACATCTTTCTTTTATAGAAAAAGTATATATTTGTACTCCATATCTTTTGTAGTGTAGTTCTCATTTATCTTCTTTTATCATTTTATATATTTTATGCATTGCCTATTAATTTGATGAAAATGGAACAGGCTGCCCAGGGAGGTGGTGCAGTCACCATCCCTGGAGTTATTTAAAAGATGGTAGGCATTGTTCTTTGGGACAGAGTTCAGTAGTGTACTTGGTAATGCTGGATTAACTGTTGGACTTGATGATCTTAAAGGTGTTTTTCCAACTGAAATGATTCTATAATTCATTCTACGGAAGGAAAGCCTCAGATGAAACATATCTTCACATAACTACCTAACAGAAACTTGATGCTGGAAACAATGTGTTGGCAAGGGCCATAGAAGGCCTTTGCAGCTCTTCATTTCATTGGCAAATCTGCATCTCCTAAGATTGAATACAGGCAGAAATGTAAAACACCCTCAGGAATGAGAACGCAGAGCAGAATTGTCAGGCTAGGTCTGATAAAGAAAAAAATTTGGAATCAAATCAGATAGGTTAAGAAATATACAGATAAAAAGTCAATAACATTTTAAAACCTTTAAGTGCTATTGTGAATGAAATTGTAACGTGCAAGAGGTACAACAAAAAATCAAAGACAAAATAAAAAAAAATACTATAAATCCTCGTGTCTGGGTTTTACAGATTGTTAGGTGGCAAGAGAGTGATGTCAATTTGTATTAATTTATGCCATTTATAGAAGATGAAAATGGGCTCCTATTTTTACCCAGAATCAATGATGTGCTGGTAATTAAAAAATATCACAGTTTAACATAATTTTCTAATTCAGTAACTTTTCTTGTACCCTTTTAGTCAAGTTCAGAGTGAATAAAAGGAACAAAAGGCTTACATGCTTACCAACTAAAACTTTAGCCAAATTTTATGAAGATTACTTGATTAAATTTTCATGTCTGACACTTCTTACAGAAGCATAATTTTTATGAAAAAGGAGTGGCTATTTTAATGGCGTTTGTCAACCAGCCTATTTTGACTGTTTTAGAAGCCTTCTTTCACGTTTTTTCTCATCCAGCCCTTGCTAGACCAAACTCTGATCAATTTCTTTCGATTTTTTTTTTTCCTGCTTTGTAGGGTATTCCTACAAAATTGTCAGCTCAGATCTCAAACAGTTCTCTTCATTATATGGAAGGCTGCAAGGGAGCTAAGTTACTGAAAGAAGGCCTGTACCATCCCTCATCTTTTCAGTGAAAAGCACTAGATTTGTCAGTGCAACAGCAAGGCAGAGCTGCTTTTGATAATATATTGGGTCAAATTTTCATTTTGATACCACAAACATTGGTTTGATTTTTGGTCCATTTCTAATGCCTTCAGAAGTATTATTTTTATTCCAAACTGTGATTTTCGATATGACTTTTATTTCCAACTGTGATTCAAACTAATTCTTACCATACCCAGATAGTACTCCGCAGATTCTTTTTATAACAACTAATGATATTATATGAAGGCAACAAGCACTTGAAAGACAAACATGTTATTTTTTTGTATCCTGTTTATTTCTAAACTATAACTGTTTCAGATTCCTTGACTGCAAAGACATGATGAAAGCTAAAAGGGAGGTACAGGTATCAATTAAAATAATCAGTCTGCATGGGTACCAAATCTGCAGTTATAATTTACAGGTTAAGTGATCACACCATAGAAAATCTGGGAACATAATAAAGATTTTTTTTCAGACTTAATTAGGACAAGTCATTAAAGCAAATCTTGAGGGGAAGGAGAAGAAAAATAAAAGAAAAAAGAAAAAGGAGGAAATGAGAAGAAATTGCTGTCCTTAATACTTCTATACAAAGTACAATCACTCTCATGTGAATTCGAGTTATGGCAATGAAAACAGTCAGGAAGGAAGAGTAGGAGAAAAGCAAGGGAAAGAAAATAAAAATAAGTAAATTGTTGGTGTATGAAAGGAGATAGGAAAAATCAAGCATATGATGGTCTAGAATTGTTGTGGGCTTTCTGCTGGGGGAGCTGTTGCAGAAAGGTACATGTCCTTCCATACCAATTGCTCATTCTTCCCTTGTTCCATAAAAGCTCTCTGCAATTGTTAATTGCATTTCTGTTTTAAATTGTTCCATATTTTTGGTTAAACCATAACTTGAATCTTTTGATTCTGTAGTACTTTCTCCTTTTAAAACCAAAAGGTTTTACCAATAAAAGATCTAAGGTTTAACTAATAAAAGAACAAACCTACCTGAACAAATACCCTTGCCATGCCTCATTATTGCAGTGGAAGATTTGAAATGCAACAAAACAGAGATTTAAAAAAACATAAAAGGCCTGTTTTAGTTCCCACTCATCACCTCAACACTGTTCTATTAGATCTCAGGGGGTTTTTAGGTTAATTTGAGAGCCTGAATACTAGCTGCTGTCCTTCCTTGCTTCCCACAGGCACTGCCCAGCAATGCTGGTTCTGGCAGAGAGAACAGCAGAAGAAGATATCTCACACCCCTAAAAGGCTGACAGCCTCCAGTCTATCAATGCAGCAGCCACTTCATTGGATTATTTATATCCTGGTAGATGTCAGAGTGTGAATATGTTCTGGCTGAAGGATGCTGAGTGTCTGTCCCATTTGTGCAGAAAGCTACTTGTGTCCCTTTTCATGTCCTCAGCAATGCTATTGTCCTGTCTACCTGTCTGTCATCTTCAGCTGTGCTCAAGCCACTGTCATTTATCCTTAGATCTCCCTGGCAGCACAGGACTGCTCTGATACTTGTGCTCAGCCAGAGCACAGCATTTCTCTGACAGTGCCTTAAACTTAGGGGTGAGAAATATATTGTGGCCTTACTTCACAGAGAAATCAATCCCAGCTGATTATTTCCTAGTGCCCATGTTTGTGTTACAGCCTATTTTCTTCTACCAAAGCAATGTGGTAGAGCCACAGAGCAGCTGGAAACCAGCATGGCTAGAGCCAGGATGCTGAAGCCATGAAGATAATTCACTGTCAAAATCTTTTGTCCTGTGTCCTGTTTCCAGGGAACTGATATTGCAAAAGCACCCTGCTCTGAACTATTAGCAGAAATGGATTGCTTGTGCTGTATTCAGGAGACTGCACTATGCCACCCTGGCCTGTGCTGATACATCCCAGTCACACAAGAAGCTGAGCTGTCAGTCACCTTTCTCTAACCTGGAACTTAATAATTTATTGCCATGGATATCAACAGGACAAAAAGATTACAGTGCAGAAGCTCAGTGTGCCCTCTGCTCCACACCTCAATTTAGCAACAACGAAGAATCATAGGCTCAGACTCATAGAATCATAGAATAATTTGGGTTGAAAAGGACTTTTTAAGAGTCCTGCCAGCCTGCCATGGTCAGGGATATCTTCAACTGGATCAGGTCCTTGCAGTCCAGTGCCAGCTGCTCTTGATTGTTTCTAGGATGGGGCTTTCTTGAGCTTTCTTTTCTGGCAGACACACTGGTAGCAACCTTTATTTCTCTGTGTATCCCTTGCTAAGTTCAGCTTCAGCTGCATCTTGGTCTTCCTGACCTCGCCCATACAAGACTGGGAAGCATCTCCGTACTCTTCCCGCCTCTTTACCATCTGGATTTGTGGCAAGCACTACAACTAATACAGGCACTTTGCCTGAGAGTAAAGTAAGCAAAATGAGGAAAAAAGTATGAAATCTGCATACCCTTCTCCACTTGCTACTTTTAGCTGCCTACCTCTTACAGATAGCTTGCTCACTTTGTGCTTATTGTTTACAGATATTACTAGGAGGAGCTGATTAAGTCTACCTTCATGTATTGATAGAATTACTGCAGCAGGTGGATATCATGAGCTGAGATGGAAGGATGGAAGGCAAGGATGGCTTGGTATTCCACTAAGTGAACAGAGCTAGGGATTGCTCTAGCAGGCTGTTAAAGTGGAAGTGAATTCGACAGAGTGATATGGAAAAATGATGACTATAGAACAAAGGCCATAGCTGTCCTTGTACTGACATCATATTGGCAACAGATCAACAGGCAACTGATATCAACATTGTATTTTCCAAAGAGTGTCTTTATTAATATTTCTTCACTACTAAATAGCAGAGAGATTTGTATATTTCACAAGTTTTGTCTAACAAAAAGAGAAGAAAAAAGGGAGTATAAGGATGGGAAACTACTCAGACATTCAAGCAAAACAATTTTTGTCATTTACTTAAAATAGCTAATTTATTATCTATTAGCTATGATTAGCTTGTTTATTATTTTTGCTTAATGTGGAAATTATGAAATGGAAATTCTGAAAAGGATGCCCTTGATTCTTTTCATTCATGTTGTTACATATTGGAAACAGACAGAAAGAAAAAAAAAAATCTGTCTGCTGCTACAGACACAAAGGCAATCCTATAAAGAAAGAGGAATGTTTGAACTTTAACCTCACCTTTATTGGACTTGCAGCAGTGTGTTGTACATACATATTATTCAGAATATGTAGCTGATACTTTATACTGGAGTTAAGCCTGTACATCTCAGGACTTTTACTGTGGGCAGGAATATATACATTGTTCTGGTTCTGCTGTCCCGAGCAGAAGGTCTGAAAACAGCCAGATCTTTTTCCTGAGCATCAGACAGAGGAGTTCTCCCTCTTGTGGAGTCAAATGTAACTCCACTGGCAATTTAAATTCTGCTTCCATTATCACCCAGTCTCACAGACAGACAGGACCTAAGTCCTGAGACAGCAAGAGAAAAATGAATGTAATTTGCAGGATGGCAGGCACAATATAGGCAAGAGGAATATCTGATCAGAAATAAGGTAATGTCACTATGAAGATTGTATTTTGACCCGAATACACACTCTGCATTGCAATTGTTCTGAAATTCTTTAGCACATCAGACATCTGGTTCAGCAGCTTGTCCTTTAACTTATGACCATTACTATCAATTTAGAGTCTTTGCACTTCTACATAGAGGAAGGATTTATTACAGTTTTAAACCAGTGCATGTTCTTTTTCTTTTTTTTCCCCCCTCTGGTCTCTGCATGTAGGTAGAAAGACGTCTAACATCACCAAGCATGTTTTCTTCCAGTGTAAACTCTTTTTGCCCTCCCTCCCTTCCTCCAGCAGGTGTGGCTCACTGTTGTTTTTGGCTCTGTCAAATGAACATTTCTGAGCATTATGTAAATATATTGCTGAATTGATCTTTATTCTCTGTTTATGCTGAACTGTATTCATTTCTATCACTTCACAGACAGAACATTTTGGACGGACAGCTGTTTAAACACCTACTCATTTCTACTGTTTTTTAAAATTGAATTGTATCATGAACCAATTCATTCTCATTTATTCTTTCTATAAAGATCAACTCTTGATCATTTGCTTTAATGTTGACCACTCATGTTTCAAACCCATGGTCATGTAACTGAAATTCCACTCCATTTTTTGACTCTAATATTGACCTTTCTAGGTAGCTAATAGCCAGACATTTCAGTAACCCACTTATCTTTTATGTTTTTCAGTAACACCCAATACATTAAATATGTGCTCCTAAAAAAATATTTATAATCTTTTCTTATGGTAATAATCAAGGCTCTTGATGACCAAGACAAAGTTGCTAATTTTCCCTTTATGGTGTGGCATCTTATTTAGGTTTTCATCTTATTTATCTTAGTCACAGTTATTTTCTTTTAATTTTAGAGTTTTTGAGCTGCTTGCAAAATTATGGAACTTGACATAATTGTTTGGCTGCTACTCCTCATAAGTGAAAAAAAACAATCCTGCAGAAGAAAATGGGGAGATTTACAAAACCTGCTAGCTTATCAGAACAGGGACTTGACAAAGCTCATACTATAGACTGAAAGATTGTGCAATAGTGCTTCTTAGGTTTCTGTTACACAATGAAGGCAAATGTCAAGAAGTATATTAGGAAGTATCTTCAGTTTCAAGTTTCACATGTAGTGAAGGCCTTTCATCTTACAGTATAACAGAGCTGTGACCTGTCCCAGTGCCCAGTTGTGCAACTCTCAGGTAGCTTCACCCTTCTATATCTTCATCCTGCTTGATGTCTGAAGGCATTTCCTCTGTATCCAGGGAATACACAACAGCCCTTATGCCTCTTTTTGCTCATGCAAAGCCCAGATATCTTCACACTTGCTATGGCTGACAGTGTTTCCTCTATCAACAGCAGCTTCCATTTTCCTTTGCATCTGAAAATGGCATCTGATACCAATCCTCTTCTCCTTTTTTTTTTTTAAAGAACTGTGACATTTTGTAAACAAGAAGAATCCTGTATTTTCTTAATTCCTAAATAAGAGCTAGTATTATCCCCTCGTACTCTATTGCCTCAGCTTTTGCTCCTCAAAGGTCCTTCCCCAGCTCTGTATGTGGGCTGTTCACCAGGGTCTCTTGTCTCTGCAGCCTGGCAGGTTCCTGTTAAGCCTTCACCTCCAGGTGCTGCATCCTCCATAGGCTTCCAGTGTGGTCCACATCACAGTCTCTTCCACCAGAGAGAAGCCAGCTGGAAAACTAGATTTTAAACAGCTCTCTCCTAATATTTTGAAATTTAATGAAGAGATACTTAGCCTAGGTGCCAAGACTGTCTCTGAAAAAGTAAAATGGTTTATTGTCTTGCTGTGTAATTGAGTATATGTGAATAATGTAGAAAAATAAATAGTAACTCCTAGAGCAAAAAAGGGCTTGAATTGCTTACATAGCCCGTCTGAGAGCAACTAGAAAATTTTTCTTCCATAAATGCTTTTAAAAATTTATTTATGGAGAGTGCAAGAGTTGTCTAACTTCTCTCCTGGCAATCCAACTGGTGAGATGTAAAGCGGGGTAAATTTATCTCACAGTACTATTTTTATGCTTTAAAGCCACACAACTATAGCATTTGCCAAGAATCCAATGTTTATTTGTTTAAACACTTTCAGCATCTATGACTTGCTTTAGATATTTTGAGGAGTGAAAAATCAACAATTACATTAGCATTTCTGAGATTCCAATGTCCAGAGAATTTCAGTAATTTTATTTATAACTTTGTATCTGACTATTTCTTTTTTTCTGTCCAGAAAGAAAATGAAGGGTTGTGCATCATGCCCAGAAAGTCAAAAGGCTGTGCTGAGTTGACCTTTCTTGGATGCCCAGTGCCCATGAAACTGCTCCATCACTCCCCCTTCTCAGTGGGAAAGGGGAGAGAAAATAAGATGGAAAACAACTTGTATGTTGAGATAAAGCAGGTTATTAAAGCAAAAGCAAAGGTTTGTATGTGCACAAATGGAGAGGGAAAAAAAAAAAATTCTCTACTTTCCATCAGTGAGCAATGTCCAACCCCATCCTGGAAAGTGGGGCTTCAGCATGGGTAGTGATTTATCCAGAAAGCAAACTCCAGAAGGCCCCACCTTCCTCCTACTTTTCTTAACTTTTATAGCTAAGCTGATGTCATATGGTATGGAAAATCCCTTTGGTTAATTTGGGTCAGCTATTCCAGCTGTGTCCCCTCCCAGGATCTTGCCAGCCTACTGATGGGGAATGGAATATTTAGACATAATACTGATGTTGTGCTAGCACTGCTCAGCAATAGCCAAAACACTGGTGTGTTGT
>VWZN01004534.1:207165-245964 GCA_013396955.1 Regulus satrapa | reverse complement strand
TTTTTTTTTTTACTGTCTCTAGTAATGAGCCTTCTCAAGGGTCCAGGAGTCGACATTTGAAAACCAGCTGAAATTGGTGAGAGTTTACTGAATGAATACTTTTTTTTTTCCTTATAAAGTGTAAAACGTAAGAGTATGAAAACCAACCGCTACATTTCATAAAAGGAAACCACTGGAGTTGAGGTGTTGACTAAGCTGGCAAATGCTGACAGGAATTAAATAGCCATTGTGTATAATCACTGTGTAATCCTTAGTAGAGTCAGAGGCAAATGAAAATCTGCCAATAAGGCAAGATTTAATTTTTATCTTCCACATATTTTGTGGGAAAGCTTGGAAATTGAGTGTGAGCATGCTTCAGGAAATTTCAGTCTGCTGTGGAAAATTGGGAAGGTTTCTAGCAGGGGGTGCTTAGGATATTTTATGCCTTTGTTTGAACCTTTTTTAAAATTAATCAGGACGTTACTCTTACATGGAAAGAAAATGCATTTGTAGAAATGATGCAGGAGTTTAGGAAGAGAGATTGACAAAGAAGAAATGTTTGGGGGATGTTCATTTGTAATTCTCTTCATTTTTACTGCATCACTGCAGAGCCAAAATCCAGGTCATGGAGCCAACAAACAGGAACTGGTGCATGGTTTTGTGTGCCTGCTGTGTGTTTCCATCCTTGCTTCCTGGACAATCACTGGATTAAAACTAGAAACAGGTTTTAGGCATTCTTTGTTTCTGTGCAATCTCCCTCGTCTAACTGATAGTCAAATGATCTTCTAAGTCAGTCATTAAACTTGCATTTTACTGTCTATGACCACTATGCAGTGGGAGGGAACATTCAAAATATATTTCATTATTTAAGCTAACTTCTGTGTGGGCAGAACTGTGGACATTTATGGGCTTTGGAGGGATTTTACTGTGTTTGTTAAATCATGTAGGTTTGATCAGAGCTTTAACCTCTCTGGAGCCTCCATCACCAGCTCTACTGAGGTCTGCTATTCTGCCAGGATTGGTTAAGAACTCCAGAAATTTATTTATTTCTTATATGTTTTGAACCAAAAAATATTATAAGTCTGAATGAAAGAAGAATAAATAGTATATCTCATTTCAATCGCACAGCAAAACTACCAGAATGGACATTCTTGTGGATTCGAATGGGTTTCGCTCCATAACTTTGTATTTTGAAAGAATTGATATGACTAATAAATCTATAACATAACTGGTACTGTTATGGTTATGATATCAAAGATTATATAAACACATGCATTGGCTGGCTTTCAGAGCTTTCTTCCTGTTATTTTTACTTACCTTAACAGGCCGTGGTCTATGTGGCTGAGTATATCTCAAATATATTAGTCCTGCAACAGACAGACCCACAAAGAGCCAGTAGTTGAAGCAGTAGTAATTAATAAGGAGGAAAACATCTTCCACAAGGAGATAGAGCAAAGTCATTAACCCCTAGGGATAATAAAAACAAAGACTTCTTAATGTGAAAAGAAAGACAGAGTAAAATTATAAACTGGCCTGTTTCCAACCTATTTGTATGAGATTCAGATATCAGGTCCTTGAAAATAGGATGCAGTCCACTCATAAATTGAGACCATTGGAGTAAATTCTGTGACCTGCAGGTGTACTACCCTACCTGCACAGAAAGACCTAAACCACCAGGAATTCAATGTCCATTTTAACAGATGAGCAGAAAAAACTTCCACCTGAAAAATGTGAATGGTAGTATATTAGGAGAGTACAAATCATCTTGCTACTGCAGAGTCCATGTGAGAAGAATCTTCATAATGAGATTATAATTGTTAGTATATTATTTGATGTCAAACAGGATCAGTATGATAATATATTCATATACAATGTGTCACACAAGGCAATGGTAGACACCAAATAAAATGCACACTCAAATACACGGATTCTTCATGAAAATAATTTCCATTCTATAGCTTATGGTTTCACAGTTTTGTGTCACAAGATCTCATGTGTATAGTAACAGCAGAAAAAAGTCTACAGGGCTATAGGCATCCAATGGTAGAAATTTAATTTTCAGAGTTTAAGAGTCTCCTGTTATAACTAGAGTTGTAGAATCAGTCTACAGCAGATGTTCCTGACGTATTCTCCTCCAGTGACACTCTAAATGCTCCCGGTAAAGACTTAAACAGCTCCTGTCTATACCATTACATCTTTAGCCATTTTCTTTTTTCTGAGCAATGTTATTGTACTTTTCTCTAATATGGTTTGAAGAGCATATAAACATGAATCAAGCCATTCTCTTTCCACTGAAAAAACCCCAAAACCCTTATTAGACAAAATAACACCAGTCCCACCCCCTCAATGAGTTTTGGTAAGTTGTGAACATTTGCAGAAGATGTCTCCAGGGCAGGAAAAGCCTGTGAGGAGTCCAGGGCAGAGCAGAGACTGAGTTGCAAACCCCAACTGCTCCAGCCATGCAGAAGGCTGGGGCATCACTTACGTTGAACAGGAGAGCAGGGACTGGTGTGAAGCACTTTATGTGAATCAAGCTCAGACTGACAGGGAGGTGTCCTTCCCTGGCTCCAACATAGAAAAGCCTAAAAAAAGACTAAGGAAACTCAGCCACAGGAATAGCTTTTTGCTTCCTGACAAAGCAAAGAAATAATTATTTTATTACTCTGTTGTAAATGCTCCTCTCTTTTCAAGTGGCTTTAGTTTACCAAATGGTGCTGATCATGAGAAGACTTCTGTAACAATACCTCCATCATAAATTAAAGACTTGACATGGCCAAAATTAACAAACAGTAGTAAAGAATGCAGATTAATGATTCCTTTTCAATTATTTAAAATTATTTAAAATTTCAAATACATACCGAGATGCTGCAATAATTGATGAATTTAAGCCACTATAGCAAGACATGGCCACTGCTATAGGAATTATCCACTTGGCATGACTAAGGGTTTCACCTCCAAATGTCTGTAACAGAAAAAAAAATATGTTAGGCATATGGATAATTCTGAGAAACTCTTATGAAAACACATAATCCCAAATATAGTGTCATAGCCCATGCTTTTTTATGACACCCAATAATGGCTTAGGAAATTAGAATTTGGCAAAGCTGATCAGCATCAAAATAACATTGGCAGATACATTAAAAAAATTAAAGAAAAAAATCTAAGCCTATATTAATGCAATAATGGAAAAGAAGATGATGTATTTGCTTTAAAGCATTCTGACAAATTCCAACTGTAGTAATCCATGAATTATAATTTTATTTCTGTACAAAATATTGATAAGGTTAAAAAAAACATTTCACTGCACACTTCTGCATTGAAAATGTTGCTGTGGTCATGCAGCATTAAACATTAAATACTGTACATTAGAATCACAAACAACCCAGACTTTTTATAGCTCTTTTGCTCTGGCAAAAGCATCTTCTCTATGATGTAGTGTTAAGAGCAGGATTTAGAGAGTATACAAGATGATTTTTCAAGAGCATATTTATTGGATGCATTCTTGATATGCTCCTTTTAATATATTGCACTGTTACATGAAAAAAGTGTTTTAAGCAGCCTTCAGCATGACAGTATGTAGGCAGTATTTGAATTATTCAAATCATGCTTTAAGCTGAATTTCTTCTTTAGCCTCTTTGGCTCCACAATTATATTTATAATTTCTTTCTAATTCTACGTTTCCTACAACAGTATTTCAGCTGTTTGCCAAGCATGCTACCTGAAGTTTTATTTTGTTTGGGTTACATTCTGCAACTTACCACAGCCACCGCATCACTTGTGAGCAGAGCTGACATGTCCAACACTACATAGTATGCTATATTAGTCAATATGTAAATAATAGCTACAATAGGCATTGAAATGGCAATAGAAAGAGGTAGGTTCCTGCAAAAGGAAAATGGAAAAATTATTTCATGTTACTGAAAAGAGAAATACTTAAATAGAATATTGTTCCCAGATTCAAGCATTTGTGAATGGATGCCTCCATCACGTCTTGTAATCCATTATTTTGAATCACAGGGTTATAAAATAACATGCAGGCAGCCATGTGTGAAACAATTCCATAGAAAGCTTAGTTTTTTGCTTCAGTGTCTGTCACAAGTTTTTTTGTTTTTTTTTTTAAAACACCTTAAAACATTCATACATGTAAATTTAATATACTGTCTGTTATATGCAGCAGTTTAAGAGAGCTCTCAAACAATGAGATTTAAGTGCAGACTTAGGTATTTTCTTGATTGTGGCATTTTTTCCCTGACTCATAACCTATGCATGTCCCCAAGACAAGATGGAATATATCAGCTTGAGTGGCTGATGCTCACAACTCCCACAGGGCTGACATCCCTACAGAAGGGAGGCGATGATATTTGCCTATAAACAGTAATGCTGAAGATCACATCACAAAAGCCATAAACTTGAAATAGTCTTTACTGGTGGCAAAAAATGTCTTGGAAAAATAATTCTGCCAAACTGAAAAGAAGCATGGGATTTTAGAGGGCTAAAACTTTTGCTTTTCCTTCCTTTCAGAAGGGATCTGTTCTCCTTGCAGTTGAAATGTAAGATGTAAAATACATACATAGAGGTAAATGAATCACTAGTGTGATACTGATAAATGAGCACAATAATCAGAAGGAGTTCTCCTACTTACTCCTTAATTTTAAAAAAATAAGGTTTTTGCAGAGAAAATAATTTGACTAATTTCTGATCAGAAACAAATTCAGAGTGGCTGGTGATCCTACCATCACCTGTCAGTGATTCAAAGGAAAAGTGTGTGTTTACCTCTCAGGATTCTGCATTTCCTCAGTGACATAGTTGAGTGTGTCCCATCCTGCGTAGGAGAAGAGGGCAGAGTAGAGAGCCAGGGCGATCATCCCTGGGTTTGTTGCTGAGCCCTCAAACGGAGCTCTCAGGTTTTCTGTTTCCCCTGTACAAATGCCAATTGCCTGTTACAATTCAAGGATTGCAACTTAGAAGGGCACTACACCTGAAGTGTCAGCTAACCAAAAGGAAATAACCTCCCCACTGCATCCAGTTTTCTTTATTGTGTCTATAAGCGCTCAACTTACATTTTTATTTAACAAACAGGAGAGTTTTAGTCAGATGTTCAAACAGCACACTTGCACGGGGAGAAAACAGAACATTTTCACACATTTGTTATTTGGATATGATGTTTGTAATTCTACTAGAATTCATAGACTCCTCTTCTGACATTACTGCTGACCTTACCAAAGGAGGGAGTCATACCAAGGGCATGCAGTACCCTGTCAGCCAGGATGATGTACTTGGCGAACCCAGTTTCAGTTCCTGAACCTATCTCATATTTCTTCCTAATACCTGTGCTTTTATTCTCACCAGATGAGTTAGTGGCCACTAGAGGGGGGACCTCCTTTAGGCATGGTGTTCAGTGGGATGCTCTGACCCACAAGGGTGTTTCTCAAAACTAAGAGATGAGATTAACAACCTTTCCTTTTAAAATTCTGTAGTTAAGCTCCATTGGTCGAGATGACAACCTGCAGATTGCTGCAAAATAAGCAAAACGTTGGTGAAACTGCATAAAACTTCACTGCCATCCTGGAAAGGGGAAGAAAGGCCTTACTGAGTTTACAGAAAGAAAGTCTACTATGTAATGAAAATGGAAGTGGGTTAAATATTAAGGGAAGACAGAAACATGATGAAACCTCAGTCAGGAAAGAAAGTAATGTCTTTGTTGTAAAATGAAAGCACTGATTCAACTAAGGAGTCTACAGATACTACAAAAGAAATTAAGTCATCGAAGTGTAGGAGACTGAACCAAAGAAGAGAAGCTATGAGATGTGCACATACTTTGGAGAACAAAATGGTTGGAAGGGAAAAGAAATAAAAATCAAAAATGTTCAAAAAAAGGTTTTGTTTTGTTTTGTTTATTTCTGAAGACAGATCATATTCAAAATCAGATATATATTTACAATCTTTTAACACAGTAAGTGTATCCAAGCACATCAAAAAGAATATGCCAGGGCTAAAATGTCATAACTGTTCTTTTCATTTAAACAGCTGCTGAGTTTAAAAGTATCATTGACCTGATTACAGCTTCCTCCAGAAGTCTGTATCATTCCTCTTCCCAGTCTTTCCCGTATTCAAGTACTCAGTTCTGCTTAAAACAGGAAAGATGTGATCTGTACTACAGTAGAAGCTCTCAGCATTTCATTCATTTTGTCATAATGTTTCCTCTATGCTTTAACCCTCCCTTGAGCCCACAGAGCAATGCAGAGGAATCAAAGTGGGCTGTAAGTGGGACCAGAGGGAGCAGCCCCTGGGCCCAACAGCACATCAGTGAGAAGGATTGGAGGCAACTTTGAAGGAGGCAATTTGAAAGCAGGGGCAATGCTGCTGCAGAGGTGACATCACAGAATCAAAGTTTTTTGCAAAACCGCAGCAGTTTTATGAGGGGAACTATTCCCTCATGCAACTGTGTCTCTTAAGCAATGCTTCTTTGAATCTTCATGTCTCTGCCCTTAGGACTGGGTTTGGTTGTCCAAGATTCTTTAGACTTCAACCGACTGCTGACAACTGCCATGCAGAGGAAATGGCTAAACAAAAAAGCTTTCCTAAAGTCTAATGTAGCTTTACAGTGTAACAGTTGATGCAACTGCAGCCAAGGAAAGGAGGGGGCCAGCAAACGGGGAAGAGAAGGCATGCTTGTAAGGTTTTATAAGCTAATTTAGCAGGAAAAAAAAGTAATTCCTAAACTGAAGAGGGGAAACACCTTTATTTCAATGAAATAAAGACACAATGCCTATACAATTTAAGAATTTCAAAGGAAATGAAATGTAAAAACCTTAGTAATCTAAGCAGCAGAGAACTGGAAGAGGTTTCACTGTTCCAGAGGCCCAAATTAATAAAATCAAATGTATTGCCATATGCAAAGCTCTGAGGTAGCATGAGAATAAACTGTTCTCCAGCTTTTCAGTGTGTTCAGTTCGGTCCAGTTATTTCTGATAGGAGGTGGCTCATATGCCCTGTGATGCTTTACAGTAGCACCATGCCACAGTGATTCACAGAACTGCACTGTTGCAATTTTCTCCTTTGTTTCTAGGAGCAAACACACCCTCCCACAAATCCCACCTACGATTAACCCTCTCTGATCATCTCCCTGGGAAGGGTGCTGTGGCTGAGGGTGGTGCTGGTGGAGTGAGGTGGGGGGAGAATGGTGATGGGGGGTACTGCGAGGAGCAACACAATTTCTGTTTGTCTCTCGTATTACAGGACAGGTAGTAATGCATGAGTCAGACACCCAGGCTGACTTTAAACTAGCCAACTGTACAGTGATGTTACTTCAGCTGATATTTGCTATTCAGACCAAGCAGCACCTGAATAATGAACCCCTTCTTGCTTAACAAGCCATAAAATATATCTTATCTTCCTATGGCAGTGTTGTGGGGTTTTTTGTTTGTTTGTTTTTGTTTTGTTTTGTTTGTTTGTTTTCAGAATAAACAATGCTTCATATTTAAGTTTTAAAGATCACCCTACATGGATTTTGAAAAACACATATGGTTCATTACACGGATTTTGAAAAACACATATGGTTCATTTAATAGAATTTAGGTAAATTAAAATTATTCTTACCTTTACCAATTTTGTAAAGGCCAACGGATATCACCAAGATAAGAGCCATAATTTTTGCATATGTGAAAACATCTTGTACACGGGTACCCCACTTTACATTAACACAATTAATAAATGTTAAGGAACCTGCAGAGAAAAAGAATATGCATAAAAGAGGTGCTGGATGTTTAACATCACTTAAGTCATATTTCAAAGCCATCTTTTCAGATAACACTCCTCTTTTACGAAGTAAAACTGAATAAAATTTCACCACTTCAGGACAACTCAAATTTATTGAAGTTAATTACCTGGTTTAAAATTGACACAATGGTTTTCTGAAGAATACTGTTTTCATAACAGTAGATAAGATAAAACACATCTGTTTTTGAATTTTAGGACTAACCCCGTCTCCTTTTAAATAATGTTTAAATTTTATTAAACTCAACAAATTTGTTCATATGCAAATGATAGTATTTCTTTATATCCTGTATATCACAAATTTCTTCATGCTGAGTGAGCTCTAGTTTAGGTAAAGAATAAGGACAACTTCTGCACAAAAATAGTTTGCATGTTTTGACAAGATACTGAACTGAGCCAGGCCAGCATGGTATTACCCTGTGCTCGTGGCTTAGAAGTTGTGTCATTCACATTTTGGCTCTGAATCTGAAGATTGCATAGCACTTACTTACAGAGTCCTCTCAAGTCACAGTTTTGACAGAACCTAACAAAAAAACCCCAAAGTAGCTGGTTGCAGATAGCGGGTGGGATCAACCAGTTTTCCTTCCCTCCTTTTGCCATATTCTCTTCAGTCAGGTTTATCCCTTAGCTGGCAGCAGGTCCAGCCAGGGGCTGAGCCATGTGCCCATCTGCTCTCACTCTAGCACACACACATGGCATCACAGGAAACTTCTCCCTCTTGTAATCCTATGATTCAAAACAGAGCTAGATGAGGAAAGGTAGTGGTGCACATTGGTACCAGGTATGAAGCCCAGCTGCTGGAGAAGAGAGCAGAACAAATGTGGCATGATGACCTAGAGTGCTCTCAAGCATGGATCAAAGTGGGCTATTTCTTATTTAGAATTCTTGTTGGTCTTTGCTTCTGTTTCCTTGACCTGCCTATGATCTGTACTTCAGTTTTGAAAGGAAGAAAAAGGGTTTTGTAATGAAAAGAAAAATGAAAATAATTTATAAGTCATTCTATATAGTAAGGACACTAGCATGCAATCACACATGCTCAGATAACTTCTTGCCTTCATTGACATAAATGAATCTGTGCATGTGACAGTGCCCAATCAGCCAGTTAGGCCAGTGAACCACAGACACACATGCATCTTTAATCAGCAGGCACAATTTCTCCCTGACAAACTGTTGTAATTCTCCTCTCCCCTCTAGTAATACCACCCCCAGCACAATACATCTGAATAAAAGATTATTAGTTCCTAAGAACATGTTTTAAATAGCTAATAATTATTTTCACAGAATGCAAAGAAAGAGAAATTTAGAAAAACCTCCTCTGGCCATGTACAATTACAGTTCTTAATTTCTAGCAATCATTACTTACATATACATGCAGCTGCAATCAACCTGACTGCATCGTACGGCGGTTCACAATGGGGAAAAATTGGCTGAACAATATAGTTAGCAAAAGTGATTGCTATCACTGCCTGAGTGGTTGGTTCGATAATTAGTAAGGAGGACCAGAGTCTGATGAAGGCCACAAAGGCCCCAAATGCCTCCAGGATATAGGCATAACTGCCTCCAGATTTCACGATGGAAGTTCCCAGTTCAACGTAACACAAAGCTCCAAACAGGGAAAAAATCCCACCAAGAGCCCAGATGACCAGCGAGAGTCCATAGGAAGCACTGTACATTAAAACACCTCTGGGTGATACAAATATGCCAGAGCCAATCATGTTCCCTACTATTAAAGAAACTCCATTTAGTAACGTGATTTCTTTTTTCATCTGCATTTTTTCACTTGTCTCTGCCATGTTGTCCATTTCAGCCTTTGCATTCCTAGTTCTGGACTTTTTATCACAGCATATTTGCCAAGGGGTTGGCATCTTCAGATCACATTACCTGAAAATAAGAGGAGAGAACATCTTTTGTACTGCATGTGGCCTCAGAGACATGAATAAGATAATTAACATAGAGGTATAAATGATACAAAGAACAACTATTTTGCCTGATTTTATCTTACAGTTCAGGAACAGCACACTAGTGAATTTTCTTAACTTCCACAGTTGCATACCTTTTCAATAAATAAATATGAGACCATTGTCCTTGGTTATAGATTCTGAAGTTTTTGTTACCTCTCAGTTCACTATTATAATTTGTCTTGAATTTTAATTCTACGTTATTTTATTGAAAATATTTTAAGAAAGAAGGAGACACTCTATCCCTGGAAACATGTTCTAATACACCTGAAGCATCCTCTACAATAATACCTCTTCCTATAATTTTTTTCTTATCCCAGAAAGAATTTTAATTCCATTATTATTTATTTCATCAAATGAAATTTGCTTGAAAACTGCTCTTCTGGGGAACACCAGAGAAAAGACAGAAAAAGAGCCTCAAAGCCTCTAATCTCACAACAAGGCAGATGTTAATATGAGGGTAAAAAGAGTTTTTGGCTCCTAGAGATGAGATTGCTGCTGCAGTGAATAATGCAGCTTGGTTAGCTATTAACCTCACTTGACTTCTCTGGAGAAGCCACTAAGACTCACAGAAGATTGAGTCTGGAACATTCTGTCCCTGGAACGCTTCTGTATAAGAGAGTCCAACAAAACATGCCTGTAAAAGCATCTCCCTCTGGTGCTCGTAGGATGAGATCCAAGCATGCTGGGAGCTGGGAAAAACAACCTAACTGCATGGCTCCATGGATCAACTGGCCTTGTGCACACATGCACAGCTCGGGGGTTAAGGTCCCTGGGGATGAGGAACCCAGGACTGCAGGGGCTGTCTCAGTTCTTGGCTCCTGCTGATGTATAAGGGTATAAGAACCTTATAAGGGTGCTTAGACCAACGGCTAATTTTTGGTGTCTGTCTCAAAATACATTTGTTTCTCCTTCCCTTCCTCCCTCCACAAACACTCTAAAGTGCTTCTGAAGATAACTTCTGCAAAATCCTATGACCTTGATCCAAATTCCCTGAGGAGAACAAAGCTCATTTGTGAATACCTCTTCCTATAATACCCATTTGATTATAAATGTTTAGACATTACATTTACACATTATGTGTGATTCACAAAGTTATGTTGCTAAAACATGGGTCAATGGCCAGTTTAAAACAATCTGCCCTCCCCCAACTTCTGGAAAGGTTTGCTTTCCTTTGTAAAGTATGACTGTTTTATCAACCTGAATATATTATAATTCTACGTGTTCCTTCCCAGCTTTTTTGATACAACTCACTTTCCTAACTGATCAAATAGCAAACGAAGCCTGATGAGTATTACAAATTAAAAGATGCCAAACTCTCTTTAAAGATTAAATGCTTTTCTCATCCCAATGGCACTTTCTCTAACCACAGGAACACTGTGGGAACACTGGAATAAAGTTAAATATTAATTATTGTCAAAAGTGTCCAAGAATGACTGCAATGTCCCTTTTTTTTTTTTTTCTTACCTCCTCCTCACACACACAAGTGACTACTCTTACCTCCCACATCATCCCTCTATGAATAAAAACATCATCCTGGTTTGCAGGGAGAAATTTCATGCATCCAATACACTATTCATATATCTTCCTTTAAATTCCCAATAAAAGACAGAAAGGAGGAAAAAGCCAACCTTCCCACCCCAAAATACTTCCAGAACCTCTTGTCTCTATTTCTGTTCTTGATAGCCACATGAAATATTGTCAGAAACTCCTCCCATGATGGCAGCTGTTTGGAGACATTGTTATGATAACAACATGCTAAAAATCTGGGCATAATTCTGTATCAATACTCCCTTTTCAGCATAGCTAGTTTAAAATAATTCTGTGCTTCTTATGCTTATGTATGACTTTTAAAAACTTTTTTCCAGATTTTTAAATGTGGGCTCTGTCTGGGAGCTGAAATGCACAACTGTTTCAGTTGGCACAGCTCAAAGGGTGTGGGAATTTAAAATGCAGTTGTTACCCCCGTGATGTGAATGTGGAGCTAGACAAGCAGTGATCAAACCCAGAGGCTATCACTTTTCCTGAAATTAAATCTCACTGATAAGTAAGATACAGTTATTTTCCTGTAAAAAATCATACATCAAGTAATTGGTGGGTGCAGGCAACTTGTGTATGTGGTATCAAACCTGAACTTTGATGTCTATTACAGATGGCCTGCTAGCCAAAAGGAATTTGATCATTTTAACTGAAAATGCTACTGAAGCACTTTTACAATCTGCAGCTTTCATGAGAGCACAAAGCTAAAGATTATTTTCTTAAGTAACACAATGTTTTGCATATGCTTCTCTTATCCCTTGTGCTACCAAAGACTATCTCCGATTTCTAAAAATGTGTAACTGGAGCTGAGTAGGGAAGCATTTCTTCCATAAATAAGTGACTGTGGATGAAACCATTATGAAAGAAAAAAAATTAGAAGAAAAAGTTTAAAATTCAGTACTTTGAACCAAGTCACATCAGCAAAACTTTTACCCAGACCTTCAAATAGGTCCACAAATAGATATGGCCTGAGAATCAAAGGATAAGAGATTCAGTTTCCATAAGCAAGATGTGCAAGTTCACTTCTAATTAATTTATATAATCTGAAAGTAGAAGTTTTTGAACAAAATATTTCAAACAGCTTCTGCCTGTCCTTCTCCACCAAGACAGCAGTTGTATTTCTAGAAGCTTTGACAGTGCACTGATTTCATTCAGTGCAATCACAGTGTTGGAGCAGTTACTGATTTCTTTATTCAGATGTCTTTCTCTATTTCATATGTCTTAGACTGATGTCTTTCTTAAATAAACAAGATTCACTGAGTCGTGAATCAGTTTCGTTCTCAGCAACAAATTAATGCTATTAAGAAAATTAATGGAATATAGGAAATAGTCTCCTGTACAGATCTCCCTGTACAATAGCAAAAGAATAATTTTTTTGTCAAGTGTATAAAGAATTTACTGCTGTTACATTCCAGGCAGTGATGAAAACTATTTGAGTGTATATCCAGTGTCTGTTGCCTAACCCTTTATCTCATTTATAGCTTCTGCTCTTTGTTTCCTACTGAAGCCGGTCAATAGTCACATCCTACTGTTGTCACTATCACTTCATCTTCATGCCGCCATGTCCTCTTTCTGGGACCATCACCATTCCTTCTGCCTCAAACTGGTGTGCCAAGAAGCCAGTGCTGAGAAGCTTACATGTTCAAGAGTGCTTCAATAGCTCTTCTTTATCATTTGGACATTTAGGTCACATTTTGAGGGTGCACATAATCCAAGTGAGAGAGAGAAAAAGCTACTAATTGAGAGATCTTATTGGGGACAACCATCAGAGTTGTAATAAGGTGATTTATTTACATTTTCAGATGTAAAATCCTGTATTATAATAAATGACAAATATTTATGGTGAAGATTCTAGCAGTCAGAGTGTCTTCCTGAGACCAGAAAGTTTTAAATCATGCAGTAACTGAAAAACTGAGGTTCTTTGCATCCTGCTTTAAAATGGTTGGGTATTATGATGATAAAACTTTATGGCAGCAAAAATACCAGTAGAGGTATTTTAGTAACTCTTGAACATGAAGTCTGAAAAGCAAAGCAGAAAAGCTTTCTGATGCTGAGGAAGGTCCTTGCTGTCTCAGTCCCATGGACTGGGACAAGCAGGAAGAGATACTGGTTTCTGGAATCAATGTGCCAGTGTGCCTCAGGGGCCACAGCAGGCTGAGTAACACAGCTGCCAACACTTGTCTCTGCCTTGTGTCAGCGTGTGAGCTCTGCTACACAGCTTCAGAACCCTATTTTCATGCAGGTCTTCCTTCTTCTGAGGGACTCTCAATAAATGGAGGGAAATTTTCTTCTCAGGGAAAGCACAATGCTTTGAGAGCCCACAAAGTCATAATAGCCCTAAATCCTTTGCAGCTTCATGTCTACCTCCCAGCTGTATGTGCAAAGAGCAACAGAAAGGACCTTGGAGACTGACACCTGAGAAAGAAAACAGTAACGCCATATAGAGGTAATTCTCAATAGCTTGTTTCTTACTTAATCCACTGCCAAAAGTCGTACACAAAAGTGAAGGAAGAAGGGACAACTTGATAGTAGTTGAAAATTAGAGCTGAAATCAAAGACAGCTCTTCCATAAATTATTGTAAGGCGGGTTTGGCAGGGCATGATTTTCTCAGACATCTTCCATTCTTCAGGGTCTACATCTCATGAGTGATCACTTCTTTCTTAAGGAGGTAATTCACCTTTGCCAGACTATTCAGCAAGGCTTGGCCAGGGAAGTGCTTATGTACTTCCACAGGAACTTAAAGACTTGTGAAGTCCTACAAACTGCTCCACCATCCTCCAGAGAGACTGATGTTCCTCTATTTGTTAGAAAGTTTTTCAATTATCGTCTTTTAATTAAAGAAATATTAGTAAATCAATAAGGACTCAGAGATCAATTATTGTTGCCTTCAGCAGATTTCCTTGGAAGCTGAGGGCATTTAGAAAATCAGCTCCTATGAAAGATGTTGGAACATGCTGGAAAACAAATTTACTCCTCATTTCATGGACATTTCTTCTGGTGAATTTTGTATGCCTCCACAAAATTTCTCAATAATGACAGTGTGCTATGCCACCCATGAATGAGGCAAAATCAAACCAGCTAAGAAAACTGATAAAGCCCCCCAACATTTTCTAGTTTCAGTCAGAAAATTTATGAGATTAAGAATAACATTTAAAATTACAAATCTAGCCCATTTTAATTATGTGTGTATTCAAAATCAATATGCATGTAGAAAGCCATTGTAAAAGTTATAAGCAATTTCTTATTTTCTCCAAGGACATTCTGGGCAATTTTCTCCTGCCTGAAGATTGACCAGAAGTTAAAAACCCCAGACATATACATTTATATTAATAGCTATTGGAGCAAGAAATCAGATGAGGAAGCAGTTTTCAACATGACCAAAAATGTGTAGTTCAGACTTCAAAACACTACTACTGAGTATGAGCACCAGCAGGTCTCAAAGGGAGTATTCATGGCAGATTGTACTGTTGGGCATTTCCCAATGAGAAAAGCAAAGAAAACAAGATTATGCAGTATGAGGAAACATAAAATAAAATACTCTCAGAAATTATAATACTACAAACAAAAAAATCCACTTTGATCTCATCTAAAGCAAACATTTCTCACTCAATGGGAAACAAGCATATTTCCTATTGGTTTTAAAATTCTATATTTATAAAAATATTTAGTGAATTATTGCTTCACATGCTCCAAGCATATTACTATGGACAGAAATTGGCTTTCCCACAGGAGAGACTTGCTCCGCCCCCAGCACTCCGTTCCCACTCCAAAGCAAATCACAGAGGAGATTTGAGAGAAAAACTACTGTAGCCCAAAGCTAAGGAGGTATTCAAAAGAGAAGTTAGCAGTTTACCAGAGGGTAGGTGATATGCTTGCTTCCTTTAGCAGAAAGGCTGCTGTAGTAGAACAGTGCCTCTCAGGCTGCTGCTCTAAATAAACACCTCTGTCTCACCAGGATGGGTAAGTTAACACCCATATGAATAGCCTCTTGTCTCACTCTCCATTCAGCCTTGCCTTACCTGCTATTTTTATTACAGTAGCACAAATATTAAAATCAAAGAGAGCTTTCAAGAAAGATCCCAGACTCTTCTGGAATGCGGTTTCTCCAAACAGCCTCAAACTGAGGTCATTAGCAGGCAGAAGCAGGCAACTGCTGCTCTCTATTGCTAAGAAAGTTGGGATAGAAATAAAACAAAAGGAAAGTTTGGGGTTGGGGGGGAAATTCTTCATCCATGTGTCACTGAAACCATAAATAACTAATGCAGTCTAATTTCTTCTTGCTGATTTAGAAAGTCACAATGTAATTTTTACTAACAGTAAACACAAATATGTTTATTCTGGTGGCATGACTTGCTAAATTAGAAAATATTTCAGAGGGAGTAGTCGAGCAAAGAGTTGTAGTTAACTGAAAGCCATAGATATTATTTAATTTCAGACAACTGAATGTTTTTCTGGGTTTTTTTTTTTTTAAATTTTCTTCTAAGTTTAATCTACACATTGTTAAGTATTAATCAACTCAAGTATTTTTCTTATCTTCAGAATTATAGAGGTGTGTCTTTTATAATAATTTATTACATGATGCATGAGACACAAAACAGGCTGATCTGGTGTTAAGACCTGATTTTAATTCAGTAAGATTTAAAAAAAAATCTAAGATAAAAATAAGCAAAGAAATTATTTACCCAGTGTATTCACTTAGTCTTCTGAAATAATAGGTTGTCCTATGACGTCCTTTAGCAAAGTCAGTGTGGGTATACAGCATAATGTCTACTGAAAGAAGTAAATATGCAGAAAATAAAATCTTCTGGGCAGAGCGAAAAGTTAATGAATGCAAGAGCACTAACTTGGGATTTTTGTTTTCCATGAAGAATGATGTACTCACGTACCAAAGGTCGTGTGGAAGGAGCTGATCCAGCAGATCAGGAGTCTTGTCACTAGAGCTGAGGTACCAGATAACAGTGCTTCATCAGACTGGACCCCTAATCCACAGAAGAAAGGAAAATATTTGAATCCAAGCACAGCTATCCCTCCGATATGCCTGAGCAGTCCAACTAGAAAACAAGCAAAAGCACAGAATCATGTTGCACGTTCCATTCTGTAACCCACAGTGACCAAAAGGAATAATCAAAACAACACAAATCTTTCTTTTATAAGCCAGTGCTCCTCCCTCTTCTCCATTTAAAAAAACCAACTTGTATAAATATACTTTTTGTGATTGACTGAGGCAGGTATACAGTTAATATTTACAGAGAAATGGCTGTGCCTTTAAAAAACCCTTTTCAAAGCAGGTGTAGGACAAATTCTTTGAATAAACAGCTTTCAACCTGTTTTATCTGTGAAGGATGAGAGCTCTCTAAGTCTTCCTGAAAAGATTGCACAATTCCAGCTGCCTGCAAGTTTGTGGTTACGTACATAATAATGTAGCAAGAAGCATTTTGGCAGGATTGTTTTGCAGGCATGTTATTCCTTGTTGGACAAACAGAGAGGCTGAGCACCATATTTCCTTAATCAGGCCCTCTGTCATCTTAAAGTCTTTTTCTTCTGCCAGGCAATGTTAACAAGCTCTAGCCTAAAGCCCAGAATGCATATTTTCAAGAATGTGCAATTACTTTTACTCTGAAATTTGAAACTGAGTTGTCCTATTTCAGATTTGGGGCACCAAATTGCTTATCTGATTGCTTGTTATACTGAGCGATGCTGCTGTCAGGCCACTTTTTTATTGCCCATTTACCCTGCTCCTGAGCCAGCCTCAGCCCTTTCCTTCAAGTCTGTAGAAGCTGAATGTTGGAACCTGTCTTCTTCATTTTTATCTCCCATATTTTTATTGGCCTGACCCTCATGGTTACACACTACTGGATAATTGCCATAGATTTACAGGAACAGCACATAAATCAATATTGAGCAATAAAGCATGCACTGTGCACAAAAAGGATTTTTCTTGAACACTTATTCTGTAAACACAAAATCTTGCTCCTTTGCTGAGGAAGATTACATTTAATCTTGCATTTTAAGTAAGAAGGATGGATAATATAAAGAAGTGAACGTGAACATCTTTGTAACAAGCTTTTCTTACTCATTTTTATAGTATTTCAGGATTTGATAAGAATGTTTGCAGTGAGGCTTCTCCCGTACCAGCTTACTGCCCACAGTAATTCTTCTGTGTCTTAGTTACATATAAACACTCATTTCCTTACTGAACAGCAAAGGAAGGCATGCTTGCCTGAATAAACCTGTGGCATTTTCTGGTTTCTTGCCCACACTTTCATTGCTGCTCAGGAAGGCTTTTCATAACCTGCACTGGAAACAAGACTACTTCAATTATTTCCAGAGCCCTCTTCATTCTTACCATTGCTCAGCTGCAACAAACAGCACAGTGGAAAGAAGCCCTGCCAAGTCCTCTGCTTCCTCCTCTTCCTTAACTCTGCCCTCTGTGCCTCAGCCAGCACAGGCCCCTACAGTCCTCATGCCCAACACACGCACTTCCACTGAACCCTGATTGAAAACACACTGCCAAACACCCTCTACCATTAGCTGAGAGACTCTGAATGACAAAGGCCACCATTTGTGTCATCTTAGTAAAATCAGATTTTGACTTACTTCACCATGAAGTTGATGCAGGAAAGAACATAGTTCACAGACCAACAAACCTCTTCCAACCATGTTAATTTCAGGTACGGGAGCAGAGGACAAGGAGCAGCCACTACTTAAGTGACATAGCACTAAAATACCATGCAAAATCTAATCTAAATCAACAAACACAAAATAATATGCGTAGTTCTATGTTTCTATTGCCCCCTGTGGATATGTAAAAAGACATTTCTATGTGCACATTTTGAAAGGCTTTCAGTGAGCTGTTATGACTAAAGAAAAGCTTTTACTTTTCTGTCAGTCTGAAACATCAGGAACATTTCCCCTTGGAGTGAAAAACCAGAAAAAATCTGTTAGGAATTGCAACGAAAAAGTGAGGAATGTACAAAATACTGTTAAAACAACTGTAAAAAAACCAGAAGTGTCAGACTGTGGCTCATACTGATTCGTCTGTCACTTCCACACACCCTTCACTCTGTGTGGCCAAGCACACAACCTCCACCGCTCTTTCCCCATGCCGACCCCAAATCATTCTCCTTATGCCCTTGTCATATTCCTCAAGCCTCAACTGCAGCTGCCTCCTCCTCCCTTTCACTCAAGGAAATCTGCCCAACATGTTGGAGAGGGTAGGTTGATGCTGCCCAGAGTGGCAGTGTCTGATGCCCTGGAAACATTCAAGGCCGTACTGGACAGGGCTCTGAGGAGCCTGATCCAGTTGTCCCTGACCATGGCAGAAAGGCTGGACTAGCTGACCCTTAGCAGTCCCTTCTAACCTGAAATATTCTATGATTGTTCTCCATCATGGAGGGAGGCTCAATGTGCAAGGAAAGAAGAGGGAGATTGGGCCAAAGTTTTTATACTGAATGGTCTCAGGGTTTCCTTGGAGGGCTGGGCTTTGGCTGGAATGCTCATGGCCTTACAGACGCACCCATATTCAGAGCTGGGGGCAGAAAATTACTTTTTCTGCAGCTGTGGACCTCAGGGTGATGATGACACATGAAGAGCAGCCTGTAGTGATTGCAGTGGTGTGACAGCACCATTCCTGAATTTGACTCCACAGGGACACATTTATTATTGCAATTAAGGGAAACCAAGCTAGTTCTGTACTGACAGGCAAGAGTCAGCAGGAAGACTTTGAAAGCTCTTTTCCCTTCACAGAGCTGTTTTATAGTGGGTCCTCAGGAAAGTTCCTCATACATGATGAATTTTAAGACACACACATTAAAGAAATGTGACTTTGCTACCTCGCAAGATACAAATATTCTTTTAAGCACCAATAATAATGAACAATTGTGGCTTAAAGTGGGATGTGCAGTGAAAAACAGTTCAGGCACCAGCTTTTCTCAGACCCTGCTAGACATCATTAGGTCTACTCTACGAAAAGCCCAACTATTCATTGCATCATAGTCCTGGTTTCAGCTATCTGACTTGAATTTTGCAGTCTCCAGAGAGAAGTAGGATAAAAGGAAAATACCCTGTTTATATCAAAAATGTAGTTTATCAAAACCAACTCTAAACCCCTCCTATCCAATATATCCTATCCAGACTATACATCACATTCCTGTGATTCAGTTAATAAAATCATAGATATTGGAAAAATAAACTGTTGGCAACCAGCAATGACCACACTGAAATTCGAATCATTGAAATGGGACAGATCTCACATCTCCATAGGTTTTGAAACAGCCATCACTTAGGACTTTTCATTTATCTGCTCCTTTTTATATGGTGATCTAGGTATATTTCAGCATTCTTGTATGTGAAGTTTGGATTTTCCAAATTTTAGGTAGCCTGAGCAGAAATTGTAATTATTTATTAGCGCTTGCAAAAATAATCTGCCTGTGCTGTGTTCTGACAAATTAAAACAAGTAATTTTTTTACTAGTTTTGAAGTAATCTAGATAAAATGACTCAGGTCTTGTGAAATGAAGTGAAAAAAAATACCACATACCTTTTCCTCTCAGGTGGCCCCATTTGTGCCTCAACATGTCACCATTCTTCAGATAAAAACAGGACAGCAGAGATGTGATCTGGAGAATGTAAAGGCAGGTCATAGCAGAAGAGACCCCTGCACGTTACTTCCAGCATAGCAAGACAGGGCACAATTGATCTTTGTACAGACCCAACTAGTGTTCATTACGTAAATGCCAAAAACAAAATTGAGTTGAAAGTCTGATCTAGCAACATGACAATAACAAGTATTTACAGCAGGTGTCAGGCTAAAGATAAGGCATAGTAAGATGACAGGTGAAAAAGGCAAGGCAGATGACAAAGGAAATGTTAAGAAGGTATTAACTGAGGATACCCTTATCTAAGTTCTTTCTGGATCTCATCCTACTATGACTTCAAGAGTAGCAGAAGTGGTTAGAACCACACAATGTAAAATGCTACAGCTGCAGCCTTTCTACTGTATCACTTCTGAGCAGAACAAAGGTGACAAACACAATGTCCTCCTTGCCCTTGGGCTCCTCTTTGGACTAATACTCTTCTTATGCAGTGGTCTGAGGCACTATTGCTCTGGTAATAAAATGGGAAAAAAACCTCCAAAACAAAACAATAAAAAATTCCTGTAAAAACACAATGTAAACTTCCTACCAGCTACCACTCCTCTCCTGCATGCATACCAGCATGGCTTAAGGAAGAAAGTTTATTATATACACAGCAGAACAGTCCTGGAAAAGAGCACCTAGATTTTTTTTCCCCTCCTCTGTGAGAAAGAGCAGCTGGAAGGAGGAAAACAAACATGCCATGTAATGAGATGTCTCAATCCTGTGAGATGAAAGGATGTGTATAAACAGCAAATATGTAAAATGGTGAAACTTTAATGTTTTTCTTTGTCACGTATAAACAAAATACTTTAACAAAATGAGTCAACAAACATCAAGTGTTTGGCTTTATGATTGCACTCCAACTTATTAACTGGTCACTGACCAAATGCAGGCTCGAAGAACTTAGGGGCATTTCAGAGACTCTACAAAGGCACAATAAAGACAAAGCTGAACATACATAAAATACTACACAGAAACAAGAATCACATTGTAAGAAATATTCACATGGTTTCATCAAGAATGAATAAATTTAAAGATGCAGTCTTTCAGAATTAGATAGAATATCTGGATAAGGCTGAAGTCCTAGCTGTTTATTATCTTTCAACTTCTGTACTATAATTCTGGCAAATTCCTCTCCTTGGCTGTCGGAAGTATCAAGTAGCTGTCGTACTTTTGATGTCCTTGTAGGTTTGGTGCTTATAAGTTCATAATCTTCTTTCATGAGTAAAAATCTTGATAGAAGAGCATCCAGTGATTGATTCAAACATGCTTCAGTCATCTGATCAATAATTTCTTCTCTTTTACTTTGGATCCACTGATGAGCTACATTCTGTTGTATGGTTTCCAATACAAAATCTGAGATTGGAAAGGATTAGAAAAAAGGAAGGGATTGTAACTGTCTGTCAACAGAAAAAAGCACAGAAAAAGAACAAGCTGAAAAAAAAGCTGTTAAAATGTTCCAATTTGACAAATTTGGTGGTTATTTATTCTATCTGAATCACAGAATAATTTAGGTTGGAAGGGACCCTCAAGAAGGTCATCTGATGTAATAGCCTGCTCAAAGCTGGGCCAACTTCAAGGATAACTCAGGTTGCTCAGGGCCTTGTCCAGCTGAATTTTGAGTATCTCCATGTGATGGTACTTCTGCAGCCTCCATGGGCAACCTGTTCCAGTGTTCAACCCGACCTGGTACTAAAAAGAGACAGGTGGTAAATTCTCTTTCCAGGGGGATTGTTATTGAAGATTACTGAAAACATCCCTGTAGTTTCCCGGTATTTTTCTCAAGATGAGGTTTAGCACAGAGAGAAGGTGCTGATTCTCATGTTTCCAAAAAAGGGATGATCAAATAGATCTTTTCATTTTATTGCGTGGCCCCTCAAAAATATTTTTGAATAATTTATCATTAAAGTTTCTTTTTGTTAACTTCTGTGTTAACTTTTAATAGTTATTTGACACATTGGAATATAATGTAGTGGGCTCTCAACTAACAAAGAAAATCATTACAGGTGAGATGCTGACACAGTTGCTGCTTCTCTCATCCCCACCATTACTAAATGGAAGACTGGAAAGCCTAAAAAGTGAAAAGTGACAGGCAACAAGGTGACTAAGTTTGAGCTAAGCTTCTCTCCTGTTTGGCTGGACTGTAGCACTGCCACAGCAGTAGAAGATAGGAGAAATAATATGAGCAAAGGGAATGGGATAAAGGAGACTCATGGCAGCAGGAATCTGATTAAGAGAAGAGAAAAAAAGCTAGTAGCTACAAGTACCTGTACTTGGTAACATTTTACACTATTTTTGCTTGCTTTGTAATATAAGTCTACAAGGACAGAATTACTTAATTTAGTATTCTTAATTTGCAGATTGTTTTTAAATTTTTTATTTTGCAGGTGAATAACAGTTCCAGCTTCCACTTCATACAGACACACATTCAATGTTAGAACACTTATTGTGGGTCTTGGAATCAAGCAGTGATTTCTGTACCTGAAGTAATCGGCGATGACCGCAGCACACAGGATGCAGAACTTGAGACATGTGAAATACTCCTGTCAGATGAGAGAACAGGACTGAACGGATGCACAAGGAGTTTGGCACTCTGAGTTACAGACAGATTTCCATCCATACTCTGGCTGTTGAGAGAGTGTAGACACCCAGAATTTCCATCTGAGGAAAAAGGAAAAAAAAAAAAAAAAGAGAATGAAAAAGAACAAGTTGTATTAGTTGTATGTTCAAATAAAATACATCCATCAGAGATTGTTTAGAGCAATTTCACCGAAGTCATAAACCATCTACTTTTACATGATATACAACAAATTAGTCCTTATACTCGAATTCTGAGTACACTTATGTCCCCTATATTTTAGCAGGGCCTGACGATGTTCTGGGGTCCTGCTTTATTTTAAAGAAATATTGGATGTATAAATCTGGTAGATGTGAACTTTAATGAAAAATCTCTGTTTGAGATAAAAGTTTTGTAGGGACTAGAAGAAAAAAAAAAATCCTTTGAGTATCTGGAGAGGCACCTAGAAACAGCAGGAAAGCAGACCAATTTATTTTGATGAAGTTTGGCAATGCAACAAAGGTGAAACTATAAAAAAAAGATTTGGGGGGGAAAAGGACATGAAGAGCAGTGGAAGAAGTTAACATTTGGTGGGAGGCCAATGGAAGTTTTTTGAAGTCCATCAAAACAGGATATGACTTCATGAAAGCTTCATGTAAGCTTTTGCAAAGAAAAGTAAAAAGGATTTCTATCAGGTGGGAAGTTTAACAGTTTATAGTTTTAGGATTTTTTAATAGTAGAAAAGGATAACAGATATGTAAGCACAGTAGGAATGACACAAGGAAGAGATGACAAAGATCTGATGAGAAACAAACTACAGCACATGTGCCTAACTCTGCAAACAGCTTTGATTAGACTTTGACAGTGTCACTTGATAAAGACACCATAACTGAGATGTTAACTAAGAACCAGAGATGCAAGAATTCAGATAAGCATCTGAAGACACAATGAGGGAGCCCCATGGACAACTCGAGATTACCTGTCCAATGGGGAAATCTGAAGGTGTATTCCCAGCTCTTTCTTGACCTGTAGAAGAATATGTCTGTAAGTACACTGAGCAGGAATAGGAAAATGTGAAAGAAACTCCACTCTCAGTATTTTAAAATGGTGGACTAGAACTCATAGTAAGTAGAATTTTATTTCACAAACAAGAGAGAAAAGTTGGGCAGAGCTATGTACTGTGAAGGAGCAGATACTATCTACTGCATGAAAAAAGTGGATTAGGAGATAACCAGTGTGAGCGAAAGATCATTTCAGGAGAGTATTTCAAGCAGCTTGGATAGATTGTTATACATTTTTAGGCACATATATTTGATTTCATAACAGAAAGACAAAACTATTGGGATTGTACTGGTATGAGAGAATGACTTTGATCAGTGACCACAGCATAAAAAAATACAATCATAAAATCACACAATTGTTTCTCTTGGAAAGACCCTTGAGATCATTGAGCCCAGGACTGCAAAGTCCACCACTGCCCCATGTGCCACACCTACACATCTTTTAAATACCAGGACTGGTATTTAATACTCCAGGACTGGTGACTCAAACACTTCCCTGGGCAGCCTGTCCCAATGCTTGACAACTCTTTCCATGAAGAAATTTTTCCTAATATCCAATCTAAACCTCTCCTGGCACAACTCAGGGCCATTTCATCCTATCCTACTGCTTGCTGCTATTGCTTGTCAGTTAAGAGACCCCCACTGGGCCACAATATCAGGGAGTTGCAGAGAGTAAAGGAGCAAAATTTCCTCTCTGAGCCTCCTTTTCTCCAGGCTAAACAACCCAAGTTCCCTCAGAAAGAAATGCTAATGAGACTTATTCAGATGTTATTCAGAAAAAAACCAGATTAACTCAAGTTACTCAAAAAGAACCTAAGTTATCTAGAAGACCAGAGTAACAGAAATAGAAAAAAAGAACTAAAAAGATGAGATCTAGACTTTCTGTTTCAAGCTGGGTCTAATGATTAGAAGTGAGATGAAGAATTAAAACAACTCCTAAGTAGATTGTTCTGTAATGAAGGACCTTGTGAGAAAGAAAAAATGAAATTCTAAGATATAATAAGTAAGGGGGATTTCACAGACAAAAAAAGTTTGTCATGTCTCTCATAATACTACGGAGCCTTAGTTCAATGACTTAAGTCAGAACGTGCACCAGGACTAATTAGGATACTACAAGCATAAAGAAGTATATTTTACAAAGGGACTTCAAAAGATTGCATCCTATAAATCTAGCAAAACAAAGTATATTAAAGGATTACTCTCTGTATCAGAAATTAAATGGGAAGAAGGAAAAGCACTGTTTAAAGAAATATCCAAGAAAAGCTTGCTAGGGAAGGGGACAAAAAAGATTAAAAGAAAGGCTAGAAGACAAGTCTTAACTTTGAAGAAGCAATTTTCTGAAAAAGTATTTTGATTGTACTGATGGAAAAACCAAGAATCTACAGTAATTAACTCAGCTAGACTCTGTGGTCATTAACTTCTGCTTGGTGCCATGCCAAACTCCTCTCTTGCTAACAGCCACGTGGAATAGAATTTTCACCTGAGACAATTGTATCTGAGTTTGAAAAGCAAGACAAATGCCAGTCTTGCTTCCCACTACAACACTACCTGATGCAGCTACTGGCAAAGTAATAACAAACACTTCTGCAGTAGAGTTTTGTAGGCACTACTTTCACCAGCTTTACAGTATTTACACACAAACACAAGAAAGTCTAAGCAATGACTCTATAAAACAACCACCAGCTGACCAATCAGATTAGTGGTACCAACACATCTTCACTGATGCCCTCCACAGGCAGACACAAAAATTTACAATAGGAACCAGCAGCAGATATTTATCATCATCGTATGAAATCACACTTACTCCATGCTCCTGTTCAAACTAATACTCCATGCTCTAAAATTCATCACAACATACTTAATAAGCCAGGTAAATATGAGTTATTTTTCATCTCTGAGGTTTTTATGATGTACAGATAAATGCTTCCGTTGAGGTACAGCCACAGTACCATGCACTTGCTTTCTGCCATTTTCTCCAGTAACTGAAAGTCCTTAAGCCTCCTGTAATTTATTCACCCAAATTCCTCCTGTATTTATACCTTTCTAGAACACTGAGTAGAAATCTAAAATTGTGTATGTGTTCAAACAGGAGCTGAATCAGGAACTGCCTGTGCTCTCCCACCTCTCTACCAGAGTGTCTCTGGTTTTGCAGCACCTCAGAATACTTTTTGATGTCCTTATTTTATAGCAGTAAAGTGAATAGTCTCGTCTGTTTTCATATTCCTGATCTCTGCAATGCCAGAGGACACTCTTCTCTTTTGAAATATGTTTACATTCTGTCAAGGGAAGAAACTTAAATGCAGTTTTAGTTTCACAATGTATTGCTACTCCACCTGGGTTCCATTGCATTTTTCTGGCTTCTGATGTCAGCAAAACCTCAAAACTGAATTTTCTTAGGGAATTTTGCCACCTTTTGTTCATAAAAGGGGACAGCTACAAAAGGTCTGTGCAGATACTTTGCAAAGCAATCCATTAAAGACATTTGTACTTATTGAATTAAAAATTATCTAGAAACTTGCCCTGGAAATGTTAAGTTACACAGCTTCTAGAGTGCCATAAAATGTGTAGCCTTTCTCATATTCAGAAATAGTTCACTAATTAATTAAAAAACCCAAAAAACAGTTAACTAACCTGCCAAGAATCTGAAGAGACAAGAAAACGTTAGCTCACAACTCTGAATAGGAAAATTGAACCTGTGAGCTGTACAGATTTCTCAGGTGATACAAACAGAAAATCAGAGCTTAAAAGCTCTATTTTTTGACCTAGAGCAAAAAGTTTACAAAATACATCTTTTTTCTGACATAGAGAGATCCAACTTTTTACTACACAAATGCAATGTCACAGTGTGAATGTAAAACTTCAATGCCAACAAATTTACACAAAGTCAAGAGTATCTCACCTGGTGACAGGACATTACGCTGGGGAATAGACTTGAATTTTGATGTATCTGGAGAGATGCTCCGAAGGGGAAGTGCATCACACTGTATGGAGCTAGAATATGTTGGCTGAAAGAAATCCAGGTGTATATTGAACAGACACATTAAACAAATACGAATTTACAATTTTCTATAATCTTCCCATCACTGCATTTTACCTGCTATCTGAATTCTCAATTACAATAAGGTAAATCAGAAGAAATTATTTAATCCCAATGCTTATGTATCTTCAAAGATGACAGCAGTTTTGTATACAAGTTTAACTACTGGTAAGAACCAAAAGCAGTAGCATTAAGAATCAAAATATAAATGCAAATTTATATGACCCTATACAAGCAAGGGGTCACCTCTGTAGAGGTGTAAGGGAGCAGCAGACATCTCTTAGCATTGGCAGGCATTCTGTGCTGCATTCCTTTTTGAGGGGATCACAGACTCACAGAATATGTGGGGTGGAGAGAGACCCACAAGGATCATCAAATGCACCCTTCACAGGACGAGCCCAGGAATCATTTCCCCGAGAGCACTGTGTAAACACTTCTTAAACTCTGCTGGGCTTGATGCTGTGAGCAATTCCCTTGGGAGCCTGTTCCAGTGCCTGACTGCCCTTTGAATGAAGAACCTTGTCCTGATATCCAATCGAAACCTTCCCTGGACAGCTTTGTGCCATGTTTAGAGCTTTCCTGTATTTAGATGCCCTTCTAAAATTTCTGCATACTAACCCTTTTCTATCTTCATTTCTATCAAATGGCTTTGCATTGGTTATACCTTGGCTCTAGTAATGCATTTTATGCCTCTCCTGACAGCACAGGAAAGTAAAGTGCAGAACAACTTCCCTTAGGAAGTTAAACTTCCTTTAATCTCTCAGGATGCTGACATACCAAACGCAACATGTAAAGTGTTTACCTTTTCAGGATACAGAGGTATATTTAGAGGTATCTGCTCCACATTCGCTTTCTTTCCACTCTTATAAATACTTTGTGATTCATAGAGTGACTAGAAGAGAAATATTTACCTGTATTAAATTTCTGCTATTAGACAAGATGACAGCCCTGCACAAATGCATCTTTCAATCAGACAGTAGACAAAGGAAATTGAGGAGAAATGACAAAGGAGATTACACTTCTTTTACCAACTGAAAGTTGCCAACTTACTTGACCAAGTCATGACTGCAAAAAATGCTACTTACCTTTGATCTCTTTAACAGAATTACTGCTTCCAGCATCGCAATCTCATCAAACATTCGCAGAACTGGCTCCAGGTCTATTAAACATTCTAAACAAGAGAAGAGTACTTGGTGAATGGTTTGAAGTGGAAATCAAGTTGCCACTGTACTAAAGTGTCCTTCTTACATTTACAAAAATAATTTGTCTATTGACACACATCGAACCACTGATGCTGCTAAAACAGAAGCTGCTTGCTTTTGTTAGAACAATTCACACCACCTAAAGAAACCCTGTCCTGACTTGGGCACCCGATCACTGTGGACCCAAAGAGGCCCAGGACAGTGCTAGACTGTAAGTCTGGCCTTCATGGAATGGAGAGATTGGTGAGTTTGCTGTGTTTTAAAGTGGCCCCCTCAAGACTGATTAGCTGAATGGAGCCAAACACCATAAGACCTCAGAGTGGGTTGCTGTCTTCTCACTCCAAGAGAGATGTTAAAGATTTATACCAGAAGTATAAACAAACACACCCCCAACACAGCAATATCCAGAATACATGCTTAAGGCATGAGGCAGGGCCAGAGAAGATGGGATAGTCAAAGCACTGACCAATCACATCCAGTGAAACCAAATGACACTGGCCTCAGTGAGTCTGTGTCCCTATGCTATGGTAATTGCTTAAGTTCTGCATCAAGGACCCGTACTTCCCCTAACTTTGCAACAGTTTTGCAACTTCTTCTTTCTTTTTATGATAGTAAAGTAGTGGCAAAAGCAAGGCATTTTTTTTCAAAGACCATCTTACTTTTAGTGCCACATAGCACTAAAAAGAGAATCCAAGTTAGCTCACTCTGTAGAACATAACCCACATAATTTTTCCTTCATTGTGACCACTCTTTTTTTTTTTTTTAAACTGGCATAGGAAAACAAGAATGCATACAGAAATATCACTATGTGTCTATTCTTTTTGATTTTAGAAAATATTGTATTTAGATACATTTCCTTGCCTGTAAAAAAAAAAAAAAAATCCAGCTCTTTCTTGATAAAGGAGATGGAACAATAAAAAAGAAAGTGTCAGTGAAATATTTATACTGAGATGCAATCACAAGTTGAATCACTACAACTTTTCTAGCTGCAATGGTTTGTTGGTGTGGTTGGGTGCTCATAAATCCCACAGTACTAATTTTATACTTCACTTCTCTCACCCCCTTTATAAACCTCAAATTATCTTCAACACAAACACCTCCAAACACAAGTAGTTGAACAAAACATGCTGCTTTTTTACAGGTAAATTAAGCAATAGTAAATACACAAGACTCCAAGACCCAACCTGGTTTGTATGGCACACACATAATTCCATTCCAGACATGAAGGAAGCCAGCCAAGCACCTTATCATAAGCACAGCACTGAGCACACATTTAACACTTGCCTTTCACGACTATAACCTCACTCTGTAAGTACCATGCTCAACAGAAATCTGGCAAGGTCAACTCACTCAAGAACGATGGTCTTTCATCTGGGTTTTGTGCCCACCCACTTTCCATGAGTCTAATGATAAGCCCTCGATGAGGAATGTCCATTGACAGACTTCCTTCACTTAAGTCGAGTCGCTGTCCTTGTGAAACGCTGTACATTATCTGCAAGGGGTTTATAACTTCTGTCAAAACAGACATTGTGAAGTCATTAGAAATACATGCAACATAAAGAGCTTACTATAGAGGAGTAATTGGTTTGCAGACATAGAATTTATAGCTCATCAAAAGAAGGTTACGCTTCTTAAATAATTAAAGGTTATTTTTTTAGATGAAACAACACTGAAATTAAAAAAGAAAAAGATACTAAAAAAATAGTCTAATTTGAAAAGTATTTCAGAGTGTTCTTCAACAAGCTTAAAAGTTGAATTATTAGAAAGTAACTCCTAAAATTAAGTCCCCAGGTTTCATGTTTAACCTCTAGGTAAGGCAGGAAAAAAAAAGTAAAGGAAGACATGGCCTTACCTTCAAATGGCTGCTTCCTTGACATCACTTCCCACATGATAACTGCATAACTGTTTACAGTATAAAAAGGTGTTATTTTAGATTACCAACACTTAACAACACAATATGCTCAGTTTTATATTTTATTTAAAACATTTTGCTAAAATGGTCCTGCAAGCACATATGGGACTGACTACAGCTAACTAAAATGATGACATGCATACACAAAACCTAGTGGGTGACTTCACCTGCTTCTAGAACTAGTTAATACCATTCAGTACAAAAAAATCCACAGCACATAAACCCTAATTCCAAATCTGTATCAACTTGGCTCTGCTAATATGTTGTGAATTACACACAAGGAGCTTAAATCTCAGCATGCAAATTAAAGTGAGCTCCACAGAGTCAGCAGCTCTGTCCTAACTGCAATACTCTGGCATCTTTCCAGTCCAGACTGACACTCCCTGACATTCCCAAGGGAAGCTGGGTATTAACAGGGAGGATAGTTTGACCTACAGCTCTATCCCAACACAGTGTCACAGGGACAGGTAAGATATAAACTTGCACTAGGGATGCTCACTCCGACTTCCTTCCTCCCCTTATTCAACATTTTCAACATATTTCATATTTCAACATTTGCAATCTTCTCCACAGGAAGAGACTGTCACTTGCACACAGCATTCACTTTCCAATAAAGACTCTTGGGAAGACTACTCTGAACTAATGCTAGGAGATAGAACACATGTGCTTACTCAAACCAGTGATCTTCTTTTCATTCACCCATTCACACCAACATGAATGGCAAGTGGTTCAGTGAGTGCAAACTTGCCACATCTTTAGTAAACTAAGTCAACTCTCTTCAGCCATCAGGATACATTAGAAAGAGGTAACTTTAGCCAACTTAATAATTTAATAAGGAAGCTGATTTCATTAGTAATTTAAATAAGGAAGCTGATTTCATTTAAAAAAGCACTGAATTTTCTGTCCTTCTCTCCAGCTTTTCCTTGCATACTCTACTGTATCTGAATGAAGCTAGTTCATGAAAAGGTCCAAATATTAATCACAGCACTGTATTCAAGTATCTGGTTCTGGACTTAGAAAAGGCAATCCAGGCTAAAGCTTCAGTGCTTCCATAACTTCAGAATACACACAAGGTGCTGACATGTGTGTATTTCCATGATTTCAGTCCAAGTCTTTATAAGCATTGTGACAGTGTCATTCCAGAAAATAATCACCATGATCAGTTGCTGTTAAGGCCTCTGCCCTACCCTTGGTATGAATGTACTGAGCTTCCTTCCTACATCACTAACTACTAAATTTTGCATACAGCTTACCTGTAAAAGCCCTAGGGCACTGTTAGGGCACCATCTGACAGCTACCAAGTAAGAATTCAAAAAAAAAAATTAAGAGAGAAACAAAAAACTGATGCTTAAAATCAAATAATATAAATTGAGTTTTTCTAACTCTTTATTCTGTTTGCATTTTAATATTCTTCAGTGCTAAAATTTACACATGTAGCTTTTAATAACAGCAGTCCTCCCTGTTAGAATGTCTGCTTTTGATGTATTTCTGACAAATCCATGCGGGCTGATTTTTTTGGTAATGAAAATCAGGCCTTTTGTAGAAGTTACAAATTGCTTGACTGTTGTTTAAGCAATTTATTTCTTTAAAGATCCTTCCTGACAAATTAGCTTTAATATCTCAATGACACTCAGCTGTGATCCATTAAGCAGACATCCAGAAAATATCCAAATACTTAATATCTTTCATTCCATTTGGAATCTCTCTACAGTTAAAGATTATTTTCTCAGTTCTACATCACTGCACCATTACCCTTTACATTATTCCTGTTTTCCTTTCTTATTTCTGCTTTGCAGCATTTCCTTCTGATCATGAGCACAAAACCTCCTGTGTGGCATTTCTGGTGGTCCTTCACAGTCTCTGCACCTTCATATCTTCCTGCCTTGAACATCTCTCTTTCCAATGTTGTATCAGTTTCTCTTCTTTCATCTCATATCTTCTCTTTCCTTCCTAATTTATCTGTTTTCTACACCCTTCTATCCTCGTAATGTATCCTATGTAATGATACATGATGTATCCTCGTAATTTCTCCTATTTGGTTGTTATTCCTCTGAAAATATTCTTTTATTTCTAAGAAACATTTGTCTTCTTCATCTCCACCCATTCATTAAGCTGCCAGTCATTCTTTCTTTCCCCTTAATACACCTTCTTTTATTTTCAAAGTTTTCCTTATCCATATCTTCTCATCAAAGGGTAAAGAAAGCAGGTATGTTGTCATCTGTATTGCTGGGACAGGAATGTCAAGGTACTTCATGTGCTTAAGGGTAAGGGATCATTAAGGGAAACAGTAGTTTCCCTGGAAGTCAGTAGGACCCTCAGAGACTGAGCCATCTCTCACCAAGATACAGCCGTGTCAGAGACCAGTGAAGGTGCAGGTGACAGACTGCACCAGAATGATGGACTTTGTCACAGTCACTGGCCAGTTCATGCCCCCTCGATCTTCCTTCACACATGGTAATTCCTCCCAAAATCCTTCAAGTAATCTCTGAGTTCTCCAAAACATTTCAGACCAGCCAACTGTAACTCAAATATCCTCAGAGAGATTTCCTTATGTTATATGGGTCACCACCAGTTTATTTACTATTCTACTACTTGTGCTTAGGACTGCCCAACAAAAAATTGCTACAACTTTCATAAAGTAAATTATTCCTTAAGGAGATTGCTCTAACTACTTTCTCCAACGGCACTATCCTTTTTTTATCTACCTCCTTTCCAAAAAAACATTTTCTTCCTTTCCCCAAGAACATTCTGAAAATTATGTTATTTGATTACACAAGTTATAAAAGTCTGTGCATTGATGTGATGTTGTGAATGGCTTTCTTCCTTCCTTGCATTGTCTGTATTTGTACACTCCTTTACAGAAACCAGCCCCCTACCTATTTCTGTAGTCTCAGCTTAATGAGAGCATTACACTTGTCACAGTGCAAAAGAAACAGATCATTAAATCCACCTATCACTCAATTCTTTATTTCCCCATTAATTTAGCCTATATAGCTATGATATTATCATTGAAAATAATAAAATTGCTGAGAATATGTTAAAATCTACGTTCAGTAAATTGTATCTGAGTTCAGATGTCAAGCCTCACTAGAGAACAACAGGAGTTACCTGTAGATATCATGTTTTACACTTGCCCGGGTTTTCTGACTGGGGTTGTAATCCTCAGGTGGCATGTAGATAATTGTCCCTCCTTCTGGCAAGGAGGATTCACTTCGTGATTGCGACATGGATACCACACGCCATTTGGACATGCCGAAATCTGCAATCTGGAAAGGTCAAATCAGTTCTTCTGAGAAGAAAAACTGGATTTATCTGCTAACAGTTGTTAAAAATTCCTGAAATACACCCAGAAGCAGGGGTCATCCAAAGCTCTTAACCTGACACACAAGAAATACTTGGTTCTCCTAGCAACAGGAAACACCAACTCCAGTCCCATAAAGCATTCCCAGGCCATGATTCATGCTATCCCTGTAGCACTGTCCTATGCTGTTCTTTTAAGGAAGGACTCATATACTATGGCTGAAGAATCTGCTGCAGATAACTGTTGCCATATAAAGAAAATCACTTCCTTCTGTTAAAAAAAGGCAAACAAAAAAATCATTGCTTACTTGTAGCTCCCTGATTGTGAAGAAAGCACAAGTTTAGTATAAATCATAATAGTTGTACATAATGCAACTTGCCAATATCCCCAGGCACCTCCTCTCATAGAAAAATTTTAGGGCACTGCACCTCACTTCCAAAACTATGATGTATTAATCCTGAATTAAAAAATTTGATATTTGGAAATTCTCTGCTGGAAAAAGTTGCTGAATATTTTCTTTACTGTGCACTCTGGGGCCTCGCTCCTTTCTACAGGATACAGTGTGCATCTCCATGAAGAAGTTACTGACTTCAGTTTGCATCCTCAGTAATCTATGAGCCAGGGCACCAGATGGCAGATTAGGTTATGGACAAGGAGAGAAACATTTAGCAGAATGCACCTGCTGGCTAAGCTGCAGTGTCTGGCATACATGGGAGATAAGTAGCCAGTTACCAGCTCTGCACTTGTCCAGCATTTCTGTAACAGCAAAAACATTTTCATCAAAGACGCCTGTGCAAGCGCTGTGCCAATGAAGGTAACAGAAACAAGTTTCTGAAGAGCATACATCAAAATCCACAATGAAAAGTAACCTTTCTTCTCTACCACTCACTCTCATCAAGCCTTCATCATTGTAATCACTCTTAACTCTTGCTCATTCAATAGATCTGGGACAGTCAGAAGCACTCTGTGAACCCATTTAAAGGGTTACTTTTATACATATCCAATATCTCTTTTATTTGGCAAGCATGACAACCTTGTTTGCATTTCCTGTAACCGTACTAATTTTGGGAGTCTTGCTTCACTTAAAACCCTAAGGACATTCCTTACAGGAGGCAGGGCAGGTATGCAAGAGTTAACCTCTTCCCCTCAGTTGCCTCAGCAAATAAACTGTCCAGATACTATCAGGCAGAGCACTAGGCCACACCAAAGCTACTAGGGATTAAAAAGAGAGTGGATAAAAACATGACTTGGACTTCCTCCCTGATCAGGTTTATCAGGAAGCTCAAGAGATGGCAATACCAGCACAAATGAGTGGGAGGAAGTATGACCTGCTGAGGATGTGAGCAAAGCCATGTGAGGCACTTTGCTGCCAAGAAAAAATTCTGTGCAACAGAGGAAGAAGAAACCAGCTACAGATCTTTGTTCAAAGAGACTCAACTTAGAGTAACAAACATTCACTTTTCAGTGAATTTTCAGTATAAATTCACTGCAAAATATCTCTTTTTTCCATTTATTTGAGTAACATATTCTGTCAGATATAAAAACAGATCTTTTTATAAAAAAACAAGGAACAACAAATGCAATTCTTGCAATTATGAAAGCACCCGAACATTTTGTCAGAAGTACTTTCAGTTTCTTTTTCACATCATGGCAGTGATATTTTAAAAGGCAGAATTAAAGTTTTGAACTACTGATATTTCTGCATGTATGTTTGCTTGTTCTAAGGAGCTTCACAAAAGCCACCTTCCAACATTGAAAGATTTTGCAGTCTTGTTTTACATATTCTTATAGTACACCAACAGAACAGATATGTCCATACTGCAGAATAAGTATCAAATGGAGCATTAACATTTTGATTTCACCTACTGCTATCAGAAGTAACTTGTCAGACAATCTCATGCAGGAAGACTTTGTATTTTCTTCTCAGGAAGGGCCAGATGTAGCTACCCTTGGAAGGCTGACAAACAAGAGTGTCACCACTAGTGAGTGTCAGCTACTGCTATAGGAGAAACAGCCCAAATTCTATCTTTCAGGTCTTTTCAGACAGATAATTCTGATAAGTCATAACTTAACAGAGAGTTTCCAAAAGAAAAACTCCTAGGTTCTGTCTGCAAGGATAGAAGAAGAAATCCACCATACAGTTACATCCTCTCTGTATGGCCACAACCTCACCCTTCCTCTTCTACAACAATGAAAACACTTTCACTCATTCTGGGTGCTGAAGAACATAAAAATTAAATAACCCTACCTTGACATGAAACTCATCATCCAGTAAAATGTTCTGGGTTTTTAAGTCATGGTGCAGCAATGGAGGATCCATGTTGTGCAAATAGTTTACTCCCAAAGCAATTTCATAAAGAATGCGGAATCTCAGGCACCAGGGAATGTCAGGATATACATCTTTCTGCCAAGATAAAACCACAAAACCAGAATATAATCTTCTGTTTTGATCTAAAGCACACACAAATACTTATTTTATAAGAGGAAGAAAGTGACTTGGGCAAGCAGTAATCTTTTAAAAAATACACTACACAAACTCCTTAAAAAATTGTAATGGAACATTAAGACTCATTAGATTTTAAAAGAGACAGTACATATTAAAAAAAAAAAAAAAAAGGATTATGCAGTGCTATGTTTCCATTCACATAGAAGTTAATGACCGCTACACATGATGTTGAACATTTACTACATTGCTCATTCATATGGAAATATGAATTACAGATTGACTTCTGCATGAAACTGCAACCTGTAATTTACGAGTCCTACACAAAGAAGGGCAAAAATCATATCTGACACGGGGAACAGAAAAATCTGTATTGGAACTATGCACAAAATACCTTCATAAATAATAATACAACAAGAAAAATGGAGCAAAACTCAACTGAAATCTTTAAAGTTATACTGACACTAATGCCTTTATGAAAAACACACAGTTGAGCTCTCTAAGGCACGAGACATATCTTGATTAAAGGTGGAGAAGAGGCTTTAGTGCTGTTGAGACATAACTGCAGTAGCAACAATGTTCAGGCCAAGCTAATGGGAGCAACTATTTTTCAGCACAGGAGAAGTTACACAGAGAATAAGATCTGGTACAAATATTCATACCTGCTTATATTAGCAATATTTGGCTTCTATAAACTAAAGTCAAAATCTTCAATTTTTTTTTTTTTAATTATTCAAACTAATGAAAACCAAAAATAAATATTTGTATTGGCAGTAATTCAGAAACCCAGACTCATGCAAGCATAAGTCTTTCAGAATCTAATCAGTGCACAACTGAGATTTTTTAAGACTGCATGTAACAATTCAACAAAAATCTCCTTATAGGTCACAACATTAAAGGAAAAAGTTTAACAAAACTTAAGTCAGTTGAGTTTAGCTGTCTTTTTGAGATAGAGAAGGCCTGTCTGAGCACCAAAAACTATTAATGACTGTCTTCTAGTGTGAAATATTATACATAAAATAATCTACTACACTAATTAAGTATGGAAATTGCGCTCTACTTGAAGCAGCCAGGTATCATATTTAAAGACTGTAAGTACACTTACCCCATGCAATAGCTGGTTTAATGACCCATTGGTCATGTATTCTGTTACTATCCCCAGAAATTCAGGCTCGTTGCAAATTCCCAAAATTGGCAGTATGTAACTAAACCTGGCTTTGTGTAATATCTCTGCTTCTTTTAGAAGGTGGTTTCTATCACTTAAAGAAAACAAGCAAACAAATAAAATACATTACCATACCAGTACTAGGAAATTCAACGCAAATGTTTGGTTTACTATATTCTCTGTTAATTATATCCCTGTATGCAGTACTACCACCTTTTTACCATTTGATTTCTAATGTGCCATTCTGAGAACAAGGCAGTGTAAGACAAATCAGAATCCACAAATGCAAAGACAAGTCAGCTTCCCTGGTCAAGATGTACCATACAAATCTATTTCCATCACGCATTTCATCCACGTTTTCAGTAAATAAGGATACAGTCAGAACTTCCAGCTTCTACCATTTCTTGTAACCATAATAACAACCAGTGGCATTTCTCCCACTTTACTGAACACCTTAAAACCCTGAGTTTTCACTCAGGCACAATATTTATCTCCTAGAGAGTGGAGATTTTTCATACATGTGATTCACCAAACATTTAAATTTAGCAGACTTGGATGTACACAAGAATAATAGGAGTTAAAGGAGTTCACTTTTGACTTCTGAAGGAAAAGGAGTTCCTTCCTGAAGGAACAATTAACTACACTCTGTTTTCTCATAAATTGTTCCCTCAAACAGCCCCTGCTTTGAATCACTCTTGGGAAAAAAACCTCCCCTAGATGACCAGGAAGCAGGAACAGACCAGCCTCATCATGTCTGGATGCCTGAATTTGACTGTGTGGATCTACTCTGTTACCTCAAAACTCCTCAAAAGTGGGGATCTGATGCATCTTTACAAATTCAGACCTTGCAGCACAAGGATTTGAGAAGGTCAAGTTTTATTTCAGGTTGAGTATGATTTCATCCCTAAAAGTGGAAACTATTTGGTATGCCTTATAGCTCAAATAGTGTTGAAAAGAATGGATTTGTTTTCAATAAGGATAGTTGGACATAATTCATGAAGATAATGAAGATAATTCAGCAAAAAAAGCATTTAGATCTTATACTGGTGGAAACTGGTTCAGGTACAAGTACATGACTAGGATATTCAAATACAGGACATTTACAGCACATTTAAGATCTATCCTTTGGATGTGAACCCGTCTGATTCAGAAGCAACAGGGCTGTGCTGGGGCCAGGGTTATGCCCACCAGGATTTGCTCAGCACAGCACTGCTCCGGGGTGAGAGCTGGCTTGTGCCATCGAGCTCAGGGAACATACCCCCAAAGCACTCAGGGCACCCTGGATTCATCAGTGGGTTTAGCACTTACAAAGAAAAGGCTGTCAGGATATAAGGGGAAAAGAAAGAAAAGGCTGTCAGGATATAAGGGGAAAAGAGGAAGCCTTGCGAATGAAAGCCTGCAGCTTTTAGCAGCAGGAAATTTTGAATTTAGATGGATATGTAATTAAGGTACTTTTATCTATGTGATGGACAAAGACTTACGGGAAAATCTATGAAATTACAGAAGGAAAAAGGCATTCTTTGAGACAAGGATGGGATGGAAGACTCAACTCTGTGCCTTCCATCTCTCTCCAGAAATGACTAATTTTGAGGAAGTTTGGGGTTTTCCCAGAGAGCAGGCACATTAGCATGGGATTCAGCTGTGGCCGGGAAACAAATTGCGACATACTGAAGTCTATTTCTGTATCTGTCAGTCACTTCACCTTTGCTCCATGCCAGAAGGGCACTGAGTAATGACTAAATGAGCACATTCCCACAACAGCTTCCCAACTGGCTTTGTTCTCTGGCTGATCACATACCATATTCTGGGATGCACAGTACACACTTCCCACTTGGGGAATTAATGGCACTATGAACTCATCCTACTTCGTGACAACACTAACAGGCTGGCATTTTATACTGACTACTGCACAACAAACAAAGCAGTTGCTGCCAAGACTCGGGAATAATGGATGTTTTTACAGTTTTGAGTCTTCTGATGGCATTTCTGGTCTTTGCATGTTATATGGTAAGTGACTGAATTATTTTGATTACCTCACTTGGCCTTTTAATCATATTTTCACAGGTTAGATGTCCCACTAACCCAAATTCTTGCAAGGCAAAAAAAAAAAAAAAAAAAAGCCTGGGTGGTTTCTCCCAACTGTGTTTTGAGGATAACTGCTGTATTTCCAATTAGCTGGTATTTAAGCAGACATTAAAAAAAACCCCAAAACAAAAAAAAAAACCAACCCACA
>VWZN01004534.1:182393-206016 GCA_013396955.1 Regulus satrapa | reverse complement strand
GCCCCACGCCGGCGGCCCCCTGCCCACCCCGTTACCTGTCTAGCAGCGGCCCCTGCAGGCACTTGAGGGCCACCGGGACCCTCCAGTCGGCGTGGCGGGCGGCGGACACGGTCCCGTAAGCGCCCCGGCTGATAAAACGCAAGTCCGGGAGTTTGGTGGAGGGGATGGAGGGGAGGCCGTAGCTGAGGGCGCCCGGTCGGCCCCCGTCGCCATCCCCGCCGCTCATGCTCGCACTCCGCCGGGCGCAGCGGGGCCCGGAGCGCCGCTCCTCCGGCCGCACTGCCTCGCTTCCCCCCGCACCTCCCGGCTCCACCCGCTCTCCAGCTGGCCAGCAGTTCTCTCCTCCTTCTTCTCCCACCGACGAGCCACTTCCTCACGGAAAACGCGTCCCACGGCTCGCGGGTCGGGGAAGGCGGAGCAGCCGGGATGGGAGGAGCGAGCCGAGGGAGCGCGGCTCCGGCCGAGCCCCGGAGAGCCGTGCGGGACAGCGGCCTCAGCCGTCGGGAGCCGCGGGGGCACTGCGGCCGAGCGCACCCCTCGGGCCCTGGGTGCAGCATCCCCCCTGCGCTGGGGAGGAGGAGGAGGCATCCCGCTCCGTCCGGGGCAGGAGGGCTGTGTGAGTTCTGCTCTCGAAAGGCGATGCAGGATGCCAGAGGCGAGCGCAGATGCCGCAGTGAATTGTTTACTGCATAGAGTCCTAGAATGATGTGGGTTGGAAGGGACCTTAAAGATCATTTAGTCCCAGCTCCTCTGCCAGGACAGGAGACACCTTGCACGACTCAGATTGCTCGAAGCCCCATCCGGTGTGTACTCACTGCTCAAGCGAAGTGAGAAAAGCTTTGTCTCATGCAGTCGCTTATCTCCTCCTGTGTCTGTCCTAGGAGAATTTTTCAGGTTTAGCGGCATTCCCAGAAGGTAATTTCGAAATTTCCAGTAAGTGCAAGTTCACCCTTGCCCCTGCTCATCGCGAGCTGCCTGATACGCTGATGTATTTGTGAGAGCTTTACGGGAAGGTTGCGCAGGGAGCTTTTGTAAAGCCTGTTCACCAAGTCAAGTTCTCACAGACTAACAGAGTAATTGAATATTTTTTTCTCCCACTCATGGATGTGGACTAGGGAATGAGGGAAAAGATCTACATTTTCAAACTACAGTATGTTCAGTATTTCACAGCATTTGTTTTAATACATGGCAACAGCTTTTCAGTTCTCTCTAGGTCTTAGCACTTCACTAGCTTTGTGGCTTTTCCAATTTTCTTTTATCTTGAATGATTTATATCCTCCAAATGGTTCAGCATTATGAATATATGAACAATCACGTAAAGCAAACAGTGTCTTATTCTACTTTCAGTTTTCAGTTAGTCTGTCCTTTAGACACACTAGGTGATTTCCCAAAACTGTAATCCTGAGGCAATGTTTGCAATATGCAAGTTCTGGGGATTTATTTATGCACATCCCTCTCTCTATTAACCATGTTGGTAGTGCCATGAGTAATACGATTTAAAATTTTATGTATAAGGAAGATGTTGTTTCCAAAAGAAAATGATATGCAAAGGACAATTACCATGAAGTTGGACTGTAAAACCATTGTGTAAATACATACTTACAGTCTTTGCAATTAAGATGTCACTATACTGGAAATTTATTTGCACATCTTGTTACTGTGTGCAGTGTTGATTTTAATGTATATTTATAGTGTTAAGTACCCTGACTTAAACCCCAGGAAAATTACTGTGGTTCTTAAAGTGGATGTGGAGGCATCACTGTTGGAGCAATGCCATGCTTCTCTTGTCATGCCTAGTCCAGGTACAGTGTTCCTGGAGCTGTAGTCCTCGTGACACCCCAAACCCTAACCCTAATGACAGCTTGGGGGCAAGGCTGAGGTCCTAAGATAGATTAAACTTTTGATTAAAAAGTTTTGATAAAAAAATTTTGATAAAATTTTTGATAAAAAAGCATGTGGCAGATAAATAGCTGCCTGTGGTTTACTTCTTTGAAATTTTAACTTGTGAGATTTCCCACACAGTCTGTTTCATTTTTAAGTGTTGGATCTGACTCATTCTTTCACATGGAAATTTCTTGAAGATCCCCACTTTTAATGAAGTAAGCAAAGTCCACAGCAAAGAGGATACTTTTTGTCTGTGTAGTATTCATAGTGGTTTGATTAGTGTTGTAACTACTGTAATTTTCCTGAATTTAAAATGAAATAAATGGTTCTGAAAGTGTGAAAGGTATGGCAATGGGCTCATGCTCCTTCAGCTTGTGAAATCTAGGAGGGCAGCTAGCTACTACATGATCTGTACACCATGGTGCTGACTTGTAAAACACTGTCCATTCCTTGTATCTCTGTAAAAGATCAAGTAAAATAACAGCTGAAATCAAACATGCTTTCCAGACTGAGGTGGTATTTGCTTTTTGATATTCCTCCCCGTGGGTAGCATAGTCTGGAAAGAGCTTTTAGATTTCTACTCTAAGCAGGTATTCACATTGTTGTTGAGAAGAGAGTACAAAATACGTATCTTTTCCTGTGTGTCTCCACCTGAAAACCAGGCCTTTTATACATAGATATACATGCTCCCTTTTATATTCATGTGTATGTTTTAAAGAATTCACACTATCTGCATGTATAAAGACTCTTTTTCTTTTTTGAAAATTAAAAAAAAAAAATCTGTTTCAGTCTTGTGCCTCCACCAGATAATTTCAGTGCTTTCATTTTTATGGATATTAAGCACCAAATCTAGTGGGTTTCTTGCAGTCCACCAGGATTGGCTCTGTTTCCACAATAGCAGGAATCTCTTTGTTGTCAAGATGAGATGTTCAGATTGAAAGAAGCTACAGTTGCATGATGATGATTTTATATCTCAAACAACTTTACCAATTTTTTGCTGTTGTACTTAAACATGATGGACCCTGTTATCTATTAAATATTCTGAAAAATTTGAGGAAATGGTGCTTTTTTTTCCTCTTAGCACTTGATAGTCTCTGAATTTTAGTTGTGTCTTTGGTGCTGCATCAAAGACTCTGTTTTAGAAAATGAGTTTTCATTCAGTAATCAAAATGCTTTTGTCCCTGCTTTTTATTTTGTGGATTTTTCAAACTTTTACATGAAAAGATAAAGAATAGTTAATATTTAAATTTAATTTAAAATATTTAATAGAAATATTTAATTTTTAAAAATGGTAAATATTTAAATTTAATATTTAAAGAATATATTAGGTTATAATAGTCTTATTAAAAGGAATATTTTGCCTGAATATTTTGTGCTATCCACATTGCAGGAATGTAGGGCTTTGGTAGTAACCTTTAATTGTTCTTACTGAAACAAGTACTTTTATCTGAAATAATGCACCAGGTGTTTAGATTCTGTCTGAGCTCCTGTTTTGCCTGCTATCACGCTGGCAATGTAATGATACACTCACTCAGATCTATTGCTAATGAGTGCTACAACCATGGAAACCAACAGCCTTTGAAATCCTCTGTGTATTCTCCCGCCAGACTCATCCAACCCTGCATTGTTAGCTGGTGCCACACTCTAGGTGAGCCTGAGCATCTGAACTCTTTGGGAAGTTGTTACCCATAGTTTTAGATGTCTGTTGACACAATTTTGTATTAAGGGAGCTGCATGAAAGGACTTGTACCAAGGTATTACAACATGTTGACACTACCCAGCTGACTGAATCGAGGAGCAGAGCTGCTGAGAGCTTTCCTAGCAGTGGAGGGAAGGGAGGGAGGAGGGAGTGCTTGGGGTTTGGTGCTTCTGAGTCACCTGGGTTTTTATTTCCATGTTTTGCTACTGTTGGTGCCCATGTGGTGATGACACATCATGAGTGTAACGTCAGGATAAACTCTACTGCTTTTTTGAAGGTAAATGACATTTCCATTCAGCCCCAGCAGTTTAACAAAGCCTCCCCACACTTGAACCATTTCAATATTTATTTGCTATTTTCACTGATCTTCCTCTTTTCTCCATTTACTTGTGGGCCCTGTTATAAGTAGTATAAAGGTGTTCCTCTTCCTAGACCCTGGCTTTGCATGAACACAGTGAAGCTTTCTGTGTGGATGTAATGCAGAGGCAAGAGTTTGGCAGAGGAGGAAGGAAAAGAGGGTGTCGTGTTGAAAGATTCTCCTTAGACAAAATAACACTGTGATACTCTTCTGTACCTTTCTTAACATGTGGATTCTCTGGGGCCAGGTGAAGCCCAGGTCCATCCTAGATGCTAAGTCAAATAAAAATGTGTTTTGACCATTTCTTAGCAACAAAGACAGCTAGCATGGGATGGCTGTCATCCATCTGAAACAGAATCTGCATCAGAAATGCCTGTTAAGAGTAGTTCCTAGCTCCAGTTCCTGAACAGTGGAGATTATTAGGACAGCTGTATTTCTCATGAGCCTAAAAGGATTATTCTAATAAAATTCTTATAGAATTATCTCCTGTTGGAAGACAAGGAACCTTGTCTTGCTAGACCTAGGAAACATTCACTGACACCTCCAACTTTACAAGCACAGGTAGTATTAGGTATTCAGTAGTCTGCTTCATTCAGGATTAGTCTATGTGCATTTTTTTATGCTGGGAATTTCCTCAAATACTTCAGCTTCCCCCTTCCCCCTACTCCTAGGTTTTAACTTTTATATTGGTTTCCAGTCTAAAACAATGCTGTTCTTGGTATTTCCCATAAAATTATTTCAGCTGAGAGAAGGCTGGAAATTTTTCTTTCATCAGTGAGTTAGAGCAAGATTTTTCCCCCCTTTTATTTTCTCTTTTAAAATGTAAACCTGTTATACAAAGGCAGCAGATCAGGAGAGGTGATTCTGCCCCTCAGCTCCTCTCTGCTGAGACCCACCTGGAGTGCTGCATCCAGCTCTGGGATCCCCAGAACAGGAAAGACATGAATCTTTTGGACCAAGTCCAGGACATACCAGGAAGATGATCAGAGGGGTGGAGCACTTCTCCCACAAGGAAAGGTGAGGGAACTGGGTTTGTTTAACCTGGAAAAGAGAAGACTTCGGGGTATTTGCAGCCTTCTACTATCTGAAAGGACTGTACAAGAAAAGTGGAGAGGGACTTTTAAAAAGAGCATATGGTTACAGGGGAAGTGCAATCAAATGGAAAGAGAGTAGGCTTAGACTTGATATCAGAAAAAATTCTTTACTGTTAGGGGGCTGAGACACTGAAACAGTAGACAGACCAACAGAGAAGTTGGGTGCCCCATCCCTGAAGGTGTTCAAGGCCAGGTTGCATGGAGCTCTGAGCAAGCTGATTTAGAGGAGGTGTCCCAGGCTGAGGGGTTGAAAGTAAGCAATCTTTAAGGTCCCTTCCAACCCAAAACATTCTGTGATTCTATGATTCAAGGCACGTCGTAACACAAATCTGCTAAGTCTGTAATTTCAGTTCCCAGAAACACATAATGTGTTGGAGCTTTGTCCTCTAGCTTGAATTGCTACAATTCTTTCCAAATAGCTGTCAAATTGTCAGTCATGACAGAGTCATAGAGAAGAACAACATTAATTACTTAACTACAAGACTGCAAGGCAAGGCCTAGACAAGTGGATGCACAGAACCAGGTGGGAATGTGGGAGTTGGAAATGTTATACATTTACTTTTGCTTTTGTATGTGGTTTGTGTTGGCACTTAAAAAAGGGAAAAATTGGCATGTTTATTTGACAACATCTTTGTGCTTTGAAATCAAATTAAGATGCAGCCTATCTGTAAATAAAATGAAGAGTTATGACTTGGAAGAACTTAGCATACTTAGTAATGTACAGGACTGCATTCACAACAGGAAAAATAGCCCAAATTTCCAGTTCCTTCCAAGGAAAGGAAGGAACTTATTTCCAATCTTCCAAGGTCAAATTTTGCCTATACTCTGTGATTCTGATAGTCAAAGCCTCAGTAATTTTTTTAGTAAGTGCAATTACTACTTGTTCATTTAGGAACAGGTATTTCCTGGTGAGTATTGTGTTGAAAGTCTATGACTTAGCAACAGTGCTTATGCTTCAAGGAATTTATTGTAAGCCTGTTAATAATTTTTTTCAGTATAAACACTTAGCCCTCTCTTCCTGTTTGCATAAACATTTAGCATGTGTCATCTGGGAACACCGTAAGGCCTATTTTTGTCACACATATAACAGTTTGCAGTGGAAAAATAGAAAATAGTCTTAAAAAAGGACCCAAACCAAACCAGACCAAAAAAACAAAACAGAAATGAAGGTGAAATATTTTCTTGAACAATATACATGCAAAACCTGTATTAAGTGAGGGCTCTGTTTACACAGGGTACAACACTCTTATGGGTTTAATTTGTCTGAATGCCCATAGGTGTTAGGAGTCATTAGCATGACCCTTTCACAAGTGTTTATAGCAGATGGACCTTTTCTGTGGCTGTCTTCCATGAATGCATTGACACTTGGTCAATCTAGGAAGTGCCTATAAAGAGTTAACTGGCCTGAGGTTACCACAGGTCACCTTCACTGAGGGTAAAATAACCCAGAAGGGCTCAGATTGTAGTTGGGATGGAGCAGAAAGATCAGGTTTGGAATGCATTCAAAGCAAACAGAGGAATGAGGGTGTTTTTCTGGAGTGCAATTCAGAAAACCAGACACATCAACATGATTTGATTTTTATTTGCATTGGCAAAAATGTAATATCAGCTTGGGTAAAGCACACAAGAAGATACCCCAGCAGTCATTCCTATTAGTTAACACTGTTAGATTTTGGTGTCCTTTAGGCATCCCAATAGCATCTCCTGAATCTGCTGAATTTAGAAGTATGTGAGATAAGTGAAAAACTTTTATTGATACTCCGACATCAGTGTGAGCAGGCTCAGAACTTCCATGAGGTAGCAAAACAGTACCAGAGTCCATATTTTTTCAATTTAAAATACAACTTCATGCTTAATAAAACTTCCTAATTAATTTTTCACTAAAAAGATTAGGCACACCACAGCTGCATGCATGATGGTTGTCTGGTTCTTATGGCTAAAGATGGAAATCCTGGAAGAAATTTGCTGGAGTTCACTCTGGTCACTCAGTGGGAAGCAAGGCCCACTATTAGAATGCCTTATTATATTGCCTTAAGTATTCCTTATTCCTTAGAATGCTTTAAATATCCTTTTATATTAAAAAGAAGAATCCCTTCTTGTTAATAAAAAGCTTTTTTTTTTTTTTTTCCAACACAAAGAGCTTGGACTGAAAAAGGCAAACTCCTACAAAAGATTTAGACTGGTTCTTAAAACTGTTTTAGTATTTGTGTTATGGTCATCTGGTAGAACTGCATACCACTTTGCTACTGTATTCTTTCAAGTATGTTGTTAATATTATCATGTGCTTTGCATGCCACCTTGTGGTCTTCAAGGAAAAAGAGCTATTTGATATGATTTGGTAAACTGGAAATACATTTCTATGTAAATATTTTCAATAAGTGAATAACTCAAGTATATATTCATATCTCAGCAAATTTATTGAAGGGAAATTTTCAAAAGTTTTATACAGAGTAACTTTTAAGAGCATCAAATACTAATTAGTTTAGAATGTGCCCTTCAAGCTGAAGGTATTTATATTGTAGTAGTTGTTACTAATAGGCAAAATAAAAGAGGAAATTTGCAGGATGTGAACCCTTTTCATCTCTAGCATAGAAGCATGGGCAAGGAAACAACTGTGATTTAGTCAGGAGCACTGACTTTTTAGGAACTATCATCATGAGAAAGTTTATCTGGAAAATCTATCAAATTGTTATGATTATAGGAGATTTTCCCTACCTAAAAAAAAGACTTAGAAAACATTGCTGTTTTAAAACAGTTCAGAAGTTTTTTTTCCTGTTGCACCTTGAGTGTCAGAATTAACTTCTGTTAATCTGATTTAAGTTTCAGGTAAATTGGAACCTCTGAGATAAGTTGAGATTGGATATTTTAGACTAACCTGTTTCTGTGAGGCTGGAAAGATTTAAAGTTCTTGTAGGAAAATACTAAATTTTAAAAAACTTATTTATTATTTCTTTAGGATTCAAAGGCCCAAGCTTGGGTTAGAACATTTTTACTTAAAATAATGCAAACAACCCAAAATATATATTCTGTTTTCATAAGTAGTGTCTACATTGATCAAAGATAATTGAAGAGTACAAGGAATAAATGGGAAAGAGGGAGAAAGTAACAAGGAGGAGTAAAGGTAAGATGAGTTTTTTGCATCTGATATAAAAAATAAATAAATCTTCCAGTTTTCTGATTATTCATTTATTATGCAACTGTTAGCTGTCCAATTCTTTTTAAGAAGACCAACAACTTGGACTGACAAGAAGGAGATAATACCTTTAGGTTGCCGTATGTAAAGTGGTAAATTCAATAAAAAACTGTGCTTATTAATGTATATGATCATAAGCTGCTCTTCTAAAAGTGTCTGCTTTTTATGTGCTATGTCCGACTGACAGTTAAAAAAAGAATTATGAGCCTTTTATGATAGCTTAGTGTCCCATACATCTTTGAAAAACATAATCATTGTACATTTTGGAGTACAAATTAGATTGTTTTTATCCTGTTATTGAGTCGATGCCTTCTTCTCAGCTTTTGGATACCTTTGCAGCAGTCTATTTTGGTGTCAGACAAATAATACAATTGCTTTATTGATGTAAATGACCAGGATACCTAGAAAGACACATAAAGAAGAATAAATTGGGCTGTAACTGGGCTGTGCCCTTTCAGAAGTTCTTTTGTGTAATGTTCTCACAGGGAAGAGCAGGCTGGGAGGAGCTGCATAAAGTAGTGATGGGATGACCCTGACTGTCTCGGGTGCCCGTCCAGCTGCTCTGTCTCTGCCCTCCTCATCAGGGCTCAGGGGAGGAATATAGGATGAAGAACTCACAGGCTGAGATGAAGGCAGTTTAATCAAGAAAAAGGAAAGGCTGCACAAGGAAGCAAAGGTGAAGAAAAATATCTATTCTCTACATCCCATCAGCAGGTGATAGCCAGCCAATGCCTGGGAAATAGGGTATGCATAGTGGATTCTCTAGAAAACCAACTTCTAAATGACAAATGCCGCTCTTGCTTCTTCTTTCTCTTAGTTTTATTGCCAAATACAATGTTATTTGGTATGGAATAGGTCCGTGGTCAGCTTGAGTCAGCTGTTCTGGCTTTGTCCTCTCCCAACCTCTTGCCCAACCCCATCCTACTGGCTTTTAGGAGTATGAAAATGTTGGAGACAGTTTTGATGCTGTGGGAGCAGTGCTCAGGAGTAGCCAAAACACTCGTGTGTGACACTGACACCTTTCTAGCTACAGGTACAATGCATAGCACTGAGAGCTGCTATGGGAAGGCTGACTCCATCTCAGCCACACTCAACACAATCTCCATGCCTTATTCCATATCATTTGCATCCTGCTTACGTCCCACATAATTTAATACAATTATACATCTTCTAACCATCCTTTTGTTTTTTAAATCTCATTACTGAAATCTCTTCTTAGCAACACAGCTTATGCTACAGTATTTAAATGGTCTTTATACTCAAGGTACAGATTTATACATTCTTATTAAGTGTTATCTTGGGTTTTGTAATAGATACTTATTATTCACCCATTCCATGGGCCTCCTCCGCTCCTCCAAGTGTTTAAAAATATAGGCTATGTTTTGGGCTCAGCTGCCATCCTTTTACATCTTTGTACATTCTTTGGGAGCTTGAGCGACATCTCCCTTGTCTTCTGTGCTGGTAAACTATCAGTGTGTGCTCCAGGAAAGGCACAACTGCAGGTCCCTGCTGAAATCATCTCAGTTGCAAAAAGTCTTTTGATACCTCAGTCTCCTGTGTATGTACCAAAGTCTGCTATTTTTTTTCCATCCGCTTAAGCCCCATTGTAAATATTCATTACTTTAGTACTCTCATTTAGTTTTCTTACAGAAATGCTGTAGAAATAATCTAATTCCAATGTAGCATATCTGGAAGTAATGACTGGGGACATTAGAACAAGAAAGCAACAAGCTAATGAAACAGGACATTTTGTGCATACAATATGAATTTGAGAAGGGGATTGCTTATCCATATGGGCTGTTACAAAAATGATAAAAACGTTTTTCTTTTCTGCATTATTCTTTAGTTCCTCAAAAATCTCACACCATGTACAGAAGCTGTTACATGTCATACAGACAAAAGACCACTCCCCCCTTGAAATCTGAAAGTCAAGGTTTTTGCAATGGACTTTTAGCGTATTCTCTCAGTATAGCTCTAGCTACTGATGAGAGCTTTCTGTTGAAGGCACAGCCTGCAGATGCAGGGCATGATATGGAAGTGTATTTGAGCAGAGAATGTGTTATTGAGACGTGCTCTGAATGAGAGTCATGTTTGCACTCAAACCTGTGAAGAGCTCCAATGATTTCTGAAGTTTGTCGCTAACAGAAGATGTCTGCCCTCACAGTTAAGGCTACATACAGCCTTAATGTGTGAACAGCATTTTTAAACGTAGGAATGAAACACAGTAATGAAAAAATAGAGAAGTAAAAAGGATGGGAAATTTTAAATATATATCCTGTATCACTGTGGCAATGGACACTGGGAAGGGAGTGAAGAAAGAATGAAGGCATTAGGAGCATGATTTAGTGAGGACCAAAACCACAAGTGGTTCATTTAATCCCTTACTACTGAGTGATCTCTGCTGTCCTGCTGCCTGGGAAAGCAAATTGTGAACCTAAACTGCATGCTGACAGTCTGTAATGAGTTCACCTCTGTAGCTGCTGTGTAAGCAGTATGAGCTGACCTAGCACTGTGTGCCACTCGCATTGCCCACACCTTGGCATTACCAATCACAGCAGGGGTTTCACGCCAATACACAGCTGCCCTTAACACCAGTGACCACTTGATGTCACTATTGCCATTTAAATCCGTACTTGAAAGGACTTCAGCTATGTTTTGATATTCATGAGGATGTGATGTTTCAGATGAGCAGCTTGACACATCTCTTCAAACAGCTGTTTAAATAATCAGCTTTATTAAACACTCGTGAGGATAGATTTTTCTTCTGTGTGTTCCTCAAGGAATTATGGAATAAAAGTATACAAAAAGTTGTGATCTACATTTTTCATAGAATCTCTTTAACATATACACAGGTTAATTTAAGGTGTCATCTGTATTACAAATGTATGAGTAGAAGCTTTTACACATCAGTATATTTTTTGTGACTATCCTTCATACACAAGTACATTTCAAGAGATTTTCAGTATTTTAATTGTTTATATAGGTGTTCATTTTATGCAGTTTTAAGTATTCATGTACATTTTATAGTGCTAGAGAAGTGCACATGACTTTTTGGTAGAACAATATTATAATATTTAGTAACTATTAGCCATAAATTGCTATTAATGTTTGTATTAGAGTTGGAAGATATGAAAGTATTTTAAAATAATCACTCAGATATTATTTCTCTCCTGGTATATTGTCTAATTTGCATTTGAAAGAAAAATCAAAGTAAGTGCTGATCAGCTTTTGCATTAGTTGGTCATATTCTGTGTTTCTTAACTTCAGGTCAGCATAGAGGGTTTAAGAGGGAAAGAAAGAGATTAAAGTGAAGTCTCTTTCAGTGTACTCATGAATTTCAGCCTAGGGAAGAAGTACCAGAAAGACAGAGCTATTTAGGTAGGACTTTCTAAACCCCTGAAGAACTTTGCAAAAAGTGAAGAAATTTCAGACCTACATACATTTCTCTGAGTCAGGTATTTCTTTTATGGCCTCTAAAGAAATGCATGAAGTCTTGAAGACTAGACACTTGTTGACACATATTATTCACTCCTATCATAGCTTGAGCCCCTGGGAACCTGATTAGGCTGTGGAAAAAAGGGCTCTGTCCTTCCCTTCCCCTTTGTGCCTTCCTGGGTTGACGCTGAATTGTATCCCCATTTGTCTGTTTAGCCCAGAAATAAGTTTTGCACCTTTAAAACTGGATCTGAGACTGAAGAGGGGATGAAGGAGAAGCAGTGGAATGTCTGAGGCAGTTGTTTTCAAAACATAAAGATAAGAGTGTTCTGCTTTCCTCACACACAGCCTGGGTTTTCTGTGTCAGCTGAGAGCTCTTCTTTGCTTTCTGTCAGTTTCCGGCTGGCTGAGNAAGGGACTGCTTGGGTCTGTTTCCTAGAGAGATCCCATTCAGAGGATCACTCCCAAATTTGCCCTAAACTAGGACAGTGCCAAAGCTTGTGTGAGGGATTTTATGCTGCCTTTGCCAAAGAAGCTCTATCTTGAAGAGTGGAATATTTTTATGTATGTTTTCCATCTTACTTGATCACTGGCAGAACAGCCACAGAGCCTTGCAAAGCAAGAACAACCACCAGTGGAAAGGTGCCAAATACTGTGGCAGTTTGATTAAACACATTTCTTGAAGGATATATTGGAAAAAAATGGTTACTTGCATTCTTTAAATAAAAATTATTAAGAGAACATGCTGAACTTCCTAGACATCTAAGTGTACATTTAAGGAAGATGTTTAAAATATAAATATGCTGCTCTGACTTTTTTTTTTCAGTAACAGAAGTTTTAATACTGTTAATAAATGCTTTCAAAAATAATGTTTAAACTTCCTTCCATAACTTTTGTTAGTAGAAATGAAAAAACAGAGTACCATTTGGAAGTACACGAAATGAGGCATCTAATTTAAATTATTGAAAATAAAATAATAACTAAAAAAACCCTCAAAAACAAAAAAAAAAAGCTTACCAAAAGCCAATACTTCCTTGCTGAAACGTGCCTGTTCCCTCTCTAGCAGCCATAAAGATTCAACTTAAAGGACAGCAAAACAGGTAAATACAAAATAAGCGGCCTTGAGAGTGGTGAATCTCACCTCTGTCATTGGTTTATCTTATTTTTTTGCAGAATTCAAACTCTAGGAAGTGTTTCTTAAAGAAGGTATTTTATTTTGCCATACTATGAAAATCTAACTTTTTTAAGCCCAAGAAGATAGCTTTCCATAGCTTGTCTTATCCAGAGGAGTATTCAGTTTAATTGAGGTACTAATTCTTTTGGAAAAAAAAAAAAAAAAAAAAAAAAAAAAAGTGGGGTCTTTTTTTTGACATNAAAAAAAAAAAAAAGTGTGGTCTTATATCTGACATATCTTTTCTCATAATGATTTAGATAAAAGCATTGTTTAATAATGATCACAGAAATCCTGTAGCCTACCTGTGCTGAAAGAAGATTTTTTGGGGGGGACTTAATTAATGAAGCAAGATGCTGAATCTCCTGCATCCAAAAAACCAGTGCAGGTGAGGGATTCTACAAATAAAACTTGTCTCCCATAAGTTGAGAGCTAATGCAATATTTGGTTTAGTGGTAATTTTCTATCAATAATTTTTCATGTGCTTGAAGTTGCATCAATTGGCTAAAATGTTCTGATTTATTTAAGCTTGGCATCCATTGAAGTGCTGCTTGCAGCAGCACCACCTGAGCCTCGACAGCTGACAGGAGCAATAAAACAGCTGGAGGAGCAGGAAGAGGATATATTGCATGAACTTGGGCATTGCTTAAGAGACATGACTTGTAGACTTGTCACTGATGTTTGTTTCAGAGCATTAATGAAGCCCATTGGCCCAGAGGAGGTCAATTATTGTTGCTCTGTAATGCTGTTCTAGCTGTGTGTATTCACAATGTCGCTGTGTGTTTGTGTTTCTCAGTGTTAGTGTGCTCTTTCCAGGATGGTTTGTCTTTGCTTTTAGCACTGTATTGTTCTGATTTTCCAAGAAGGAGGAAGTGAGTTTTGCTTTTCTTTCTGTTGACTTCTTGAGGGTCTCAAATTATTTGAGTATTTGTTGAAAGCCCTGTGTTCCTTCTAAAAAGTCTTTAAAACTTGAGAATATTTCAGTTGGAAGTGACTTAGAAGGATCATCTAGTCCAACAAATTCCAGCACAGTTTGCCCAAGAAAAGTCTTGGATATGTAGGCATGTTACAGCACTGAAAAGCAGATAGATCTTTTTCTTTATAATTATAACTTCTATATGCTATTTTAATAAAGCCTGAGGCTCTTAAAATGACTGACAATAGTTTCTGTGAGAACAGGAGTAGAAGCAGCAGTTTTTCAAATAAATTATCACTGTAAATTCTCAGTTTTTTCTGAGTCTTTCTTCAGTATAAGATCAACCGTAATGGCTGTGTTTGTGATGGGGATTTTTGGGGTTTGTTTTGGGTTTTTGTTGTTTGTTTGTTGGGGTTTTTTTGCTCCTATACGCTTCTCATTCAATTTACTGAATAAGTCTAATTGAGAAAGACACATCAAAGTTACCTGCAGTTCTAAGATTTTTGATTTTCTGCAAAGTCCCATTCTCTTAGCTATACACTGACTTTCTTTTGCGTTTCTTGTACAGTCTGATATGTGAGTAACATAAACAAATATAGATGTCTTCATCTAAACAAATCATTAGACTCCTTTTATGGTCTGAGTAGAGAAATCATCATCTCTCAATTCAGTTTTTTCATTCTAATGTAGACGTCTAGGACATGTGCTTCAAAAGTGCAGTTTCTGCATTCTTTTGCTACCAGTAACAGTTGTAAATTCAATTTGATGTTAACCAATGCCAATTCAAACAATTTATGAGAGGGCTATTTAATTTGTGAAATAATTCAACCTGCAATGCACTATAACTGTTGTTTCCACAGCCAGTATAAACTGCTGCTCTTGCTTTTGGTAAACTAAATTTTTGGTGACTGGCTTCTCTTCCTAATTATTATTGTAGAAGGGCTTGCTAAATTTTAAAGTGGCTTACTGACAGCCTGCTAGTACTGTTGATGCTTAATGTCTTAGCAGTATCTGGAAGATCTGTAGCCTGGTTTCCAAAGACACATTTTCCAGGGCCCTGGATTGTATTTCCAATGAAATGCAGCAGTGGCTTTGCTGTGGCAGCCACTCTATGAAAAAGGAGATTGCGTTGTTCCCTGCTGTTCTGGAAGCAGTTGATTAGTAATTATGATTGCTGATGTCCTTGACTGATGAACAAGAAAATATTGTTTGGAATTTAAACTTTCCTTTTCTCTGAAGTATGAAAAAATAACTCATTTCTCCAGTTAAATCTTGTGAGTCATTTAAACAGTTGCCCGAAGTGCCACTTCCATTTAACAATATAAGAATGTAGGATGGATGTATCTTGCACTAATCTGAGCCATAGTTTCCATTTTGTCTCAGGACACTTTGTGACAACTCTACCATCAATGCACTTTGCCATCAGGAAAGTGATGAGTAAGCTCGTGCTGCGTCAGTGTCGTATTGTTGCACGCTATTGCACATCTGTCAGGCAGAAGGACATAACTGAGCTACTGACAGAATGCTCAGGCAAGCAGCTTTTTACAAGAGAAGCACTCATGATGATTTAGCGAGGACTTATATTACTTGCTTTGAAACTCTATCTCTGGATATAAAAATCGCATTGAAATTATGCCATACTCCTCCAGGCAAACATCAGAGTACCCCTTTGGAGGCCAATTTTTAAATGAGATCTCAGTTTTTTTCTTTATCCTGTATATCAATAAAGCAGCAGAATTCCCTGAATATTACAGGTTAAGTGCTATTGTGAGTTAAATGCTGAATCAACCATTTTGGAGACTGTGTCTGATCTAATTTTAAAGATATTGTTAATAGAAATGATGAAAGTTTACTATTGTCAATAAAAAAAAAAATTACATTGTGGGGGAACTTCCCCCACTATATATTTTTATTAGGCACCAGATTTTCCAAAAAGCCATTAAAGGTTTAATAATGAAAATCAGTTAGACTTTCCTTCGCTGCAAAGGAAATGTCTCTATTTATAAGACAGACTATCTTCCAGTGGGTTTATAGCACCAAAAACATTAATACCCTGGCACTAGGCCCTCAAAAGTACTCTATCAAATGGTTCTTTTGGGAATCATGTCTATGCTAATTGTATAATAAATTCAGGAGCATTTTTAAGAGCTGCTATCACAAGCTGTTATTGCCATGACAACATGTTCTTAAATATTTTTTAAATTTGCAGATTTAAAAATTATTAATGATTTCTTACTATCTCTTCACCAGCCAAATGGTCTTAAGAGGGTCAAATAAATCTGTACAAAGATATATAGCATATGTGTAGAATCTGGAGATGTAGATTTTTTAGTTCAGAAGCTGTGGACTGAAAGCAATCAACTAATTCTTCTGTTTGCATTCAATATAATTTTAAATTAAGAGAGATACGTGTCACAGAAAATGACTTAGAAGGGACCCACAAGGACCATCAAATCCAACTCCTAAGTGAACGGCCCATATATAAAATAATGTTTTGGCAGAGTGTATCATGTAACCTAAAATACCTGAAGGCAGAAAACATTCATGTCATAAAAAAAATTGAAAGAGTGGGGAAGAATTTATTTATTTATTTTTTTTTCTTTCAGTAATAAGAAGGCAGGTCTTATGGGAAGGGAGGCACTTCTGCATTTTCAGTGGCACGGCCGCGGGGAAGGGAAGGCTGGCCGGGGCTGGAGCGCAGGCGGGGCTGGGCCGTTCTGGCACGGCCCCGCTGCCAGCTCGTTCCCATCCATTAGCAAAGCAGCTGAGCGAGCGCTCCACATCCCTGTGACCAGCAGCGAGGACGGGGCGTGTTCCTGGCCTGGCGGGGTTCGGCTGCTGCGGCAGGAGGCAGGGCTGGCAGTGCTGACCTTGCCCGGCCCCCTCGGCTGTCGCTCCCTCCGCAGGGACGCTCCCCGGGAGGAGCGCTCACCGCGGCGGGTCCCTCCCGGCCGGTCCGCAAGGCTGCCAAGTGACACTTCTGACCCGGCACCGCCCAAACTGAGTGTTCAGGTACCCCCAGGAGGGAGAAGGGCAATCAAGAGGTTTTTGTGACAGCCGTGAGCTCAGTTATAAAGTAAACTTTGTAGCTAATGGGATTGAAAATAGAGGTTCACACTTTTGCTAATATTTTATACTGCATAGATACTGCTACTAATGAGTAGCATTGAGACTAAGGTTAATGAGACTAAGGTTAAACGTATCCTGCCAGAAAAATTGTTTGTGTTTGATGAAACCTGCTATATCTAGCTTTATAGATAACATCTTTTATAAAAATCAAATTTAACAATTATAGCTTCAAGCTATTAGTGTCCATAACTAATATGGACACTAATAAAATATAATGTAAGCAAAAATAATGTAAGCAAACATACAGACATAGACATGCATACATATTCCTTCTCAGAAGATACTGTGATAAGTACATAAGCTAAAATTTCTTACAGATAGCATTTTAATCAATACTGAAATACATGTACTTCCATAAAAAGATTAGAAAGAGAACTTTTTCTCCCTTTGCCTCGTCACTGAATAACTGTGGAGGGTCACAGATACAGGCATCTCCTAGCCTGCACAAGAACCTGACCATTTGCCCCCAGGAGAGCCAGTGAGGTGATCCTGTGCTCACTGGAACTACAGCAGTTCTCAGTTTTTGAGAAAACCTGATCTATTAAAGCAGAAATGTCTTCATGCTACCAGCTCCTATTTTGTTTTGCCTTTGAAGAATACATTGCCTTCCAGTTCAATTTTAAATGCTAATATCATCTGTACCTCAAATAAATTGGGACAGCACATATTGTCTCAACTTTTTTTGTGAAGTACTTTGACCTCTTTATCACAAATGTTTTCTCCTTGGGCTTTGTATTTTTACTCACATCTCCATGCTTTGAGAACAGTCCTGTGGATTTTTTTCTTAACTCATAAAGTATTACAACTCATTGCAAAGTTTTCATTCTGCAAAGTATTTCTTCTGATTTATATTCTGTTGAATGAGTTGCATATGCTACATTTCAGACATATTTTTAAATTGTTGCTATGAACTGTAGATACCTAGGAAAGTGGATCATGTATACTTTCATAATTTAGTGTCTCTTTCAAAATAATTGCACTTTGGTTTAAATACAGCATTTAATAAATATGTTTTTCTTATTTTCAGACAAAATATCAAACTTCAGTTCAAATGGCTTGTATGCAGGTGATCATGTTTTTGGTGATAAGTATCACAAGATCACTAAAATTGCTACGGCAGTTAACAAAAAGCTAATGAATATATACCTTTCACTTTGGTGGCTTGCTTTATACCACTGCATTAAAAATCAGCATAAACATTTAGGCACATTCTGAGGAAGGACAGCAGTCAATTATATGGTGCTCTTTTCTTTTATTGAGGGGTTCAGGTATTCCAAAAAGAAAATTTGGCTATATTTCTTTAAACGCATGCAAGTGTGTACAAAAAAGGATTTGTGCTCTGAGAAATACAACTGCTCTAGAAATGAATTTAAAAATCCGTGTAGACTTTGTGTGCATTTTTCACATGTATTTTCTATAGTTGATTCTAGAAGAAAATGCATCCTAAAGTATAGCTCTTCCTAACTTTAAAAAATCAGTTTAGATATGCATACACAAATTGAGTGGTAAAGTTAAAAATACAACAGTCCATGTAAGATATTATAAAAAAAGTAAGAAATAAAAGCAAAAAAAGTTAAGGTAATAGGTGTTTGGCATGCTGGGGCCTTTTGCATATTATATCTTTTTCCACAATGCATCACAGCAGAGAAAATGCAGTATGTAGTCAGAGCAAATGTGCAAGGAATGAAGGCCATGCCACGCTTTTTCTGAAAATGATAAGATTTCTGCTTGACTGGTAGTCATGCTGTGAAGCTTAATTAAAGTTTATGAAGCACATCAAGATCTTTGGATAAGAGGCATGGTACTATGAACTTGGTAATTTGTTCTTTCCAGCACTAAAGAGTAGAAGACTAAAATACAAATGCTTTGATCTTGACATGCCACCTTCGCTTTGGTTAGAATTAATTCTGCATATGGGTTTAACCACAAGGAAATACAAATGGGCTTGTAATTTTTTACTTTATTATAATTTATTTAAGAGTATTTGTAGTGGTCTGAAATATCATAGTAATCTTCTTTTTGAATTTAAAATATTAATATCAATAGTTTTCTTACCCCCTTCAAAGTTTGTCTTTGAAACAAATACTCAGTATCATTACACAAACAAAATTCATACTAGACTAAAGCAAGCTCTCAGATGTAGTTTTTCAGTCATTTAAAATATTCTCATTACTTTTTTCTGGATATATTTTCACAAGCTTGTGCTGCAGGAAAGTTGTAAGAATTGCACTTGACCATGATTGAAGCCATTTTTGTTCATATATTTATTAACAAATCATACAACTCAGAGTGTAAGCGAGTAGTCCCAGGTACATTAATCTGGCTCTGCAATCTCAGCAGGTGACAAAAAGTTTTATGTGTTCAAGAATCCTGTGGCTGAGCATTATTTTTATATTACTCATTCCTGATGCAAACTTGTAAATTCTTAGTATTGGAAATCACCCTCTTCATTGAAGCTCATGTTTCATTATTGGTTGGGGAAAAAAAAATCCTTGTGATTAAGGCAACCTGGACAGTGCTGAAATCAATGCAATTTAATACTTACATGCATCTCTTAGGCAAATATAGGTAATTATTTTCTAAGTAAAAGGCAAATCAGTGCAAAAGATAATCTCCTTTAATGCACTAGTTTGACATATTTTATAAAATTCAGTAAAATAAGGTTGAATTTTCAGTAATCTCTTTATTTATTATACCTGATGCCATCATTATATTAGATTCCATGATCACGGAAATACAGCCTACAAACTTCTCTTGGTGATGTGTGTTTCAAAATGCTCTTATGCCATGTTTTAAAGAAAGGACACATTTGTAAATACTTTCTCCATTGGATCAAAATCTGAATGACCACATTAAAACAATGACCAAAGATCTTAAAAGATTTCCACAGTCCTGAAAACAGTATCTGAGTGTACTTTTATGTGCTAGGAAATAGATTATACTGAAGTTACACCACCACCAGCACCACCATCACAACAAACATCTCTTGGTGATGTGTGTTTCAAAATGCTCTTATGCCATGTTTTAAAGAAAGGACACATTTGTAAATACTTTCTCCATTGGATCAAAATCTGAATGACCACATTAAAACAATGACCAAAGATCTTAAAAGATTTCCACAGTCCTGAAAACAGTATCTGAGTGTACTTTTATGTGCTAGGAAATAGATTATACTGAAGTTACACCACCACCACCACCATCACCATCACAACATCAACAAAGAAAAAAAGAAAAGGATGAAGAGCTCATCAGTGACAAATCTGATGCTTCTGATCAAGTCTCGAAGTGAATCTTTTGATCTCTTATTTTGTACTGTGCCTTAATTTAACATCTTCCCTAAAGCTTTGCTTGTTTCAGTGTTTTTGTCTTGCCCTTTCAAGAATCCTTAGGATCAAAGATGCCATTAGTTGCATATTTGTTTTCATTCCATTATTTTATTGTGTTTTCTTCCCAGCATTTTTCTTCTTGTATTATTTGCCATTTCCAGCACTTGCCTTATTTTACTATCTGTCATTTGTTAGGCAGCTCATATTTCCAGTACTTGTCATTTCCCTTTGCGTTTAATTTCAATACTTGTGACATGCCTTTTTTTTTTTTTTCTTCCCATGACTCATAACTCATTTGCTCCCAGTGCTTCTCCAAACGGCTACAGGATAGAGGCATAGATAATGTGGAAGCTTGTGAAGTCCTGAGAGGTGGCTCTCATTAATGTACGTCTTCTTGATTTTCACTGAAGAGCAGGAGAGAACAGAGTAATTTAATGCATTAGACAAGACAGCTTTCTTACTTTGACTAGAATTAAATTATTTGCATTGGAAAATATTTCTTGATACTTTTCTCAGTTATGTCAGAAATTTCTAGTAAGAATTTGGTGTCTGAATATGCTCATAAAACCTACTGATTTTCAAAATGCTCTTAAGCCATTTTAAAGAAAAGACAGATTTGTAAATACTTTTTTCATTGTGCATATTTCTACATAGAGTTCAGCCAAAATATTCAAGATTTTCTGTTTATTTCAGAAAGAAAATGGGGAGATCCTTAGGTATAAATAAATTTTGAGGGTATTACTCTATATGGTGTTGCTTCAAATGTTTGACAATGCCTCACAAGTGTAGTATATGTTCTTCTTACAAATTTGCAGTTAAACTCCAAAAGAAAAAAGTGTCAGGAGAGAATTTACAATGAAAAAAAGCTATATGAGTGTCTGTCCTGGGTGGATGCTGAATTGTATCCCCATTTGTCTGTTTAGCCCAGAAATAAGTTTTGCACCTTTAAAACTGGATCTGAGACTGAAGAGGGGATGAAGGAGAAGCAGTGAAATGTCTGAGGCAATTGTTTTCAAAACATAAAGATAAGAGTGTTCAGCTTCCCCTCACACACAACCTGGGTTGTCTGCAGTGTGGATAGGGCTGAGAGCTCTTCTTTGCTTTCTGTCAGTTTCTGGCTGGCTGAGGCAGAGAAGTTCTCTGGACTGTGGTTTTTTTCCTTTTCCCTGGAACTGTTCAAACCTGCTGTGGACTGAAATCCCAGAGGAGCATCGGGAGCTCACACCTGTGTCCCAGCAGGGCCTGGCCTGGGCTGTGGCATTTCCCAGCCCCAGAGGGACTGATAAAGGCTGAGAGAGCCGAGCTGCAGCCCATGAAGGGGACTCTCTGAATGGGTCATCTCTTGGAGTGGCAAGAGGTTTTGTTCTTTAGTATTGTTCATTTTTGTGCTGGGAAGTGCTTTGCTTGTTAAATAAACACTTTTTTTCCACTTCTCTGAAGGAGGTTTGTTCCTGAACCAGTGGGGGGAAGGGACTGCTTGGGTCTGTTTCCTAGAGTGATCCCATTCAGAGGATCACTCCCAAATTTGCCCTAAAACTTGACAATATTTTATAAAACACCTTTGTTCTTATATAGTATTTCCCTAAGCACCCACTATCTATTTGAGAGATAGAGGCAGAGCAAGGACTATGTTAGTGAGGAGAAGGAAAATATAGCCACCAACCCCAGTGTTGCTGAGGATTTAATCTCCTGGAGGGTACATACAGTAATCAACTGTGTACCACTCAAAGCAGGAGATGGGGTCTGGATGCCCAAGGGTGGTCTGGAAACTATTTCAGCTTCTCAGCTAACCACTGTGCTGGTTTCACTTTATTGCTGTTTGATTTCAGGCTCAGGGAGGAGATGTCTGACAGTTCAAGCCATTAACTCACTGCTACATCTGCCAGCACTGCTGTCTCTATAGACCTCTCAGCATTCTTGAATTCTTTCCCCTGTTGCAGTCTTTTACTTTCTTTTGTTCACTTTGGAATAGAAAGTGAACAGTGATCCCCTCCTCCTGCAGCAGGTGATCTAGTTCCATTGACTTTTCAAACGCTTGCTTTTATTCTCTCTCAATTTGAACCATTTATTCTGACATTGAGACACACGAGCAAGCCTGCAGTCCTTGGGAGGATACATGGTTGAACTCTGGAATATCTACTGTTTTTTTCTGTCTTTCCTTAGAAATAAAATGTCAAGCTGCTGGGCCCCATGCTTAGTGTAATTTAATTTTTTTTTTTTTTCATGTCTAGAAAATTTTCTGGATGCCAGTAGATGTCACTGCAGTCAAAAGAAACTTGCCACGATTAATAAAAATTCTTTCTTAACAAAGCACAAATGATAAAACATTATTATTTCTAGTACTACTCCCAAATTTTTTTATTTGGCAGATCAAACCCTTGAAATGAGGTATACCTCAAGAAGGAACTCAGGATTTAGGTCCAGGTAATTAATTTATTCTGAAAGTCAAGTGGTTAGAATTTTTTCAGTAAAATATGTTTTCACTGGAACAAAAGAAAGTGATTCATTAAAATATTTTGTTGAAGTGTGATTCACTGATGAAAAAGTTGTAAAAAATTCCATCATAATTTCTCTAGTCTGCAGTAGTGATTGTTCAGCATTGGGAAAGGAGATATAGGGCCAAAATACTTCAAACTGCTCTGTTTATAGATGCACTTTAAAATACAGAGGACTGGATGATCTAAGTAATTCTCCTTTCCCTCACAGACAGAATTTGAAGCTCTCTGGTTTGAAGTTTTGAACCTTCTCCTGTTTCTCTCGGGTAGAACAGGAGAAAAGGAGAAAACTCAGGATAGATGCGGTGAAAGAGCAGCTTTCCCCTCAACTTTATCTGTGATACTTTCAGAAGGAAGAACAATTTTAGTAAAGGATAATGTCATAGGTAAGGCTGAGATCAATATGTTTATGTTCTTTTTGCAGTTCTGTCAATGCATTTTTATTTAGTATGAAAAGCCAAGTTACCCTTGACAAGTTCCCTTTCCAGTTTTCCCTTGAAAGATCAATTCCCTTGATACTAAGTTTTTCCCAAAATGAGGATAATACCTACATCAAGGAATACATGAACATGAATTTATTACCTCCTTAAAAATGAATATGAGTTCTCAAAGGATCATAAAGTGCAAAGCTGTACTGATTTTCCAACTCCTGTGGTACAAACAAATGTGTAAAAGTCAGGAAAAAAAAATTATTCCTCTTCCCTGTGGATTTTTATGTGCAGATTTGATGTTTTGAGGCATCTGTGTACATTACACATTAAGATAGCATTAGGCCATTCCAAAGTTTGCAGTAAAAATCAGCACATACTATAGATACTATGCAATATCTAAACAACTAGCAGTTGAGAAATCAAGAGCTCTGTTAAAGTCTCTGTTCTGTCAAAATATGTATGAACATCTTCCTTCCTTCCTTCCTTCCTTCC
>VWZN01004534.1:162493-182019 GCA_013396955.1 Regulus satrapa | reverse complement strand
CCCTTCCCTTCCCTTTCTTCTTTCTTAGATTTTAATCAATTGCCTGAATCACTATTCTGATTAATTCTCTGTTCCTCAGTCGTTTGTGTCCTTTTGTGGACACTGCACTTCACATGGATAACTGCTTTATCTGTTTGGAGAGAGCATAAAGGAAGATGACTTAATAGTCCAGAAAACAGAAAACCTGCTGCGTATGTGGGTGTGTGAGATTCAGATCCATGAACTGGCATACGCAAAATAAGAATTTTTTGGTTGAATTTTTACCCCTGTGGGCCTGCCTAAAACTCTTTTAAGGTCAGTGAACATCTGTCTTCCATCTAAATTTGAGCAGTCCAGCTTTTTCCTTTAGAAGCAGAGTTAGTACTTCTCAGTAATACCTTTCAATTTGAACACATCAGTAGTTTTCTGACAAAAAATTACTTAATCAGAAAATTATCTGTCAGTTTTACTTCAAACAAACCTAATTTTGCAATAAAAAGGCTCAGTGGTAGAACAGATAGGGAGCAACTTGCTGAAGAGAAAGTACATTTGTTTAGCTGATTCTCTCTGTTGCCCAATATCATCTTGGTTAAAAGTTCCTGCTGTGTGGGCTGAGGGTCATCATGGAATCACATTAAACATTAAAACCAAAGTATGCATCATTTTTGCCTGACAGTGTATTTTCATGTGCAGCAGGCACTTTCCTCTAGGGACCTGCTTTTCAGTTAGAGGAAATGAACCATACCCGTAGCAGCAGTGAAATTGCTGAGCGAAAAGGGATATGTTCCCTGGACAGAGATGTGGCTTTTGCTGGCAGTACTTTACTGTGTTACATGCCTTGTGATGCAATGGTGTAAGAATATAGCCACAGAGGGAAGAAGAGCATTGGACAGACCAACGTGAAGCATGGAACAGTTTTTGGTTTCATACAGGTGAATATTGGATTGTTTCTAAATTGTAAATAGTATTTGTAGTGGTTGTGAAATTACGCTATTGTCAGGCCTTGGGCTAACGGAGGAAAAAGAGCAATATAAAATACACCCAGTCATGGAAAAAGTAAAGAAAAATATGTTACTGCAGAGAGCAGTAGATGTAAAAAGCTGTTATAGTGCTTAAGGTCAGATTTTGCTTCAACAGCTGCCAAGGTGTTGGTGCTGGAAGGTGCTGGAAAAGTTCTGGAACTACGGAAACTGTAGTTGGCTCTCTACCATCATCCCCTGTCTTCTCAGCAGAAGGAATCTCTTTTCCTGCTAGTACAAAATAAGGCCTGCACCGATTCTGAGACAAAACAGCATGACTGAATAACAATTAAATTCACTCAAAAACCCAACTCAAAGCACCTGAGTGAGCATTTTATGTGGAAGCTCTTCCACAGTTACTTGAAGCCATCACAAATACTTTCACACAAGTCCGGCAGGTGTTCAGTCAGTTCCTTAGCAGAAAGGAAGATATGATTCTGTTTTATGAGCTACCATAAAATCAGAGTCAAAGAATGTAAAAGCTATTGGGTTATAATGCCTTAATAATAGTATATATGCAATTGAAGGAGTCTGGGAATGTAGTCTCACAAAGATACAGCTGTGTAGATGCAATATAGACCTTATGTCTAGGTGTTCTAGTTTGGATAAGGAGAAAGAGTGTGAATTCCTTTGCTGATCTCAGAGCTCACACTTGGATAACACAGACGTGATTTCTGTTTTTTCTGAAACTAAACAGGTAGAAATGCTGCAGGAAAATACCCCCCCTCCAACGGCTAATGGGTGTTGAATGAGCAGGATCAGACTAGGCCTATTTTTCAGGAAAGCATTAAAACGGAATGTGGACATCACATCCTTGTCACCAACTCCTCTACCTCCCAGATTCTCTCCTTTTGAAAGTTCAGGTTAGCTTATATGGCTTAAGTTCAGTACGTTGGCTCTGATCCAAGAGATCTGACCTGAACACATGCATGAATTAAGGTCTGTGAGATGTCAACCATCATTATAACCTAACTTTCCCTGTTGTATTTTATATCTGGTCTTTACTGGTGGCACGTGGAAGCAAACACCTGTATCACATTTTTTTTTTTTTTTTTTTCTCTGTGCTTACTTTTGTTGTAATAAATGTAAACACTATATGCTTTCTTAGAATGAGGAGAACTGGATGCTCTCCAGTCTAGAATGGTGTGTTTTCTGTCATGGCATTTCCATGCATTGCATGAGTACATCCAGTCAATTTCGTCACTGTTGGGTGAGTATTGCTTTTGCTTTTGAATGCTTTTGTGACATTCATTCATTAGGAACAATTTAATGGCTAACACCTACTAACTTCAGTGGTTTGTCATCAGTTGTTCTCAATAACTCTGCCTTCCAGAAATCAGCTTTTTACATCTAAGGCTGATTCATGCAAACATCAGCTGGCAAAACAATAAAGCCAGGGATGTAGGTCTGAGGAAAAGTGGTACCATGAAATAAAATTTAAAGTAGAATACAACTGTGGCATTTGCAATAGTTAGGCTTGTGAAATTATATTTGTACAAGTAACCTGCTACTCATTGTTCTGCCAAATGGAATAAGAAATTCCTATTTTTTTTCTTTTAAAATCATGACCATTTGCATTTTTTTGCTAAGGAGCAAAATGCGTTTGTGACGTATGATGACTAATATGACGATAAAGATATGTAATTACAAGGAGTTAATTCAAGAGTAAAAATTAATTTAAATCTCCAAGATTTTTTTCTTTGCATTTGATCCCCCTTTGGTTTTACACAAAATTACACTGATCCAAACAGTGTTGTCAGGTCCTCAGTTGCATCTTGTTTTCTTTGCCTGTTTCTAAATTCAAGTTATAAAACTCCAATGTCACCAATACTGAGAGAAGACCATAAAAATTGTTCTACTGCTTTAGCTGATACAGGAAAAACAATATAAATAATACTGTGTTCTTCTTTTATAAAAAAGATTTTAGTGGTTATCCTTTTGAATTGTCCCATGGTTGTAGGATGGTAATAATCACATAAGCACCACTTTGGGGTTGACAGGATGAACCTCCTTGGAAAATGAAAGAGAAGAAAAAAATTCAAGCTGTGGAGAAAACAGAATGAACTAACTGATAGAGCAGGCCAGGAACAAAGATTGTACATGTGATCTGATTCCTACTTGCCCAGATGTGAGAAAAGAGGAACGCCTCCAGAAATTCAAGTAGACTTCTATCTCCAGCCTGTGTTTCCTGAACTCTGTTTTTTTTGTTTTTTGTTTCTATATTCCTAAAAGGGATGGAAGTTCTTTTGTTGGACCTCTTTTCACCAGAATGTGATGTAAAGAAGCACTTGATAGCATTTCTCTGGTGAATTGAATGCATAAAAAGGCCAATTAGATTGATTCTGGAATTATATATGGTTTTATTAACCTTTTACATTCCCAGAACATACAGAATTGATTCTTTCTGGAAAAGATCTATAATAAAAAAAACCCTCTGATTAGTGATGGAAGCAGTACTAAAGACAAGCTCCTTTAAAATTGATGTCACTATCATGAAGAAAATAGAAAGATATGTCACCAGTTTCCTTGAGAAGGCACCAAAGCTTAAACATATAGAATGAATCATTAGAAAAAGAGTTGTTAGCTTTTTTAGCAGAAATTTTACCAATCTTTTGCTAAGACAAAGTTTAAAAGACTTCTGAAATAAAGTGTATCATCTTTCCACCCATACCACTCTCTGATCTCAATGAGACTTTAGAAAAGGTTACTTACCTGGAATTGGATCCAGTGGTTCTTACACATTTAAAAGAGATTTTGGATATCAAATGCCTGTGTGCTAAGCTAGGATTGCTCCATCAAGCCTGAAAAATGTTCTGTACCTGCTGTTCTGCTCTTGGGAGCTGTGAACATTCTCAAGATCCTGTTCACAGTAACCCTGCATTACGTAGGAAAACAGCAGTAAAATGATCCACCATCTATACAGTGCCATCTTTTTACACAAAGTTCAGCACTGTCCAGATGTTAACCAAACACAACTGCCTCTGTCAGACTTTTTCTGCCCTGCCTCTGTATCAGGGCTAAGGTTTAGTCATAAAACTATTGCAACTTCTGAGTTCAGTCATCAACCTACCCGCTAACATGATAAACTTGCATCTGGGTTTGGCATGTTAGTGACTGCAAAGCCCAGACTTATGGATTCAGTCAGGATCTCCATCTCAACTCAGCATCAGAAAGCAAGAGCCTGGGGTCTTCCAGCCCTTAATGCACACTTCTAGTTCATTTCCAGTCCAGGTCAAGAGAGCTTTTTACTACACCTGAAAATTGCTTAAACCACAGCAGAGAAGAAAGAAAATTCTGCCCTCTCAGTTCAGGAAGGACACTGAGGTACTGGAGCATGTCCAGAGAAGGGCAATGGAGCTGCTGGAGGGTCTGGAGCACAAGTCCTGTGAGGAACAGCTGAGAGAGCTGGGGGTGTTCAGCCTGAAGAAGAGGCTCAGGGGGCTCTTATTGATCTCTACAACTGCTTGAAAGGAGTCTGTAGTGAGGTGGGGGTCAGTCTCTTCTCCCAGGCAACAAGTGACAGGACAAGAGGACATAGTATTAATATGCATCAGAGGGAGTTTGGGTTGGACATTGGGAGGAATTTCTTCACAGGAAAGAAATTAGGAATGGACTCCCCAGTGAGTTGTGGAATCACTGTCCAGGGAGGTATTTAGGGAAAGAGCAGACACGGCATTTAGTGCCAGGGTCTAATTGACATGGTGGTTGGTCACAGGTTGGATCTCAATGATGTCAGAGATATTTTTCAGCCTAATTTATTCTGTGACTCAGTGATTCTGTGATTTGTACCTGTGCACACTGGTTTCAGCTCCAGCAGCCTCTATATCTACTGACAGGGCAAGGGACTAAAATATGAGACACGATACCTAGTGTAATTCCTGCTTCCTTCAATATATTCCTGATTTTGTGATGTAGCCAGCCTGTTGATTTTGGCCTGGAGTCAGCTGCCAGGTCTCAGGTAACAGCTGTGACTAACAACTGAGATACAGGAAAGAGTAACTACGGCTCTCTGCACCAGGATCCTGATTTTCTACCTCATGCCCAGGCCAGGAGGGTGGCAGATCAGTGTCAGCTTACATGCTGGCTCACTTTCCATGGTAAACTCATAGGCATCCTAAACTGGGGCATTTCCCGCAGGAATACTCTGACTCAGCATTGCACTCCTGTGGCAATTCAGATTCTCACCCAGCCCCCTCATGAAGCAGCAGCTGTCTCAGGAGGCAATTTTGGTTTTTTTCTCCCAAAACCTTTCCCAAGGGGGATTTTGAATATATAAGGGCTGGGATCTTAAGAAACCAGTTTTTTATTTTCTTGGGAGAAAGAAGTCAGTTAAACATTTTTAAATTAATCTCCCATCTATTATATTGAAGGTTTTTTTTACAGCCACATTTTATCAGTAAATGTTTTATTTCTTGCTTTTAATTTCTACCTCACCATACCCATTTGTGACTGTAAACAGCCTTTGGTTCTTCAGGTTACTCTGTATATCAGTAATCGAGGATACTTTTTTACCACTTTTTTCTTGTTAGTAAGGAAGGAAGATTTATCTTCATAATGTATTTTTTAGCCCATATCGACAGTCAGCATCATTTGCTGGTACATGTCTCTTGTAGGTCAATTGCCAAAAGGCACTGATGTCAAAGTTTGAGACCATTATCAAACTATCAGAAGACTCTTGAGAGAAAGAGCTGTCACAGCATGCCATGAACCTATGTGATTTTAAATGATGTATTCATACATAGTATGTGATTTATGTAACAATGTGGCAGAGAAAGAAATCCCAGTTTTCAAAATGTAATCAAGATACCCACCTCCCTCACAAAAACACAGTGCTTTACCTTGGACTGTCAGGAAATAAAGTTTCTCTTCATAAAAAAGATATGGCCATACTTAAAGGATATTATAACAGAAATTTTAAGCTTAGTTAAGATGCCTGACTAGGAGAAGACTAGATACAAACTCTTTTTTGTCACTAAATGCTTATAGAATCACAACCCAGCATTCAAACTGCAAAGGCCTTGTTCCTTACACTGTCTGCATTTAGGTCCTGGAAAGTGAAATGGTTTTGTATTTCAAGTTAAATAAGCTTGTAGAGTGGATAAAGCAGGAGTAAGTTCAAGCTAGTATAAATTGGTGTCATCTATCTTTCTAAGCACACAAACATGAAGCAGAGGAAAATAGGAAGAAATGCTAATTAGGAAATGTAGTAAACTCCTTATTACCAGTTTTTGTGCTCCATCCTGATATTAATATCATTGTTGTGCAGAGAATATTGGTGGAAGTTTTTACTCTTTTCTTCTGCTTTATTCTAGAATCCACATTCCTAATTCACCATTTAGTGCCTACAAACTATTAATTTTTACCTTTTCTTTGTCAGCAGTACTCCTGTTCTAGCCTTGTATTATTTTCTTGAACAACACTGTGGAGTCTGTCATTACCATCTGTCACACATTAACCTGTGTAAAACTTTCCTTTGGTAGGAGCAGCTGAAGGGGCTTTGGCTTCTGTTTTATCTTACCCCTCATTAACATAACATAGGGATTACATGAAGGCTCCTTTTTCTTCTTCAAAGGTAGAGACAAAACCCCAGAAGAAGTAATATTTGTGCTTCTTGCATTACAGTGATGAACCCCAGCTTCTCTTTTAAACAGGAAGTGCAAATATTTCTGCAGCAGAGAAGAATCTGCTATTCAGGCCAAGAAATGAAATAGTAAAACCAGTACAAACTGTTTTGGTATGGTGACATAACACATGAGCAACCTATGAATAATATGTTTTTAAGAACATGGTAATCCAGGTACTGACAAAAATCTCCACTATTTCTGTCACTTTACAGTGTCCTTACACTTCATTCAGTTATAGACCTACCATTCAAGGGCAAGGGACTGAAGCATATCTCCCCTATTTCTTAAACACTGCTTCTGACATCGTTGTGGAGGTTCTCAAAAGCCTTCTTTTCTGTACTTGGCTGTTATAACACTTGTCTGTGGATGCATAATGTTCACCTCAACCCTTGACCCTCTGTGAATTTGGCTTCCGGCTGGAATCCTGGCAGACAGCTACCTGTCAGCAATTTGCTGGAAGGATCCCACTGTCATCTGTTTCAAGCTCTCTGAACAGGAAAGCGAGAGGAGGGTTTTGTATTTCAAAGGACTGTGGAGCTCAGGGATGGTTTTTTAAATTGAAATTCTGCCTGTGAGAGTCATTAAATATAGTTCTGCTTCTCTTCTAGACTGTGAGATCAAACAGCTCAGGCAACAGGAGGAATATTTGCTGACTTACGGTACATGTACAATTTTTGCAGATTGGTTGGCTTCATTCTGCAACTTACTATGAAAAGGACATAAAAATGTCATTGACATGTCTGGTTTTGTGCTGAAAAAATCCTATGCTAAAACATTTTTCCCAATCTGTTTCTTAACTTTTTCTTCATGGATATTCAAGTTCTAGAACTTCTTTTTCTGGAGTTGTTGATAGGTTTTTAAAGACACTATATGGTTAAAAAGTTATCTCAGTTTTGACTTGCCGAACAGTATTTAATTTGGAGGATACAGAAGGAAAATAATTATTTTTATGATAATCCAATCTAGTAATGGGCAAAAAGAAACCATACAAAATAATCTACATAATTTAGTAATGTCCAAGACCATAATCCAGAAATCTTGACTCTGTGCTCACTACAAAACCAAAATTTTTACTAAATTCATCAGAGCATTGCCATTCACCTTACGGTAGAAACTATATTAACAAAAAAACCCAAAAACCAAAAACCAAAAAAAAAACCAAACCAAAATAAAAATCCCTGCTTTATTAATGATCAATTAGAGAGAGCCAGTTTATATTTCATTACATCTTTACATTTCAGTTTCACAAAACTGAACCCTCAAAATATAGGCGCAGGCAGCTAAGGCAGTATAGTATTCCTAAACTTAAATTCAAGTAGGTTTTTTTTTTGTGTGTGTGTTTTTTTTGGGTTGTTTTTGGTTTTGTTTTTGTTTTTGTTTGGTTTTGTTTTGTTTTTGGTTTTTTTAAGGACGCCTACCCAGAAGTACATGTGCTTGTATAATCTTCAGTTTGAGTGTGTGGACAGTGCTGATTAGCTGTAGTAAGAAACATGGAGTATTTGGATACAGTTTCACTTAAGCAAAAGTCTGTTAGTGGAGATTAATTTTTTGCATCTAAAAAGTCCATTTCACAATTAATCAACTTAAAAGTGGTTGGTAGCCAAACAAAGAGATAGAGGATTGTTAACTAATATAAAATATCAAAATGAGTTCTGTTGCTTTCTAGAAATTAAAAATGTCTCTGAATAATTAGGACCTAGAAATTATTCTTTCTTTCTTTATTCATTATTTCTTTTATTTTCAATAAAAATAAACTATTTATTTTATTTTCAATAAAAAGAAAACTCCAACCAATGGCGCGCTAGTATTTTCTCCATAAATAACCTGAGGATTACTGAGGAAATATTTGAACATGCAAGATATTCATCCTTTAGCTAAAATATACCAAAAGAATCTGCAAATTTTTGAGACAAGGGACTGTCAAGTGTGAAAGACAATTTTGGAATATATCAAAATGTAGGAATCATAATAAATAGGTATGAGTTCTGGTAAGAAATATGTGGAGTGAGGTCATGACAGCAAAAAACCCAAGAGACTGTTTACTGCACCACACAGAAAAAAACCACTGGGTCATAAGAATTCATCAGCACATATAGTTGGGTGAATGGGCCATTGTAAGGATCCTTGCAAGAAAGATTTGTGGTACCATTTAGTTGATTGTCCTGTCCTTTTTGGGAGATTTGATTCCCTGTGTGAATGTTACACTACAGGAAGACCCTATGAATTTGTTTTCTAAGCAATACTGAGTGTTTGTGCAACAGAATGTTACATGAAGGAAAATAGAATTTTAAATCTTAATGTAAATCCTCCTGGCATAGCTTTTGAGCTCTTTAGGTGACATTGCTATTTTTATGCCTCTTCACAAAGAAATAGAGTAATAGAAACACAGAATCATAAAATGGGTTGGGTTGGAAGGGACCTGATACAGGCAGGAACACCTTTCCACAAGATGAGGTTGCTCAAAATCTCATCCAGCCTGACCTTGAACATTTTCAGCCACTGGACATTGACAGCTTGTCTAAGCAGCTTGTTCTGGTGCCTCATCACACTCACTGTAAAGAATTTATTCCTTTTATCTCTTTATATACCCTCTTTCAGTTTAAAATTGTTGCCTTTTATACTGTCACTTCAGGACCTAATAAAAAGTCATTCTCCATCTTTTTAATAAGAGTCCTTTAAATATTGAAAGGCTGCATTAAGGTCTCCCCAGAGCCTTCTTTTTTTTCTTTAGCTAAACCTGGAAGCTAGAATACCCTCTAGAAATGTCAAAAAAAGTTCTGCTACTATATTTCAGCAAAGCATGATAGAATAGTGTGGCTTGCTGCAATGACAGAACCGTGGGATGAACTTTGCAGGAATTACACAGCCATACATGACCAGGGACAGCAGTTCTGACTCACTTGAAGCTCAGATGACCCCTCAGGGCATGACTCCCTCAAGGTTCAGCAACCTGTAGTGGAGCAATTCAAGTGAGGACTTAAACCTTGGCCATGAAAATGTACATATAGAAAAAACCCTCAAAAGGGAAATACAGTATCATAGCTGGGAAGCCAAATTATTTCAGGAACTACACATAAGAAATTCAGCGCTTCTACAGTGTCAGAGTTTTCTATTAAAAATTTAGAACTTAATCCCAAGTCTAGTTTCTGATGTTGAGCCCTCACATTCTTTTGGGCTACACTCTGCCCTGAACCATTTCTGGAAGCTGAGTTTTGTCACCTCTAGGGCTTTAAAAATGCTGAACCACCTGCTAAGGAGTAGTGGGTAGGTCTTTTTGATCTTTGTAGGTCTTTGTAAATAGGCATAATGAAAGATCTCTTTCAGAGATTGTGTGGAGCAGCTGGATAGAAGATCAGAGCTGGTGCTTGAGCATGGCCATCTGTACAGAGTGAGAAAGTAGACTTGGCAAAAGGCTCTAGCTGTACCAAGTGGGTTCCATTGGCAGATGAAACTTCAGTCTGAGTTATCTTATTATGCATCTGCTCCTTGTAGTTTATTAAGGCATCCAGGGCATTGGTTAGTCTGATAGAGCTGTGAGATTCAAGTTATACCAGCACTGTCTATGCTGAAATAATAGTTATTTTTCTCCTATTATGGGATTATTATGAGATTTAAATTTGTGTGTTATAATAATTTGCTTTTCTGATGATGCTGTTGTTTTAATGGGTTCACTGAGTAGTTTTCATGTATTTTCTAATCTCACATGTCTTTATACAGCAGAAACAATAAGAATGGCATTGATAATGAAAGCTTTGCAGTACTTACTGTAAAAAAAAAATACATTTTGAGGAGGTCCTTCTTTTAGTGAAATTTTCACAAATTTTTTTTTGTTTGTTTTTAATGTTCTTTCTGCATTTCAAAGCTTAATGATTTTATTTTCTGAGCCAATAATCCACCTTTGTACTTCATGTGAGGTTGTGTAGTAAGCAAACCTATTTGCATTAAAGATGATGATATTTTAACACAGTTTGGCTGTAAGATTTGTTCGGTACTTTTGCCAAGCAGCAGCATACAGTGCTAGAAAAGTTCTTATAAATACTTTGAAAAATGTTTCTTTTGGTGCCATGGACATGTCTCCAACTTTTATATCCACTGTTCTCTTGCAGAGTGAAGCCTTGCTATCTGTTTGCAGACTTGTCTAATTTATTTGGAGAAACCAAGACATCCTTGCTGGTATAGAATGGCTGCAGAAATGAGGTTTGCATGCCTGACCACTGCTGCTCCTCATACCAGCCTAATTCTTACATCCCTCCACATCAATTACAGAGCATATGAGCTCTCTCAGTCCATTTAAACACCGACCTTCACCATGGCCCCTCCTACTGTGAAGCCTCTGGTGCTTATCCCCCCTAAATGAGCAGCTCCTGTTGTTCCAGTGCCCCTCACCATATGGCCCAATGTGCAATCTATTTCCTAAGCATAAGCTCTCACATGCTGCATAGGGTCTAAAACAATCAAGGGTCAATTCACTCCTGGCTGCTCTGCATATTGTTTTGGCTGTGGCTGAGACAATTTCTGGCTTCATTGTTTCCTGGGAGTGAGAGGGATTCACCAATATGGATGTCAGTGGGAGGCTGCCAAAAGAATGTTAACTGGTGTTAAAGTTATGTCAGGGAGGATGGAAATGGGCCAGTGGGGCAAGCTGGCAAGTACTGGACCCTCCACATACAAAAAAAAAAAAAAAAAAAAAAAAAAAAAAAAAAAAAAAAAAAGACTTCTGTGTTCAAGTCTGAAAGGGGAATGCAAAGAGGTGAGGGAGACATTTATCAAACCAAGAACAGGTGAGAGTGCTCAGGAAAAATGACATTAACAGAAGGGTGCAACATTTATTACACTTCAGATTTGTGTTAGCGAGATCAGGGAGCAGCTACTGTCTGAAAAGGAACCAGACACCTCTGTCATAACTCTGATGAATGGCAGGGTGTGCATGCAAGGTCGTCATAGTACTATGGGTACCCAAGATGACCTCTTTCACTCACATGACCTAAGTTAAAAGACCAATTAAAATATAAGTAATAGCTTATTTCTTAGGGATTGTCAGGAAAATGAGTCAGCTGTTTGTGGCCATGATGACTTGTCCCCTTTGGACATAGATAGGATATACACAATAGAAATTGATTACATGAATTAATCATTAAAATTTATGAATTTTTGACATAACATTGAGACCCTAAATTACTCTAATTTGATATGTGAAAGATCAAATGTATAGAAAAGGAGAATTCCTAACTTGGTTAACACAAGGGGAGATAATACTTTTTAATTTCTTAGATAAGATTAATAGGTGATTATAGAACAGACTTGGATCATTCCTTGAACAGGGACAGTCATGAGATCTGTTCAGAAGTAGCAAAGAGGCCTGGCTAGATGGAGCAAATACTGTGAGGCAAGTCACCTCAGGCTAGGGCAAGTGGGCAACGTGAAGAATCTGATGGTGGAAGGTGAGCTATCTGGGTGATGGTCTGATGAATTGAATTTTTTAGAGGTTATGGTGTCACTTGATTGCTTGTGTGGCCAGAAGTTTTCCAGGTGTTAGGGAAGTATTGTGGTGGCTGGCATCTGGGATGTGAATGAGCATTTTAAGATTTGTGAAGTCAGTTGCACTGAAAAGATTGAGGACTAGCAACTGGAGATGAGCAATCTTATTGAGTGAAAGGAACAGTTAATGTTCTGAACTTTAGGGGAAATTTTATTGTAAGTCTCTGGATCTCACTGGATGAATAAAACCTCACTGGATGAATAAAAATTGCAGCAGAGTAAGCAGACACCCTACCAGGAATAGGAAAAAGTTCTACTCAGCAATGCAATTATGTTTAAAAGATCAAGTAGTATGGGGATAATGTGAGACATGCCAAAAGCCTGCCTGGGCCAGACTTTGGGAAGGAAATTAAACAAATAGCAAAAGGTTGTTCAGCTGTATAAATTAATTAAAAAAAACCCCAAAAAACAACACAGGTAGGTGTGAGTCCACTACACAATAATGACAGAGCAGAGATTAAAGATAATCTTGCTATGTCCCCACAAGTAAATGAACACAAAGCCCTTGAAGTCTAATAAGAGCAACTTCTTCTGTAGGCCGGTGCCCATTAGCTGTCATCGGTGGAAGAATCAAAAATCTGATGTTTTTTGTCAACACCAAATCTTTCATGGATTCCAATGAGACGTTTATCAATAATTAGTAACTCTAATTATCAGCATGTGTTATCAGCATGGGTGAAGAGCTGCGTAATATCCACATGAAATCATCATCAGCTCTACATATAGAATGGCTTAAATGTAATTGTGTGAATAGAAGTAGGATTGAGAGGTATTGCCTACATGTACATTGTAGCTTTGGCGAAATCCTGCAAACTACAGCTATTTTAGCAATAACTGAATAAATAACCCCTAAAAATAAATATGTACAGTCTGAATTTGGATGTCTCTTTTCATCTCTGATTGCTCTTATCTGATGATGTTTTTGTTGCATGGCAGATAGAGATGCAAGGCTTGAAAAGGTGTTCTTGTTTACTGAGTTTGCAAAATTTTCAGGGGATGAAAGCATTGACATTTCCAATATCCAGAGTCAAATAAGACTAAAATATTTATATCTGTTTGACTTAGGCACTGCTTGCTAATCCCCACCTGCAGTTTTTCTGTTGCATAAGTACTGAACTGACAATACCAAGTTTGCCTTCTTGTAGCACTAAATCAAGTCCCTTTCATTTTCATAGTTTTAGCAGAGCATTGATATGGTGGTTCCTGTTACTTGGACATAAGGAAACAACCACAATGGTATAGGGAAGAAAGATAAAGAATACTTAGAATATGTTTTTGGTATCTCTCCATGAAGATGGTTTATTGTCCTCAATGCATAAGCTCCTACACAGCTAATCAATATTCAGATTTGAATGTCTCACACACAAGAGTCTGTGTCTCAAAACCTCATCTAAAAATTGCTGAAGTTAATTATAAAATTTCTTCCATTTACACTAGCTAATTTTTTTGTCTTACAGGAATTTCAAACAGGTCAGGCATATAAAGTGTGAGGGAGATAAATACCAGTTTCTAGTCGTCAGATGGAGTTAGTGGAGTTTAGGAGGCTAAATAATTGCCTAAAGCTACACTATTAAGTTTGTTCCATTGAGAAGAGTTCATATCCAGTACAGGATCCTATGCCCACAAGCACATTTATTCACTCGAGTGGGGTGGTGTTTTTAATTCAAAATAGTTGACTCTTCAGTCATATAGGCTAATCACAAATGAAGCACTAACACAAGCACTGAAATGCCACTTGAATGCTGGTAGGCTTCCATAAGAATCCAATTGTTCCAACAGGGGATTATAGGAAGCACAACAAAAAACTCTAGTAATCGTTTGGAAAACCATTCCTCGAATACTTCAGCTCAATATTGTGCAAAGTTAGCTGTCATTTGAGGAAGCCTATACTGAAACTGGTAAACTGACTAATTGATAAATCTTCAGTAAAGGTCTATGCATCTGAGAATTTGACTCAGATATTCAAAGACTAAAATGAAATATTTGGATCACAGGAAATATGATCCAAATTTCTTTCCAAGAATGCAGAATTCTATTCTTGGATAGGAAAGGACTTACATGATATAAGATTGCTAGCTTCATGTTCACAGTAAGGCTTACACAGCAAAATTTAATTAATTTAATTACCTCTGCAGATTTTATAACTTCATTTAATTACACATAAAATATTGAATCCTAACAGACAATAATGTCCTAGACTGAGAAGCAAGAAAGCATTGAAAGCAAGTTCATTCCAAATATGCTCTTATGGAGAACATAAGGCAGTTTATGTTATTGTGAATTTTTTAGGGTGTTTTATTTTGTGGCCAGAAACTGTGTTGCTGTGAATCTTCAAATTTTCTGACAATAAAGAAAAAATGAAAAGCTTTCATAAAATTATGATTGTTCTATGATGGCCATTGTGGTTTAGAGCTTTTGTTGTGTGTTCTAATATTGTTTATAGCTATGAATGGTTTTGTTTGGAAAAATAGCTATGATGGACTTTAATAAAAACTTGTTGATTTGAGACAGTGAGACATACATTTATTTGATTAGCCTTATGTCTGTGCTTGTAAAGATATATCTTCTTTCAGTGGCATACAAATTAATTTATTATTTTTTTCTAGAACTAAATAGTTCTAGAAACCTTATGATTAATCTTTCTTGTATTTATGAGAGTCACTTTATACTGCTTCTTCATGCAGTTTGTTCCTGCTTACCTTAATGATCTCTTTCTTTTTTTCACTCATGACATTTGGAAGGTGTGTACAGCTTACACAGCACCAAAGGCCTTTTCTGCTTTTCACAGCACCCCACCAGTCAGGAGGCTGGGGGTGCAAAAGGATTTGGGTGGGACAGAGCTGACTCCAGCTGATGAGAGGGACCATACTGTGTCATGCTCAGCCTATAAAGCTGAGGAGATAAAGGCGGCAACATTTGAAATGATGACTTTTGTCCTCCCAAGTAACCACTAGGCATGATGGAACTCTGCTGTCCTAGAGATGGCTGAATACCTCCCTATGCATGGGAAGTGGCAAATTACTTCCTTGTTTTGCTTTGCTTTACCTATTAAATTGTCTTTATTGCAATCCACAAATTTTCTCACTTTTGTTGTTCCAAGCCACTCCCCCATGCCACTGCAGAGAGAGTGAGCCAATGGCTGTGTGGTGCCTAGTTACTGACTGAGGATGAACCATGACAATCCTCTTGGTGGCCAACATGGGCCTTAAAGATTTTGAGATAACAAAAGGTTTGGTTGGAATAAGCTAGATCAAATTTATAGCTGATATTGCTGTTTAGCTAGGAATTGACAGGGTTTTATGCTTGCCGTGGGATTTGCTTGCTTATATATTAGAGTGTAGTATTTCTTAGTGACTGCATTTTTGCTTTCACAAAATGTTTTTCACTTTGAAATAAAATGAAGGATTAATAACACATCCTAAACCACAAATAGAAAGCCCCATAATGAACTACAAACAAACCCACAATAAAATTTTCTCCATGTTATAATCTTCCTTGGTTCTTTGATATGTTTGCTCTCTTGTATTGCTTTTATTTTATAGTCAAGACCATTGCAGAGACAAATATTTGTAAAAATGTGGTTGGGTTGATTAAGAAGTGTTACTGCTGTTTCATTTGTAGAGGAATGGGCCTGCTGAAACCTGTAGTAGTGTATGGTAATGTCTACATTTCATCTTGTGCTTTTCGTGCAGAGCCAGCAGCAAAGGGAGGTTTGTGTCTGCTCCTTTTCACAGGAAACCCCATTAGAATCTGTGTTTTCAGACAGTGAGTCATCCCTGGCCATGTGAAACCACAACTTTCTTTTTGTTAAACACTGACCTGTTCACATTGTGACAGATGAAGCACACCTACCTCATAGCTTGTATAACTTTCTGTCCCTTTTTTGCCTTACTTCAGCAGATACCACACCTGTGCTTCTGTGTTGTACTTTCTAGTCCAACATACACTGAGTGTAATGGAACCATTATAGAAATTTAAAGTGTGAAAAGTTTTTAGGGAGTGGTAACATCAAATTTTCCATTCCTCAGCAATGAATGGGAAGGGGTTGAACACAAATAATGGTGTATAAAGTAAGACACCTGTTAGCAGCTGCTGCTCTGCCTTGAGTCTGCAGATCTGCCATGCTGACGTATTACTGCTTTGTGTTGCTTGATGCCCATCAACTTGCTGCAACTAGCTGTACTTGAAGCACTATGTGTATTTAAAGGGAGAAAGAAAATTATTTCAACACCTGCATGTTAGACATATTCATCTTCGTTTTGGGATGTGATTGCCTTTTGTGTTAAAAAATCAAATACCTATAGCTATGTTTCAAGGAGAGGAATTAGAAGTCCTTCCTAAGTAGCTCACATACTTACCTTGCTTTCATGATACGCTGCTGCTGTAGAGACAGGCAGTGTTCAGGTGATACACCTGCTGGAGTATTATTCCCTGTATAGTTAAAATTTCTCTCCTAAGTTATCGTCTGTAGCTGGATTTCCAAAGGGTGGGAATTCAGTGGTGGGAGTTCAGTGTTCTGCATTCTACCCCAACCACAGTATGGTGGCATCCCTTACCCACTTCTGCCCACATTCTGCTTGGTCTTAGTTCCTCTCCACCCCTTAACTTTTACTTGTACTTAGGACACTGCTCAAACTTTTATATAATGCAGTTTGGAGGATTTTATTATTTTTTCCAATTTTTATTTTTTAGCATTTAAATTTACTTTTCTTTTTCCTAGGACTCTCATTTTATTTTTACAGTTATGCCATCTGGCTTAATGTCATTTTTCACCTGAGACATCAAGCTTAGTAGAAGAAAAATGCTTGGAGAAACATCAAAATTCATTTTTGGCAAGGCTTCGTGCTAGAAATTTGAATTGAAGTGCTTAGATTTTTAACTTTTACTCCATAGCCTTCAAAGAAGAGCTCATTGAACTTCTGAATAGGAGTACTGAGTTGGGTTTTAGTGGCCATTTTAGAAGTGGGGGCCTTCAGGTGTAAATAGAAGCTTTCCCCATGTTTGACAGAGTCAATGTCAGACAGCTCCAAGATGGACCTGCTGGTGACCAAGGCTGAGCCCATCGGTGATGATGGTAGTGCCCCTAGGATAATGAATGCAAGAAGGGGAAAAGAATCTGCACAATTGCAGCCAAAAGGAAACAGTGAGAATATGTGACAGCAACAACTCTGCAGACACTAAGACCAGTGAAGAAGGAGGAGGAGGTGCTCCAAATGCTGGAGTGGACATCCCCTTGAAGTCTGTGGTGAGGCAGGCTGGATGATCCACCACTGAGATGTACAGTTCCAGATGTCTCTGTAAAGAATTTTTCCATTTCCAAGCTCAGTTGAAGGAAATCTTGGACAACACCTTTGCTTGTTGTTATTAGTTGCAACCCAGTACCATAGGGCAGCCCTTCAATAATTTTGCTTTTTAAATTCCTCATTTCAGGAATCTCACAGTTTTTAAAATAATAACAAGAACCCAAGAAGAGTGAATGAGGAAATAGATGCTTACCTGGAGACAGAAGGAGAGCTGTTTACCAGGAAAGTTTTCTAAAAAGTGGTCTTGACAGCCTCACATAAACCACAACATCAAAAAATGTAGAGGGCTGCAAGAGGTTTTTCTATTCCTGAAGCAACATCAGGTCACAGAACTGACTGTTCAGTGTAATCTAGCACATGTTCTTCTACAGAAGTCTGTCTCAGAGACTCTGAAGTTTGCCCACAAGTAGCTCATTTTCCCTAAGATGTGATTGACAATGTCCCTAAAAATAAGTCCTTTGTTAAACTGATTCCATAGTAACATGATAAAGTTCATGGTGTCATCATTAATTTAATATCATGCACTGACTGATTATATTTGGCAATTTAAAGTCTGAAAGCCATATACAGAAACCTGTATTTCAGGCAGAAACATTTGCGTTCCTTAACACAGTAAGTGCATTTTTTTCCCCTAGGTTGATTAAATATTTTCCAAGGATTATTTTCTAGAAAGACACAATCTCCTTTTTCTCTGACTTTCTGCTAGCAGCTGTGCTGAATTCTAAATATGCTTTGTGTCCTTGACTTCCCTGAACTTTTTGATGGGTCCACATATTTTCCCCCTGTAAAAGAATGTAGTTCTACTGCCAGTGACTTGGTGAATCTTGTGTCTCTGTCTAAATTGTGATGCACAATTTACCTTGTCTTCATACTCCTTTCAGATGATTCTTATCTAGCCCATCAGATGACCATTTTTATTTGTTTCATTTTTACTATTTGGAAATAGTTCTACACACATTGCAAATAAAAACACAAAAGCCAATACTCTTTTAATCTTACTTGTCAAAAGATTTCTTAAATGCACATGTTGATGATATCCTGAAGAAAGAGCTGAGCCAATAAAGTTGCATTGAAGCACTGTGAGAAACAGAAGAGTCTATACACACAAAGAAAAATAAATCACTATTATTATTCAAGTAACACAGAAATTATTTAATGTTGTAGCAAAGTATTTGAAATATAGTATGGGACACCTATTAAAAGATTTTTTGGCAATGAATAAGCAAGAAGAAATAGAATTAAACACGCATCTCATTCAAAATGTTACAAAATTAGGTCTTGTGGATGTTCAACTGTAAAAGCATATTTTATTTCCTACTTTTTAGTAAGAATATGAAATTAGTTTTGGAAAACACAAAACATCCATATAGCTATGGATGCATGTGGTCTGTTGGAACAAAATCATGGCTTGAAAGTGAAGATTATACGCATATGTTATGTTCCTGATTCTGGAATATGTATGGATGTTATCCAGTTATTTGTTTTCCCATTCAGTGGTTTTCAGTGCAATGACTTGTAGAAAAAGAGTATCCATTGCATCAGATTTTGGGTTGGAATTTCTCTTTGCCTCAACCTGTAAAATAGGAGCAATTTTCTTCCTTATTTTTTTTCAAGACAGAATAGAACTTTTTATAGTGAGAAATACTTGCAGATATATTGGGAATAGGCTACATTATGTAAAGTTTCATATATGGCTTTTTTTGTGCAGCTTGGGCTGTTATTTGTTGGTTTGTTTGTTGTTGGTTTGTTTTCGTTTCTCCCTTGATGGATTATCCTGTTTCTGAAGAAGATCTGGATCTCCTGGTATGGTCACATGCAGAGCATCAGTGAACCAAATTTCTTTGTCTCACTTTACCAAAAGAAATTTTAATCAATTTATGTATGAACATTGTTTTCATATACCTTGAGGATGGCATGATAAGAAACAACATGATTGAAACCAAACCAGAACGTATGAACTTGCATAAAATGAAAAAAAAATTTAAAAGTAAAGAGATTTTGAGGAAGAGAGGAGGTGGAGGATGATCCTGGACGTCTTTGCATGAAAAGAAGCTCCTGTATCT
>VWZN01004534.1:124499-162434 GCA_013396955.1 Regulus satrapa | reverse complement strand
AAAAAAAAAAAAGCTCTGGAGGTGAGTCACCCAGGCTTCTCTACAATCTTGGATTCTGCACATATGTAGGCATGAGTGTGTGTTTGTGACACATGCAAAATGTTCTACCTCACACCATGGGTCCAGCTATGACTGCAGTCACTGAATGTGCTCCAAGACTGAACATCAGGGAAGAAAAGTTATTATATCCCTTCTGTATGTCAGGATCATAGTGACATGCTGAAATGTGTTAAACTTAATGTGAAAGCCATAAATGGCAAGTCCATCAAAACCAAAATGAGTTATAAATTTTTCAGTCAAATAGAAGTGTTTCATTTTTTTATTTCTTGTGAAATATGGGAAAAGAGTCTGCTAGTTTGAGGAAGGGATTCAATGAGACAAATGTAGTTATTAAAAATAGTATGTTTTTCTTTTGAATTACACATCACAAACTGGTGTACTTTATTAGTAATAATGTATTAGAAAAAATCCTTAATTAGTGTCTTAAGACATTTTTTCTCACTGCATTTCAGCTAAAGCATTAACATTTCTGGTTTTTATGTTTTATAGCTCCTAGTAAAAAATACATATGCCACTCCCTCTAACCATAAGTGAGAAAAAGGAACAGTCTAAAAAGTGCATTATGACTACAAATCCTCAAATAACTAACATTTAACATTGCCAAAAGATTAAGGAGGGCCAATTTCAGCTCATAGGGCTGCAAACTAAATTGAGAAATTCTCTCAGAGCCTGCAGTGCACAGGCGAGACAAGAGGAGGAGGTACAGAGGCAACACTCACTTGTGCAGTGCTGCACTTCAATCACCTTATAGGTAAGATCTAATACAGTCTGAGCTGAGTCTCTGGTATAGCCTCCTCTCTCAGGAGGTGAGATCCAGTTCTCACATCTACACTTTCAGGTGAATGAACTGGAGGAATTAATAGGTTGATACAGTCTTTAGGTAGTGGGAGTTTAGCACTGGTGGAAGATTTATACTTTGTCAAGCTTGTGTGCTGAGTGATTGTGAGTGAAGAGCCAGTTTGAAACCTTTAAAATGTGGTTCTGACCATTTCAGGAGGAGTTTTCCTTAGAGGCATGAAAACTTTGTTTTCATTCCATGTTAGTCTCCATCCTCCTCTCTGGAAAAGTACATATAAACTCTGTTGCATAATCTCCAATATATCTGGCTGAAAACAATTATTAACAACAAATTGATGGCCATTAGAATAATTTGGCCCAAGAAATACTTTTAAGTTTCAATAGCTTTATATCTGCCTTGCTTACTTTCCTGAAATATGAAAAAATGAATCTTCATTAAAATGCTACCCGAAAAATGCAACCTTAACTTTTGGGTTGTTTAGGGAAATTATTAAACAATAATAAAATTATACCTATGCTAATGTTGGCCTTTTATTCCTGATGCTTAATGCTGTGCATAGATCATTTCAGCTTCATCTTATGCTGCTTGATTAAAAGAAGTGGTCTACTACTAAGTAATGGACATAATTTATTTCACCTGTTGGAAGATACAAGATATTAAAATTTTGTTATCTGGAATAAGCCTTGGTTTCATTGCTATGATCCCCTAATTTCACATTAGAAAAAGAAAATATATATTTGAAGGGAACTGTCACTGCCACCAATTCCACCCTAAAAAAGGAAAAAAAATCCCATAATTTGGTAGGCAATGAGGACTTCAGTCTTGAAGCATTTATTGGGCTTTTTCATGCTTTTCCTGGGGATTTTTTTAATCTAGAAAATAAAAAGAAAAACAAAAAAGAAGAAAGTCTATGGTCATCCTTGGAAATAGTTGGTTTCCATTTTTATTCTATATATTCCTACTGTAACTAATTAAAATCTGGGAAACATGTTACCCTCCTTTTACAGGTGAAAAATTAGGGTGCAAGGAAAGCAACTGATCATCTCAAGTAATACAATCTGTTTCAAAATGGGCTTAAACTCTTCTCCACCATGTCTAAAGTCTACATACTGAATTAGCCATAAAATAACTCATTTGTTTAAGCTAACTAAACTAATTTGTTACGATGAATAATTTATCATTCTCTTGCTAAATGGTGCCATTACATTAAAAAAAAAAAAAAAGCGCTAACAGTTCTGGCCTAAGATGCCATGCTCAGTAATTATGATTAATTTTATATTTGTACTGTTTTATTGCTAGCATTTAGGCATATATTCATTACGTAGCATTTTTTAACACATCACAGACTCCTTGGTCTGAATAGATTTTAGAAGGTTACATGGTGTATCTCCTGGATCCAAGGCAGTGTTAATTGCATTTGTATTTATCTCTAGATAAACACTCCCATAAGACTTCCAGTGGTGAAAATTTCACATTTCCAAGCTATTCAGTTGCTTTTAGATTGCAAAAGTTTTCCAGGTATCTAACCTCAATTTCTCTTACTGTCATTTAAGATTTCTCTATTTACTGCAGACATGAAGAATATTTGATTCTGTTTCTTAGTTCAAAATTTTCAGTGATTTGTATACCAGTAACTGCCATGCCCTCCTTCCAGATCCCTTTTCTTTAGGCTGAACAACCCTTGACACCCAACCATCCCTATTGATCTGCCTTGGATTCCCTGCTTTTGTCCAAGAGAGGTCTCAGTGGAGAGAGGTATAGAAGAAGGACTTCACACACTGACCAAAGTTAAGTTTTCACCACAGAAAGCTACCTCTATGTTGAATAGCTATGTAAGTTAGCCATACAAGTTAGCTGTCTTTTTTCTTCTCCAGTAGTTTTGTCACTTTGAAAGCTGTCCTGTAAATGCTAGAGCATGACAGAAAAATTTGGGGGAGATGGGGTTTTGTGATGAGAAAAATTGTCTTGTGTATAATTCACTTACAAGGCTGAGTGGGTCCTGCTCACATTTTTTATTGGCATTTAAGGCAGTGTTTGCAGAAATACATCTTTGTTTCCAAGGCCTCAAGCAATTTGAAATTAGCCTTTGTGACTGCTAGCTCTGGAAACTAACCAAGAAAATGGTTCTTTTTAAAAATCTAATAATGAAATGGAAACTAGAGTGCCAGGAATATTTTATAAATTATACTATGCCCTGCAGGGTTATTTATCTTCATGGCTACTATACACTGATCCCAAATTATCCCTCTCAGTGTTGCAAAGATAAATGTCTCAGCACAATAGTTTTTTATTTATTCTCTCTCTAGGTATACCTTATATAAAATAGAAACACATTACCCAAACATTGCTGATGGAAGACAATCTGTGAGCAGTTGCCCATTTTTTAAGAAAATGGCAAGTAGAGGTGGCAGAGGATGTCCAAATTTACAGGGCCAGGGCTGAAAGCCAGAAACATCTCCTGTAACTTGACAATGGCCAAATGACCTAAGGTGGGACCCTGAGTGTCACTTGTTCCTTGAGATTATCTTTTTTTCTGTCTGGTGTTGTGTCTTACTCTTAGGGATGAATGTTTTGTATAGTCTGATTAGAATTTTTTCGATTTTAATAGTGAACAATGTCAGAGAAACTACCATGTATTTAGGAAGAGCTCTTTGATCCTCTATCACAAGCTTTAAGTGTTGGGAAAGGAGATAATGGATGATAGGTCAGGTAGCTGCAGAGACCAGCTGTCCCCTAAAAGTCAGTGTAGCTGAGTCCTTCAGTGATCTGTGGACCATGTCAAGAAAGGTGGACCCAAGACTGGAAGAATGATGAGCACAGCAATCAATCTTTGGGGCTGGAGACCTAAAGGTTTGTCAAGGTATAAGCATATATGTATGCATATCAAATATTGATAACAAAGGTGAACAGTGCTTTTAAATTCACATAAGGGACCTTCCCCCCTCCCCCCCACCTCCCCCTTCCACCTTCAGATCTTCATTCTTGTTTTAGAAAGTGGATATTGTCACAATGGACTAGTAGCTATTCCAGAATTTCCTTAATTTTGTAGAATCTCTGCTGAACCTGTATGCACATGGGAGTTTAGGTGCTTGAAATAAAGAAGTAGCCACTTAATTGGGGCATTTTCAGACAGCTGATTCTACAGTTTCTAAATTAAGAAAAACAGTGTGTGCTTCTACTTCAGAAATTTCAACATATTCTAATTATCGGACAAAAAAAAATACTAAGATAGAAAACAGACTTTAGAGTGGAGGGTGAAACAACATGAACTTAGACAAGCTTTCTAATGATGTAGAATTCCTGTTATTTTTAAAGGAAAAAATCTCTCAGTACTTCCATGGTAAACTCAATATACCAATATATTCAATAATACATCTCAGGTTTTTATTTTCATTTAGCTAAAATATTAAGTTAGAATGTCTATTAACACATATCTGATAAAATAAAATTTCTTGAGGAAAAAAAAAGGTTTGGATCTAAAATTCTTAGTCATGTTCAGATGCCTCTGGCTTTTGTAGCCAGGATGCTGCTTTTATATGGCCAAGAGATATTTGCATCCAACATTATTATAACCAAACTTGATTCATCATGCAGAAGTTCTTACCAGCAGCACTTCTTTAGTGGACAGTTATCTGTTCTTATTTGGAATCTGCATGAAATTTGCCTTCTGGATTAGTACATTCAAGTCAACATAACTTTCCACAAATAAGGAATACACCCATATTTAACATGATAATTATCCATAGCCTTACTTATAGCCATACAGCAACTTTTTTTTTATTTTTATTTTTTATTACAGCACTCTAACATTTGCTAACAACTAAGCAAAAAACCAGGAAAAGAAAGTTCATATCAATTGTAATCAGCAATATGTTTAAAATCAAGAAGACTGTTTAAAAATTGCAAAATTTTATTGTAAAAATCTCCATATTTTATTTAAATACCATGAATGGGAGCACAAAGGAGTTAGCATTTCTGAGAAAAAATTTCTTCCATCCAAGAGATTATTAATATTGAATAAAAATCAAATTGCTGTTGTTGTTTGTGATACTGCTTGGTTTTTTCTGGGGATCTCAAAATACTTCACATAAACTAGCTGAGTGCTTTCACAACTGAGTGAAAGCTTACATAGTACAACATATTTTTTCTCCCAGATATGATTAAATACATTTATTTGCATCCAAGATGATTAATAGGTGAATCTTACACCAAAGGAAAATGAAAGTAGAATCCTGAACCATGTTATATCTGTCAGATGAAAATGTTGCCAAGATATAAATATTTGATGTTCTGTCTCTCTCTGTAGTTGATACACAAAACCACTATGGCTTTTAAGGAAGAATCATTCCAAGGAAAGTAATCATTTCAGTAAAGGTGATAGGTTAATACAATCCTTCCACCACAGAAATCTATTTGCCTTTCCTGATATCTTATTTGGAACTTTTGCCAGCACATTCCAGATTAAAAAAAGAGGATTTTTTTTGCTGGGTCAAAACCCCAGAGATTATTGTGCCAGGAAAGATATCACTATTTTGCTCTCTTTCATTTCCTATTCCTTGCTATTTTTGATAGCACCTTCTAAATTAGTAAATACCTCACTTTAGGGAGCAAGCTATGTGACCTGAAATGTATTAGTCTTTTTCAAAGTGAAAACACTGAAGTGTAGAAGGAAACATTTTATTTCAGTGCACTATCAGAGCTCTTATCAAAGGGTAAAACCTGCATGAGAAGTTGATATTTACAATTTATTGCCCATTTTACCAGTGATCACTTTGATGCTGTACTGTGGGTCTCCAGCAGTAGGACTGAACTGCCTGAAGAGTCAAACAGCTCTAACGCAGTGATTGCAGAACACATCAGGATCAAAGCAGCTCATACGAAGTGGGAGAGAAAAAGCAATTTATTCTCATTCCATTCAACTTCTTTACAGTACTTGAAACACTTTCTGTTTTGAGCATCTTATTGAGCTCTTGAGTTTTGCAGTTACCAAGGGTCCAAGTAAAGCTAGTCATCCCCCAGATGTGTTTTCATTGCAGGCAATGCTTGATTAAATCTTGTATAATGGGAAATTTTTTGGGGGGACCTGTACCTGTATGTCATTCTTGAGAATGCTTCTAGAAGCAGATTTTTTTTTCCCATTTCTTTTCTCTGCATGAATCCAATAGGTACACAGTCCTCTTTCAAAGAAAAGAAAAGCTGTGTGATGGGAACAAAGTTAATGAAGATGTTAACTGCCTTTTTAAAATGTAGCTCCTGGCATTTCTGAATTTACTTAATGAATTCTACTGTGGGAAACAGTTAAAAGGGTTGCATAGCAAAGAAAGGGGAAGAAATCTTCCTGATCAAAGACCCTTAGCAAGGATTGACTCTTAAGTAGGGTTTTAGAATTTCTTGAACATTTTAAATACCATAGATCTGACATGTTTGTCATCCTAATGTGATGGTGATTTCCTCCTTAAGAAATGGGGAAGACATATTGATTTTGTCCAAATCAGATCTGCTTAATAATCTTTGCTGTTTTACTGCCATGTATACCCCTGATAATCCAACTTGTGAGCAGCTGCAATGAACTGTTACAATGAAATTGACTAAATGTTTTCCTTCAGCACCAATTAAGAACACATAAGAAAAGCAACCAAGATAGTAAGCAATCTTCAAGCACAGAACATTTCTTATTTTGCAAGGTGTTTTTCTTGCTTTTCTTGAGTACAGATTTTTTAATTACAACCTTACTGACCCGAAGATCAGTATAGGCAATAATCTGCCTTGGAAGAGCGAATATTTGCATCTTGCTAACAAGTGAGTTTTAAAGCATCTTACTATAAAACGAGTTCATAACTGAGTTATGTAAAGAAAATCTGTTTCTGGTCCCCTCCCTTAGTAGAGATGTTAATAGACATATTGTCAGGGTAGATGACTTTCCTTGATGTTCAGGGCAATGACTAGATTGACAAATATGAAAATATATCAACTTTGATAATGGCTCTATTTTTACCATTATTTAAGCTATGTTTCCAGACAACAGTAACCTAGATTGGTAATACTGAAAAAAAAAGTGTAAGGATTAAATTTATTTTCCATTATTTCCCTTTGAAATATTTTTTAGCTGGTCTATTTTTTTTTATTTGTTGCCTATTTTTAAAATTTTTTCAGCTTGGCAACTGAAAATGGGTCAGGTTTTTTTTTTTTTTTTGTTTCTTTTGGGTTTTTTTTGTTTGTTTGTTCGGGTTTTTTTTTTAATAATAAAAATACTGGAATATATAGAATTTATTGAAAACTCTGTAACATCACCTCAAACTTGTACAGTAACCACTTTTAAGTATGATTTAATACCAGAATCAAAAGTGCAAACCACTTCATAGTATATTAGCATGCTGTCTGTTTCCTACAGGTGTATCTTATATATGATAAATAAGCATAAGCATTTTGTGCAGGGAAGAGGTTCCATGGAGGCTGGGAGCACTGGGTGCAGAAGCAGTCTCTTTTTTTCTTATGTCATGTGGGTAAAAACCTCATTATTGGATAAAAGCAGGCCAAGGAGTGGCAATGTAATGAGCAGAGGAGTGCACATTATGAACTGTTCTGCTGTATACAATTCTTTACTTTAAATAAACCCCAAACAAAGTAGATATTCAGAATTCACATAGTTCATAAATCTTTGTGGGTTTTTTGTCTTCAAAACCAACAAACCAAGAAAGAATAACTGTATGCCTTTTTAAAAATGGGGGTTTCTTGGCAGGGAGAAAGATGAAAAGAACAGAAATTAGACTAGAGATTGTTTGCTGGTTATTTGAAGCAATCAAGTATGAAAGGAAATCAACTGTTTTGTTTAATCGGGAAAAGACCCAGATTTTTTTTTTTTTTATTCTGGAAGGACAAGAACTAATTAAATCATTATATCAAAATTGAGAGCATTTATCTGAGATTATCAGTGTTTTTAAGAATGCTTACATGGTGACACAATTTTACCATGTCAGCCACTGCCTGAGGTTAGGGGTTATAAACAAACAATTTGCTTAAGTCATCATAATGTTATATTAATGCCTTCATTTAAATATAATTATGGACTATTCGAAAAAACAGTTTTTTATTGATGCAGTATGGTACAAGAATAAAATCTAAACTTTATTCAAACTTTTTGTCTGAGATTTTGAAAGGTCATTAGATTTTTTTTGTCCTTTTGTCTGCTTGTCCAGGAACGATAGGAATGCCCATTCATTCTTAGATCAAACTGGTTTATGAAACAGTTTAATAACAGCAGTGGGGTCCAACACATCTCCTAATCAGTTGAAAGATAACCTTAGTTTAGCACTTGGTGTGGAGTGTACCCTTGATTATGGGAACACAAAAATGGCAAAAGCTGTGGGAAATGTAATGATACTGAGTTATAACTGGCATTTCAAAGGACTGGTGTTTGGTAGATTGGTGCCACACTTTTTTTCTGGGATCAGAGCATAATCTGTATTCCTGCAATTTGCAGAGTCTTGGATGCCAGGAGAAAATACAGTGCAGGTAAATAATAGGAGTGCAGATAAGAAAATGCATACACTGCATTGTTCCAAGGTCCCATTGTTCCAGGAACCAGCTGTGCCTGGTCTTGTTTACTGGAGCCTCTCAAGGCACTACAAGTTAGCAGAGAACAATTTCCTTCCACAGCTTCCACGTAGGGTATGGGCATCTTAGAAACATCCATACCTGAAGGCTGGTGATGGAAAGTGCCAACCAGCCTCTGAGGCTGAACTTGCCTTCTCTTGTCCCTTGGTGCCACACACTGCTGGAAAGGGCACGTTTTCATTAGCCAGGGATCTTGCCTTCTCAGCCTGGAGAAGAGAAGGCTCTGGGGAGACTGTGTAGCAGCCTTCCAGTAGCTAAGGGGGCCTAAGACAAAGTCAAGAGGATTTTTTACAAGGGCATTTCATAACAAGATAAGGGAGAAAGCCTTCAAACTGAAAGGCAGTAGGCTTTGATTAAATATTAGGAAGAAAGTCTTTACAGTGAGGGTGGTAAGGGTCTGCAACGTTGTCCAGGGAAGTTGTGGATGCCTTATCCCTGGAGGAGTTTAAGGCCAAGTTGGAAGGGTCTTTGAGCAACCTGTTCTAGTGTAAAGTGTCAAGGAAGTTGAAACTGGATGATTTTTTTAATCCCAAATGTTCTATGATTGTATGATTGTATTTTATAAGTAACACTGATAAACGAGTATCTGGGCAAGTTCAAACTTCTGCATCCAAAAAATAAAAACATATAAACAGGCATTTTGCTAGGAATTATGTATTTCAAATTTCTATTTTGGGGGTTGTTTTCTCACCTTGCAACCCTCCCTCCAAGAACTGTATCTCCTCTCTCCCCACAGCTAGAAATGGAAGTCCTACCCCAGCTTTCCCTGTCTGCTGTTATATTTAGGGAAGAAATAAAGCATTTATCACCTGCAACAAGAACCACTTCTGATGAATAAATACAATCCTGCCATTTAAGGCTGTTTTGTGACATCTCCAAGGGTTTACAAAGATTTGTTCTGGGTGGAGAAGAAGAAGCTTTTCCTTCCTCCCTGCCTGCCCAAAGGAGAACACATTTTTGGGTTTTTTTTTATTGCCACCTTCCACAGGACTGAAAAGCATTTTCTCTCTCTTTTCCTTTTTTAAATTACAGCCAAAGATGGTTCATCTGTGATAATATATTCCTCTCATCTTTCACCTCCATTTCCCCCTCAGCTTGATTGTTCCTGTGATTTTATACATTAAGACCCACTGAGTATCTGGCACATTTACCTTGTATGTTTGTTTTATCTTTTGTTGGGGGCATCGAAAAGGCAGAGAGCAGAATTTACTTGTACTTACAAACCGAGGATGAAAGCAACCTACCCTTGTGATTTTCCTGCTGAATGGGATTCAGAAGGTTGAAATACAACTTACTAAGCACATGCAATATTATTTTGCCAACAAGCTTGTCTAAATTAGGGACACCAAAAAAAAAAAAAAAAAAAAAGAGCTTAAAATACTTATTTTGCCTTTAGAGAGGAGGTGAAAGCTGCATAATTATTCATTATTACAATTTGCTCCCCCAGAGGTAAAGTTAGCTCAGTATTTGCAGTTTAAACTCCTGTTTCCAGAGGTTAACAACTCAGCTGCAAGACTTCAGTCTCAGTTTAACATTTGGCAGAGTTTCTGCTTTGAAATAGTACCTCTGGTACATATATATAATACCTTCTCCCAAAGGGTGTCGTAGCACTGAACTTGAATAGTTTGTTTCATCCATCATCAAAATGCAACTGCTCTTGAGATCCAATACAGCCTCAGAATGCAGAGTTCTCTACAGAAGTTTAGGTAAGGGAGCGATGATAAGCCCTGGAGAATTTAGAATATTTTGGTTTTGCTATTATTTTAAGTGGGTAACATACTCCTTTCTCTAGGCATGCTTTTGTAGTCATAGATATAGTACAACAATGACAAGATTTGAGGTCACATTAAAAGGGCAAAGGCATTTTTATACACTTTGAAATCTTCCAAATCATTCATGCTTGCAAAACCTTTTCTAGTACCTTTCTATTCAATTAGAATATGCTCTTAGTCATCTAATGTTGCTAAAGCACAATGGAACATTCTTTAAAGTCCATTAAAATTTAAGTTTCAGATTAAGCTAATACAAATTAAACATAGCTATAATTAGCTTAGTACTTTCTACTAAAGAATCAATATTTTGGCGCTGACAAGTGAAAAAAGCAGCTTATTTGTCATTTCCTTACTTCTGCAGGATGAAATAATAGTGTAATTTTCTAGAACTTGTCAAAACAGACAGGAATAAAGAGGTTTTGCTTTTCCCAGAGGAATGCAGAAATAGAACCCAAGAGGCAGTTTAGACACTGACAGGGGAGAATTTGGGCTTGTGGATGTACCTTGTCCAAATATTGGAGTTTGGTCCTGGCTTCAGATCTCAATGAAGCCTTAGTAAAACCAAAGGACCAAATAATTGCATCTAAAGTAGTTCAGAGGGAAAATAAGGAAATATTTTATAAGGAGAAAAGGCCTAGTAGCTCTCGCAACACTTATTTTGAACAAATTTTATATACTAGGTGCCTAGATGTAGCTTTAAACTTGCATTATGCCTGAAAATCAAAAGAGATTTAATATGCAGGCAGAGCTTGTCTAAAAAAATGTTAAGAGTCACAAAAAAAAAATTCTGAATTGAAACAGGATCTCAGCACCAAACATATTAATTTGCCTGCTACTACTAATCAATTTATAAGGTAGTGTCAGCAGGCTCTGAGTGCAAGCAGAATGATTTTGATTCTGGCCAAGGCATACTTACAGGTACTCAGAGACTGTGTTTCTAACCTTGTTTTCAGTGGAATAAAATTTTTACAAATATAAAACAATTTTCTTGGGATGAAAATTAAGGTGATAATAGCATTAAAATACCTGGAGTGTTTCTCTGTTGGTTATGCTAGCTTATAGGTACTTAGATCCAAAATGTAGCTTGTGTCTTGTTGGTTTTCTTTGAGAAAACATTGAAGTAACAAACAGAGATCTATCCACCTAAAAATTCCTTTGCGACAGTCAATTCAAAGGATATTTGCACACTTTGTAGCCCTGAAGCTGCTGATTCTGAGTGACAGGTAAATCAGATTTGACTTTTCTCTTGCAGCTTAATCTCACTTATCTGTGGAAAAAAATGTAAAAGGGCCAAAGTTATAGTGGAAGGAAGGAAGTTCTAGCTGAGAAAGAGAAAAACAGGGAAAAAGATGACTTAAATTTTCAAAGTGCCTGATGATTTTCGATATTTCCATTTTGGGGCGCTGATTTGAGACAGCTTAAAGGATCTTGATGATCTTAGTGCAGTTTCTCAGCATATTGTTTGAATCCCCTCAGTGAGTCTTATAAACATCTCTAAGTCCATGTTCAAGCAGGCAGATCTAATCAGAGACAATTTTGGTAGAAGTTGGAATATTGCATATTCCCAGATTTTAGAAAGAGATTGGTAGGAGCTGAGGTTTTCAGAGACTTTGCTATAAATATATTTTTCTTAATATGTATGTGTGGTGATTGTATTCTTGTTGCTGTTGTTTTAGTGTTTCTATTATTTTTCCAAGAGACATCAATTTCAAAGCTCTCTAATCCACTATGCTTGAAGTTCCTTGGTCTCTAAGAGCATTTAATGCAGTTTGATTACCTAAATTCTCCCAGCATGGTATGAGCATTATCTCTTCCAATGACAACACTGAGCTTTTTTTGCCTGGCTGCTTTTTGTTTTATATAGGTGTTCAGGGATGTACATATAAATTACACCTTTTCTGTTTTATCCCATGCTGTAGGGGTGAAACAGAGGATTCCTCTTCCCACAAAGGTCCTGCTGAAGCCATTCAGTTAATTCCTTCATGCCAATAGCATACCCTGCTTCCCCTTGATGCTGCCTTCTCTCCTGGGATTTCTGCCAGGCCGGTGCACGCCTCCAATGATTTCTCTGCCCTGGCAGCTGAGATGATATCCCAGCAGCCTTGCCCTCAAGGGATGGGCCACCAGAAGGGCTTTGGCTCCAGCTCAGCACATGGAGGATTGTTTCTACCCTGCCTGCTCAGGCTCAGACCAGTAATGAACATCTCCTCTTGGCTTCCATGCTGGGGTTGTGATTTTACCTCCTAACCCCACGTTGCTTCTTCCCGGTGGGAATCATCCCACACTCAACACTTTGCCCACCAGCAGGACTAGGGGCATCATCCATCTGTTTGCTACTGAGATAACTGCACACTTTTTTGCTTTAGGCTCCCCACATACTGCACATGGCAAGGTGAGGTTTGAAAGATAAAACCATTCTATACTGCCCTTTTTCATAATAAAAGAAAGGACCTCTCTGCTAAGTTGGCACATTGGACTTCACTCCAAGGGAGATCAGAAGAGCTAAGCAGCATTTGCATGTGTTTCATAAACAAAGAAAACCTGTGTGTTTTTTTCCCCCTAATTTAACTCTTACAAGGACAGAAATAATAATAATAAAAAAAAATTCACAAAAAAACCCCCCAAAAACCCCCAAAACCCAAAAAATTCACAAAAAAACACCAAACAACCAAAACCCCAAATTATATCTATTTGAGACATGGTGTATGACAGAAAATTGCAGAACATTCATGTTTCAAGTTTTCCTATTTTATTTGCCCTAAAAATAAGATCTGATTTTTTCAGAAAAAAATGCAAACAACTGCAAGACTTGTCCTGGTTATTTTTGAAATTTTCTCTTCAAAGAGATCTTTAAAGGCTACTGAAATGGCTTGGGAGTGCACAGAGTAGGTTTGCTTCAAACCCCTAAGTCTAGAAGCATTTTGATTCCTGTCAACTCTATGGTGATTCTGCAGAAAAACTTGGAGGGCTTCAGTTCTTACTGGCTTATGCATCAGTGAAATGCTTTATGATATAGATCTTCCTACAGGAGATAATTATTGATTAAAATTAATTTTCAGTGAAGGAACTCATTCAGCAAAAAAGCATGCAAATAATTCTGGTGCTAAGGCAACAAGTGATTTTATAAAATTTGAATTGGATGAAGACTGTGGAGCTCTCTCCATGTCCCATGTGTTGTGTTAACACCTAACTCAAGGCTTGGTTTCTTTCATTGGAGCTTTATTATTTTCCACTTATTTTCCACTAAGCAAAGTGTTTTGTTGCTTAAATCCAGATAGAACCACCTTTTATGGATTATAGGGCATATGAACACCAGGATTATTTTATTGCTGGATCAGGGACATCCACTAATTCTGCCCTTAATATGCCCTTTTATTATGAACATTTACAAATATCTCTGGAAACAGTATGATTCCACACAGGATACAGGAGGGCTTAATGAGGTGCTTTATGGATACAACTCAAAATTAAATTTTAATTTCCTGGCTTTTGTTGATTTTTGTTGCAACCTTAAGATTTTTCAAACATAGAATCATTACATTAAAAAAATGGATCTGTATTTTAACCAAGATTTATTATACTCTAGTGAGATAAACATTGTTTTCAGTTTTCAGTAATAACATGATTCATTTCCAACCAGTTGAGCAGTTAAAAAAAAAAAAAAGAAAAGAAAAGAAAAGAAAAGATAGATCTGAATGAAAAATAATACTTCCTAACAAAAAAACCCCCTAGATTTTTACAGGATTTTAAAAGAAATTTCAATGAACCCCAAGAATGAATATATCAAATGTTTCCTTCTGACAGGTTTTTAATATATTTTACTTATTCTTAAGTGCAAATTAACATGAAAGCATTGATCTGAATTGCTATTTTTAAAGTTTTCTGGAAGATCAAGGATCTAATATCCCCTCATGTACGTGGCTGCTGGACAGACCTAGAATCACTGACACCAAGTGATCAGCTATCATGAATTCCTTAGAGGGGATTGCTATTATATAACCTATTATATTACTATTTTTGCCATCTCTGGTCTTTGTGCAAAGCTACTGACAACAAGTGTTCAGCAAGGAACTGGTGGCACATGGCTCATAGGGTTTTCTAACAGAGATATATAAACAGATAGATAGAAGATAGATAGATAGATAGATAGATAGATAGATAGATAGATAGATAGATAGATAGATTAGATAGATAGGTGGATAGATAGATGGATTTTTTTCCCTGACAAGAAGTGAGAGTAGGAAGACAACATTCCAGACAAGAGCACTAATGGAACCTGGTTACTCTTCATTACATCTAGATGAAACAGGTATAAATACATAAAGCCACTCCATTCAGTAGGGGTGGTAGAGTCCCTTTTTGCAGCTGGTGGTGCCTCTGCGCCATTTGGATAGCAAATGTTTTTTGCTTCCTAAATTTCTGCTTTCCATATTTCATCCTCAGGAATAAAACTGGCAAAGAGTCATTTTTATTCACCTGGAAAGAGACTGGGGTTTATCCCTTTATTGGTCAACTGCTTTAAGACTTGCCCCACTCCTCCCTGGTCAGTGAAGATCTGTGTCGCCCCTGAACACCATAGATTCAGCCTTCCTATTTTGAAATATTTTGTGTTCATTAATTGCCATACCATACTTTCTGCATGTTTTCTTGCCATGCTTACTGATTTTATTGCTCTTCTCAGTACACATGCCAAGACACAGGGGATTGAGACCAGAATCTTGCCCTTGCTTTCTTCAGTCCAAAAGGTGATGTCCAGTGTTGCATATCAATAGCAGGAGGCTTTTTCACACCTTTAGTTTATTTCTCCTTTATGGGAATGAATAGTTTTTTAGAGGCCTGCTTGGACTGTTCTTGTCCGGCAATTATTATTTTACATTTGAATATGTCATGCTGTCTGAGCCTTCACCTTTTGGGATCATGACCTCAAATTTGTTTACTTTTCTAGTGTCTTGCCACTGAGATCACCTTTTCAGACTGTCATACCTGTTGCCTCTTTAGAGGTACCTATTCCTAGCATGACAGAACTCTCTGAAGTTAGATCCAGAAAAAGGCTCTGAACTTCGTGAATTCTCTCACCAATTTTCTTATGGTTCAAAGAGTGATATAAGTCTCACTATGCTGTCAGCCACAGCAGATACTAAAATAACAATGAAATGGATTGAGGCACAGTGAGGACAAAAAATTCTGACCTAGACATTTCTCTATGTGTTAGTAACTTGCCCAGTGATTTTTCATGTACAAGATATGAGATCATGTATCCACACATGATATAGGACACCTCAGATGTAAGATACTTACTCGTCCAGACTGAGTAAAATGCCAAAGATTCTAGTTAAACTTCTCTGCAGGATAAAAGTCTGAGTCAGCCCCCTTTAGTGTCTGATCTTATTATCAAAGAAAGAGCAGACATAACAGTCTTCAAATGTAGTGGGTGATCAGACCACCTAAGGAAACCTCCTACTTTTGACCTTGAAAACCTACCTCTCCATTGACTTTGAAGACAGTTGGAAAAGATGAGCCTTAGTAAACCAAAATTAGCTTCTGTGAAAATCCCTGGGGTCTATTCAGCCATTTCTAGCAGAAGGATAAAGTTTTAGCAAACTGTAAAGATTTACATTATTTATATACAGGTTGTAATTACCTACTGGAAAAGATATCCATTAAGAAATCATGGTAGAGTTTTAATGAACTGAAAAATCCATTCATATGTTTTCAAAGAAATTTTCCTTGGATAATTAGATACTTTATTAAATCAGCCTGAGAATCAGACAAATTACTGGCAAACCAATGCATAAGAGATGACTAATTCTCATATAACAGTGTCACCTAGGCACTACTATGAATAATGCATTCCAAAGCATAAAATAGAAAGCACCTGAATTAAATGCCATGTCTGGGAGTATCTGAAGGCAAAGAGGGGTGAATGGGGAAGGGTAATGAATATGAATAACCACTGAGACTTCTCAATCAACAGAGAGATTTAATCTGTTTGTCTACTTTGTGGAACTTTTCAGACTGCATGCTCTGAATGAATGAAGTAAACCAGGTAGAGTAAAAGCAAATAAAGGAAAAAAAAAAAAACAAACCAAACAAATAAAAAGAAACCCAGCAAAAGCAAGAAGAGATGTATTAAATTTTTTGTTCTCTTTTGAGGGTGAATTACAGCTGCCAACTTTCTCTGTGGAGCATGGTGGCAGACAAATATGCTTCTTTTATTTTCATTGTATGAAGGTCATCTTCACTTGAAAACCAGAAACAGATTGTGCACTAATATCAACTTGAACAGACATCAGCAAAGCACAACTCATTTTCTCAGACAGCATTACAAAGCCAGACACCAGCAACCAGGACTGTGCTGAAAGGGGCATCTTTGTTTCTTCTCTCTTCCCCACCTCCCTTCCAGACATGCTGTTCTGCTGCTTGTTTTGTACCGACCTTAACATGTGCCAGATCCCTCTGTGAGACATTTTCACATGCTAAAGCTGCAGAAAGCAAAAACCAGAAAGCTGTGATTTTTTTTTTTTTCCTATTAATGAATTACAGTGATGTAGAAAGGACCCGACAGATGCCAAAGCAGGTCAAAGACAGTGGGTAAGGCTGCAAGGCTGAGGAGAAGGGAGAAGGGGATGAATAGATTACTTATTGCAAAGGAAAGGGAGAAGGGAGCTTTGAAATACAAGGCCTAGAAAATGTTCCACCTCAGCAAAGGACTGAGATGTTACCAGATCATGTCCCCTTTGGGAAAGAAAAATCTTGTATCCAAAGAAATCTGCACATTGTCAGCAAAAAAAATTGACTGGGATAGAAAGTTTCCAGTTACGTTTGTCAGGAAGAACCAGGAACAGAGAAGAAATCACTCTTATTTTGCTCAAACTGAGCTGTATAGGCAACTACCTGACAAGATGGATGGATGCATGTCTATATTCTACATGGTTTTTCTTTTTGGTTATTTTCTGAACACACTCTGGTGTCTGATGATTAGACAGAGCAAAACCCACATAGCATCACCCACAAGGTGGGTATGTGGTCCCCTCTTTGGACATTTGCATAGTTTTTCTCTATAAGAAAGACCCATTGCCGCGTTCATGAATCATTAACCTTCTCTGTATTCTGGAGCTCCCGTACCTTCCTTAGCAAGTTGGTTACACATGGACTGCCTTTGGGAATGGTCTCCTGCTCATGATAGTTTCTCTGATATGCCCAGGAATAATATGGGAATTGTTAGCTGGCATAAGTCAAAGGCATGCCAATATGATGCCTGGCCCTTGTCTGTTTTATACATTACAGTTCTATAATTCTTTGTATAAATTTTCACCTCAGGTACTTACACAATAAATATTCTCCAGTTGTAATAGCTGTCATTCCTCAATAAAAGAGTAGAAAAATAATGGAAATACTTTGGCATATTCTTTGAAAGTTTTATGATAGAAACAGAAAAATTTACTTTGAAACATCTCTGTGGAGTTCATGTGGGCTGATCTGCTTAATGCAGAAAAATACTCAGTCCTCCAGTCTGCAATATTGCTTTCTAGACTTTTTCACCCAGGACTACAGAATCACAGACTCAAAGAGTCACAGCATAACTGAGGATGGAAGGGCTCTCTGCAGTTCATCTGGTCCAATCCCCCCACTCAAGCAGGCCACTTAAAAACTGTTGCCAGCACTGTATGCAAACAGTTTTTGTGTATCTCCAAGGATGAAGATTCCACAACCACAGGAAAACCTTTGTCAGTGCTTGGCAGCCCTCATAGTTAAAAAGTGTTTCCTGATGTTCAGAGGGAACCTTCTGGGCTTCAGTGTGTTCCTATTCTCTCATAAAAATTCCAAGAAAGTCTAAAACCAGTCTCTTTGAAAGAAGTAATACAGACTGTTGGAATAGCTAGTGGGTAAAGACATGAATAACAGGTTGGTCTAGATAATGTCTGGAAGTTCTTTCCAAACTCAATTATTTTATTATCCTATGATTTAAGTGAATATATGTGATTTTTCTAAAGCGATAAAGAAGTTCTGGGGTCATGTCTTTCTTTAGCAGTCACAAACCAGAAACTGTGATTCATAGCTGCGTGAAATGTAATTGAAGGCATCATAAGTGTGAAATTAATGTTTTCACTGATTTCTTAAAAAGTGTTGTCTGTGTTAATTTAAACACTTAGTTTGTTCAGAAAGATGCATTTAAATTAAAGTTCAGATGTCTCTCAGAAAAAAGTAATACTTGTTTAATTATTATTAAAATAGTCTTATGAGAGTGTACATTAAGCAGAGCTGTTACACAGACATAAAAAGTCAAGTGTCTAGAATCATAATGAAAAAAATTGAGAATGTTTCACAAGAGGAAAAATTATTATAAATGCTTTTCTTTAGTGGCAGTTCTGTTCCTTCCTGTTTCTATTTCTAATAATACCATTTAATTCAGGAAAACAAACTTTTCCTCAATATTTTATTTCCTTTTATTTTTATGCTAAACAATTTATCTCAATTATGTCACTACTGTATCACTACTGGTTTCAAGAAATGCTAGCATTGAAACCATATAATCCACACATTACTTAAACAAAGACTGGTTTGGTTTGCTTGGTTCTCTTGTGAAGACCCACAGTTGTTAAGCCATGCACATGTAAGTAAGGATACCAGTTAAAACCAAAGCACATAGAATAGAGGATATTGCAGAGAGATCGCTTTGATGACTATACAGGATGAAGATGAGAGTGATGAGATGGAAAGAGAAAGGTGAGATTACATTACAATTGCAAGTGAAAGGTGCTGGACCTGGGCTGGAGCAATTAGACTGACAGAATTCACTGACATCAGCCCTATGGAGAAATACTTGGGAGTTCAGCTGGATCAAAAGCTGGACATGAACCAACTGTGTCTTTGCAGCCTTAAAGGCCCTACTGTATCCTGGGCTGTATCAAAAGAAGTGTCATGATACTACCACTCTACACTGTCCCTGTGAGACTCCACTTGGAGTACTGCATCCAACTTTGGGTCTTCGCCCAAAGTTCTGGTGTTCTAGTTTGAGAGCCAGAACCTGGTAGAGCAGGTTCTGAAGAGGGCCACAAAGAAGATCAGAGGAATGGGACACTGCTCCTGTGACCACGGGCTGAGAGAGCTGTGGTTTTTCAGCATGGAGAAGAGAAGGCTCTGGGGAGATATCATCGTGGCCTTTCAGTCCTTAAAGGGGGCTTATGAAAAATAGGGCTTTTATGAAAAGGGATTTTTATGTGGGCAGATAGTGATAGGACAAGGAGGAACAGTTTTAAACTAGAGAAGGAGAAGCTTTTATAAGAGTTTGGGAAGAAAATCTTTACTCTAGAAGGTAGTGAGGCACTGGCACAGGTTATCCAGGGATATTGTGGAAAATTTCCCTTGTCCTTCCTGGAAAGAAAGGACAGGTTGGCTGAGGCTTTGAGCAACCTGTTCTAGTGGAAGATGTCCCTGACCTTGGCAGGGGGTTTGGTCTCCCAACCTGATTAGTTCTATGATTCTATAAGTGTTATTTTATGACCTAAAGATGTATAAAAGGGAAGCCAGGCCAGTTGAGATTGGTCTATTCACATTTGAAAAATCCTGCTCTACAGATCTCACTCTTTGAGTGTATCTGCTTCATACCTCTGTCCATGTATGTGTGCACATATGGAAAGTATAGGGGAAAAGAGCAGCTCTTTACTGTGCTCATAGGAAAATGCTGAACTGGTCAGATTTTGATTTCCATTATTTTGGCATAACTTTATTTCTGTCTCTGAGGATCTAAAGAGAATTTTTATACTGTGAAAAGTGTGAGAGGAATCTGACCAACAAAAGTGACACAGATGAATTATGCTGTTAATCTGTAAATGCTTGAGGGCAGTTTGGGCTTTTTGTACATATTCTACCTTATCACTTCTCTTCAGAGAGAGGGACCAGGAGTCTAAAACTTACATCTGCTTTTCTCTGTCCATGAGTGATTATATAAATTTTTTACGCAGTGCTTGTTGTATATAAATGGCTTGAATGAAATGAGTGGACAAACCATTTCCAGTGAATGAAACTTGTTTCTCTAAGTATTAGATGTTTTCTAATAAAGCTTTAAACTTCAGTCAATAAAAGGAGAGAAAATTGCAGTTCCTGACAGAATTGTGAATTATATTCACATTCACAAAAAGGAGGAACCACAGTAAGAGCTCCCTGATACACTAAGCCACATTTTGATAATTCTTCTGTGATATTATCATTATCTGAAGAGGTAATTCAAGACTGCCTCAAAAACCTGGGATTGTAAATAGTTTGCCAGAATTAATCCTCAAAGTTAATGCCCATCTCAGACCCATCACCATTGAGTGGAATATGATTTTACCTCAATTTCTGTATTTTGCAGAGGAAGATATGGAAAGCACTAAGAGATTCTCATTCTCTCACTTTTTGTGAATAAGAGGGAAAAAAAGAGGAAATTTAAACCCTCTGTTAACATATGACTTAGGGCTTAATACTTATTTTAGCATTTTTAACAACTGAACAAGGAAAAGGATAAAAGCACAGGCAAATTTTGACCTTATCAACTTTAGAAATTTAACAATAACCACCATATTAATATGAAAGGAGCAGTGCTAATGTTGGTAAAAATTGATATATTGGCGATTTATCCCTCTACAAAGCACAGAGTAAAGGATAAGATAGTTAATGATTGAAAAGAAAAAATGCTGATGAAAGCCATAATTGAAAAGAAAAAATAATGTAACATGGAAACGTAAAAAACCCCAATGTCACAAAAATTACCTAAAATGATTATCAGAACTGACTGATTTTGAATTAGGCTTTTAATAAAACTTGTTTCTAGGGCTCAGCAAACTCAGTATAATACAGGGATGTAAAATACTGCAATGCCAATACATACTGCAATTTGATTGAATATTTTAAGCCATGTCTCTTTCTTCACCAAACCTGATGATATGGAGAATAGGAGCAACATAGATATAGATAGCAATCCTCTTGTTGTGAGGAAATGTGAAAGATGAGGTTCTTAGCCCAGACACACAAAATGAGCCAATCGTGAGAATGCATTTTTTCCTCAGTAAATCTATCCTGAAGAATCAAACTGCTTGTTTCACACGTACCTTTATCTCCTTAAAGCTTTCACCTAAGGAGAAGAAAAGTCTGTCTTCCTTATATCAGGCTTATTACACAGCAAGTATGATAAAGATATGAACGGCACCTTTCAACAAAACTTGTAAGATTAAAGAGTTTAAATTTTGAAGTTAAAAAACACTCAGTGGCAAGCAACATTCTGAAAATGATCATAAGGCAAATTTTGTGAATGAAGACTTCACTATTATCTCACTCTCACAGTTCATCCTTTACAACATCTTAAGTTCTTTTTTTTTTATTGGCTAAACTTTGTGCTTATATTTAAGGAGCAGCTGTATGTATGGTGTTGAAAAGGTAAAGAATAAGAAATTCTAGCAGAAGGCATGAAAATGACCTACTAATGGTCATGAAGAAGGTTATCTTGACTGGAAAATTCTGTGTGGTCTTGTAAAAATAGGATTTGTCTATGAAATTAGATACCCTCATATCTCTGTGTGGATTCATGAGATGGAGAGGAGGCAACATTAACTTTAAATATGAGAAACTTGCTTTCTTTCCCTGAAATTTTGATTTTTATAAAAGCTTTTCCACTAGACTCTATCTAACCAGCTCTATAGACCACTATAGAAAGTATGACGCAGCTCAACACTTGCAATTAATTAATGAAGTATAAATGGTTTTAATACATTACTCCGGCAAACAGAAGCTCATCTGCTGCCAATTTTGAAAAGATGTTTTCTCCCTTCAAATAACATAATTGCTTCTGACCAAAAGTGACAGGTATCTCCCAGGAAGTTCAGCAATTTGTTCATATTACTAGTTTTTACAATACGGATGAGCATAATGATAAGGCAAACTCGTTTAGTAGTAGGGATTTATAATGTGATAGATTAATTAAGACGAGGATCTGAATCAAAAACTCTGGCTTCAAATGCTCTCTACCTTGTAAAAGGAACTTCACAATCTAAATCATAAACCTCATGCTTGTTGCTAATTTTACTGCACTAAAACAAAATTATCAGTGATATTTAATTTTTTTAAGCAGTTCATTAGCAATTCATTAGTTTGCTTTACACTGATGATTGCATAAGAGATAGTTTAGTAGGCAAAAGGTTAACTGAAATTATGTGTTGTTCTACAGGTTTGTCAAAGAGTGGCTATGTAAGTCAGGGATTTGCTGAAAACTGTGCCTCATTTAATTAATCCGTGTCCAGATATGTGGTGATCTGTCAGGAATTTTTTTAATCATATCACTGTGGTAATCTGTGAGCATTTTGTTTAATGTAGAATAAATAGATTTTAAAAACCCAGAAAAACAACACTTTGTGTTCCATTTAGTTGTATTATAATGGAGTCACTAATAGAAATGGAGGCCATTTCAGGATATTTTTCAAAATAATGATCCACTAGGTACTTAGCACAAAAGAATGAAAGAAACTGCAGATTTAGTTTTAGAGATGTATAATACAATAGCATTTACTGAGATTAACATCTTGTTCTTTCAGTCAATGAAATTTGTAAAAAAATCTTTGATATTATTTTGTCAAATGTTTTAACTAATATGAGCTACACATTACTAATGAGATCAGAGGGTCTGGTGAAACACAGTCCTAAACCAGAGACTAGAGCCATGAAGTGCATTTTTGTGGACAAAATGTATTTTTTTTTTATTTCATGGATCTTTAATACCTTGGTCTCTACTTTTCCCAGGACAATCTGTTGATACACTGAAACAACTGTTGATATGCTGGACTGAAACTTCCCTTTGCAGTTCTCCTAGGAGCCTTCATTTCCCTGGCACTGCTGGCATGGTGTCTCAGCTTCAGCTGTGCCTTTTTTCCCTTGTGGAAACTGCAGTGCCTGCGTGGGATCCTTGAGATGTTGTTCATACAGAATGCAGTCCAGGACACCTGTCTGCTGCTAGGATGGTCATGTGGAAGGGGACAGTATCTTCAATTCTCCTAGAGATGGATTTACTTGCAGACCTTGCCATGGGAAACAGGCTGAATATTTGCTGGTATCTCTGCTTTTTTTATCTTCTACTTAGTTGCAGATAAAAGAGAGACACACGTGTCTTAATGCACCTTTGGTATAAAAGCTCAGGGAAACTTTTAGACTGAGCAGGAAAGTATTTCAGGTAATGTAAGCAGACATAAAAAATGATATATTTACTGGATTCACTGTGTGTACCTTATGAGGGTTGTACTTGTCTATACCCACTTCAATCAAGATCATAATGTTCCATATATTTTAACATTTCTTGTGGATACAAGGACATCATCAGAACTGGGAACCAAAACTTACTGCTCTTCCTCTTCCTCTTTTCTGATGAGAAGGGTGGGTTTATTTACTGAGATCTCTTTTTCCATTCATTTTTCTTCCTGTTTTCTATATATGTATTAAAAAAATCCTATTCTGTAACAAATCCTTTATCAAGGCAAAATATATTTTTATCCTTCAGTTCTGACCTGCTCAAGCTGACATACTATTATGATGAAGATCGACTATGTGATGACATAAATTTCTGTGTTTTATTTTTCAAACAAAAAAGTTGAAGATTAGAGCATTTTTTATTTTTTAAATTCTAGTGTTGAAAAAATAAACAAAATATAACAAGTCTCTGTGGTGAGTAGTTTCCGGCTCATGGTCAGGTCTCCACCAAAGCTGCTCTATTCATCCACTGTACAACTGGGTATGGGAGAGAGAACATTGCAAGAAGTCTTTTGGTCTGAGAAAAGGACAGGGAGACCTCACTCATCAGTCACAGGCAGGAGAGATTTCACTTGGGGCAAAACTGAATTTAATTTATTGCCAATAAAATCAGAGGCAGATAATGAGAAATAAACCCAAATCATAAAATTGCCTTCCCACCACCCCTCCCTTTTTCCTTCACCTTCACTCCTGGGTTATCTCCCTCCTCCCCTCCAGAGGATTGCAGTCAGTTCTTCACACCTTGCCTCTGTTGGTTCCTCCTCCTGAGAGGGAAGAGTGTTCTCTCCCCTGCCCCTGCTTCAGCATGGGGCTCCTCCCAAAGCAGACATCCTCTGTGAAGTTGTCCAGTGTGAGTCCACCTGCCAGGCTACTGTTCTTTGTGAACTGCTGTACTGTGGGTCCCTTCCATGGCATACAGTCCTTCAGGAACAAGCTCCTCCACTGCGGGCTTCCCTCAGGGTCACTGTATTTTTCAGGCATACACCTGCTCCAGCATGGGGTCCTCCAGGGCTGCAGATACTCAGCCATGGACTTCCATGGACTGCAGGGTGACAACCTGCCTCAACATGGTCTTCATCAGGGGGTTCAGGGAAACCTCAGCTCTGGCCCCTGAAGCACCTCCTCCCTCTCCTTCACCGGCCTTGGTGTTTGCAGCATTGTTGCTCTCACGTATTCTTACTCTGCTCTGCTCTGGTGGAAATTTCTCCTGTACAGTAACTTTTTTTCCTCTTCCTACATGCATTATCCCAGAGGCACTGTTGTCCTTGCTGGTGAACTTGGCTTGGGCCAGTGGCAGGTCCATATTGAAGCCAGCTGGCATTGGCTCCCTTGGACATGGAGGAAGCTTCCATCAGCTCCTCACAGAAGGTACCCCAGCAGTCTCTGCTACCAAAACCTGACATGCAAACCCAGTACTGTCTCCTTTTTTTGAGCACATAATGAGAGGCAGCCAAGTGAATCACTTCCCCCAGCCTGAAACTTTTATTCCTGAACTTTATATGAAAGTTCTCCATTGCATTTTTTTCTTTAATTTGATGGCAGTGTCACTGCAGATGAACACAGTGAAGAGGAACAAGAGTTCAAAACTACAGTGGTAGGTACAATTAATTCTGTACTCTAAGTGCTCAAAGACTCATACAAGTAGAAAGTCTGAAGCAGATATTTTTGACAAAGGTATGAAATACAAAAACACCATGCTTCTGTGTTCATTAAGAGCCCTGTTAGAACACTTTTTGGTCTCAGACTGCTGCTGCCAGCTGTTAAAAGATGAAAACTCATTAGAATCATCATTAAATACTCTAGAAGTTTTTATTTTCTTCTGCTGAAGTAGACGCTGGTCTTACTGGAGAGAAGATAAGAGACTGGATGAATCAGTGGTTTTAGGGCAGTGCCTACATTGCAGTCACCTTCATGTGTCTCTTGAAGGCAGAGGAGATGTCTTCACTCTTGAGGGCCCAGGGGATGCTCACTCTCATATTTGAAAAGCATAGTGTGCCCAAGAAACACATACATTCTATTTATTTCAGTGTTTTGGTGACATTTCAGTTATAAAATAATCTGTGTTTGAGCTCCACTTTTGCAGGTTTCTTTTCATAACAATTTATTATTGTGAATGGACAAGTTCAGCTTTCAGGATTTTTAAGCAGAAAATATTCAAGTCCTTGCTTTAAGATCTCTGCTTCATGTTGCTGATGATGTTGGAATTTACTCCGATTAAGAAAACCAGGAAGAGGATGTCACAGATTGTTGCTTCAGTATAGGCCTTAAATGGTATAGAGCCTTGGGACAGCTCTTTGCCTCTGCCTGACTTGTACTTTAATCACTCTAGTAAAAAAACCCAAAACAACAAAAACAAAAAACCCAACCAAACAAAAAACCACAAAACCACAAACAAACACAAAAAGAAAACAAAACAAACTACCTTGAAAGACAAGTTTGGGAAATGTTCTTCTTGGCTAAGAATAAATCAAAAGGTAAATATTTTTTAGGTTGATTAAAAGTCAGCTTGTTAAGAACACTGGCTGCTTTATCACAAGAAATTATAATTTGCTTTAAGTCATGTCTAAAATAGACATGAAACTACTTGATCTAATTGCAACTATTTGATAGTAAGTATATTCATTTTTAACTTGGGCTGGAGGTCTCATCAGTATGGTTGGAGAGTTTTATGAAGATAATTTTCTCATGACTAAGTGGGAATTGTTGCCATTTATTACTACAGTTGTGACAAGGATAGTGGCAAATCTTTATATTTTATTTCTTCTAACAGCATAGACATATAATGTCTATGTCTATCACTATACTATAAGATCGTTGCATTTTATAATTTTAATTTTATTTAGTCCAAAACATTTAGAAGAATAGACATAGAAAAGCTGCCCAGGTTTGAACTGTTCCCTGTTGTGCTCCTACAAAACCAGTGCTTGAAGCAAGTATTTGGAGTTCAGCAGTGGGTTTCTCTAGTGTTGAGGGTGGTGTTCTTACCTCTTTCATCAGTGTTAGCTCAAGTTGATCAGATTACAGTTGCTGATAGTATCTTCGGAAGAAATAATTTGGGTCAGATGACTAATGAAATTAAACTGAATTTGTGTTTAGCAAATTTTAAAACAGAAATGGAAAAGTAAGTAATGACAAAAATACTGCTTTTTTTTTTTTTTTAATTTTTATTAAACATACGGATTCTGGCGCACTCATCCCCTCTTCTCTACACATTTATCCTTCCTGCCTGCCTTTTTAGGTTTGCCTTTACCTGAAGTGAATTATGTTGCCTACTAACATCAGTGAGATTTAGCTAAGTGCTTAACATTTTTTTGTTTCAGATTTGGTTTCTGTTCCATTTTTCAGTGATCATTGCACCCTTGTTTGATATAACACTGTTCTTGTTCATAAAAGAACTGAAACCCACAAGAAGGACTCATGTTGGAGAGGTTCATGGAGGGACACCAGGCTGGAGCAGGGGCAGAGTGTGAGGATTCCTGTCTCTCAGGTGAAAGTAGCAGCAGAGACAACATGTATGGAACTGACCACAGGCCCCATTCTCCACATCCCCATGCTGCTGGAGGGGAGGCAGGAGAGAAAATAATGAGTGAAGCTGGGCCTAGGAAGGGGGGGGAGAGAATGTGGGAGGTGATTTTAAAATTCCGCTCTGATTTGGCAATAAATTAAATTCTCTTTTTCCCCAAGTCAAGCCCATTTTATCTGTAGTGATGACTTGTGAGTGATACCTCTCTGTCTTGAGCTTGACCCATGAGCCTTTTGTTATATTTTCTGTCCCCTGTTCGGCTGCAGAGGGGAATGATAGAGTGGTTTTGGTGGGCACCTTGTGTCCAACCAGAGAACCAGAGTCAACCCACCAGAATTATTTATTAGCACAAATTACAACTAGGTGATTTATAGAGAATTATATCAGAGAATTATTGCATTTAAGTGAATTAAATTCCAGTCATATATCAAAATTCTGGTAACTGCAATGTAACAGTACACAAATGCAACCTGATCTCCAGCTAGCATGTATTACCACTAGAAGTTATTTCTGTGAATACTGCACCAAATACATGGAGTTCCATCCTTCTATAATAAGTTGCATTAACTGTAACACACAGGAAATTTATACAATATGTTTATATTTTATAAGTGTATCTGATTTTAAGCTGCACTTCGGTATTGACTAAGGAATTTTAGTAGGAGATAGTGTGTGCTATAAAGTTTTAATGGGATGAAAAATGCTTCATTAAGCATTCTTTAACATGTCTAAGACAAAATGCAGGCTAAAGATGGGGTGCTTTCAATGTTATTATAATTTCCCTGCGTATCATATATATAATTACAATCCCAAATGATTAATTTCCACAGTTAAGCATAAGCAGAAAATGAAGATCTCAGTTTGATTCCAGAATATAAATACATGGTATTGGCTGGAATAATCAGGGTTCTGATGTTCTGAAAATACTTTCTTGCAGATGTTTGAGGGCCTGTTAATTTTATTAGGGTCCACATGGGATAACACATCTACTCAGGCAGGCTGCATTGTGCTGCTGTGACTCAAACACTGTTACATGTATTATTGTTCAGAGACTGAGGAGTGCCCATCTCACTATTTTATATTTCTTTGGGGGTAAGGAAGAAATCTTTTAAAAGACTGTGTTTTGAGCTTTGATGGCTTTCAGGCATGAGACCAGACAGCTACCCCTGACAAAAGTCATGTTTTACAAATGTTGTTTTTCAACATTTTTACCGTTTTTCTTCCTCATTGCTGGAGGCGAGTGAATGATTACACTGCCTTATAGGGATAAAGGAGACATAATGAGTTATTCAGATCCTCAGAAATATACTTGGGAATTGCAGGGTTTTTTCTTTCTTAATGCTTTGGCACATTGCTAAGAGGTGCTGAAACAGGAACTAATCACTTTCCCTCACAGGTACAATCTTAAATGTTTCTGTCCATATTTTCTTACAATAATTAAAAACCTCAGCTGTATCCATTTAGAATGTTTCTCCTATCTTTCCTGTCTTGACAGTTATACAGCAGGGACCTGTCCTTGTTACTACCAGTCTGTTGCATGTGAGTGTGAGGTTGCTATGAATAAAAGGAGAAATGCATGGAGTTATCACAAAGTCAGAGGAAAACAGCAGTGAGACCAGCCATATAACATTAATCCATAAAAGTCAAGGAACACACAAAACTTTAAAAGTATGCTTTATTCCTTACAGCAGTGGGTTTTCCAACTTGACCATTAGTTCAAATTATCTCAGTACAAGAAAATTACTGATACTCCTATTTCTTAACTTGTTCCAGGAAAAGAAAGTCTGAGTCTTTTGCTGTGTGAAGAAAGCACATGTACTCACTTCATACCTCATAAACACAGCCATCTTAGGGGTCATATTGTGTCCCATGATGAGTATCTCTTCTCCTTTCTGTTTTTCCCCAAGGTAATTTTTTTTTAATGGAAGGAATTGTGGAGTCCTTTTTTCTGCAATATTTAGTAGTATGTGTGTAGAGTTTGTATAGTATTTAGTACTCAACTTGTCCATCAGCTTCAGTCCTTTGGAAGCTGGGTAGGAAGCCAAATGTTTATAGCAGATTTCAACTGAAGAGGGCTGAAATGAGAGTTAAGTGGATATGAAAAATTTACAGATGTGGGGTTGAAACTGGAAGTTGACTTAATAGATCTATACAAGTCACATACACATTTTTGTTAGAAGTCTATGTAATGGCCAATTTTACAAATAATGCAGATGGTCAGCTGCCAAGAGGCCTGTTGTACAGTACCGGAGAACAGATAAGAACTAAACTGTGGTATAAAGATAATAGGAATAAACACATGAAGAATTTTGAGATATATGTCCTTGGTTCCTACACTAGGACTGCTGCCTAATAAGAGTTCAACCTGACTTTTGTTCTTTGCAAGTGTGAATATTTTTGCGTACCTCATGTTCCTGACAAATAAGATGTTACCTCATGGTCCTGATAACTAACACATTTCACAAAGTGAACAGATTTTTAGCAGAATTTTACCTGAAGGAGTCCTGTTTGTTTTTTTGTGGGAGAAGTGTACTCTTTGCTCACGAAAAATCCTCAGAGTATCTGTCCACTTCTCTGTTGGGTAAATCCAGCAGTTCTCCTCTGGATTCCTTGTGGCTTTGGAAATCGAGACAGAATCTAGTCCTGTGTCTAGACAGGAATGCAAAATGATTTTGGCTGAACTGATCAGCATGAGTGCATTGGCTGCAAACATTGTCCAAAAATGGGTAAGAAGTAGTTTCCTTGCATAAAGGTGATGACAGCCAGGAGAGTAGAAATAATTTCTGTCAATTTTTTTATTTTGTGGCAATTTGGAGCAGAAAGAAGTGATCTAGGACAAAGTAAAACAAAAGACTCCTGTACATAGTAAATTACCATACCATGGATAATTTAAAACAAAACCTAGTTTCAGTGGTATTTGTAATGGATTTGTTATTAAAAAAAATTAAAAATAGGGCTATAAAAAAAGAAGGTGCTTCAGCAATGGCCCTTTTGAGCCAATGATACATGTGAAAAAGAAAGTTTTGTGGAAGGCTGAGGAGCACAACCAACAGGTGACAGGTCACATTATTTAATTATTTTTGAATAGCAGTTTGAACTGATGTTCTTGTCTCCAGAGCAGAACACAGGCACTAGCTGCAGGGCAGTAGGAAATTTAGGACTGCCTCAACAGTTCTTGGTGAAATTATGCCATGCATTGAAATGTTGGCATACCTCAGTCAGTCACCTGCTACCCTTTTAACAGCCAACACTCAAAACCCAGCAAATACTGTATCAGTGGTACAGTTGTATTATCTCCAGAAGGAAAAGATAAAAGAAGCTTGCCCCAAGCAACCTGTTTTTTAATGAAAAAATAGTTTCCTTGGAGAAATGAATCTTCCTCTAATAGAAATATTATGGTCTCAAGTCAGGTTCTCCACATTTGAAATGAGTAATGTGCACTGGAGGATCACTGTTGGGCCCCATGCATGGCACCCAAGACCATTTGTGAAGCTCATTTCCCAGAAGCAGGAGAATATGCGAATATACATTTGCACATTAATCATTTCCCTCTTCACATCCACTCTCATCTCTTTGATTCCAGATCCTTCTCCTGCTTTTATGTCAGCAGTGCTAACCATGGATGGGGCAAGCTCATAGGTCACTTAGGCTGTTGGAAACTTTCAGTACTGTCATCAAAATAATTCTATACTTGCTCTTAAACTTGAAGTAGATACTGCATTATTCTTCCCTGAAACTACTTCAGTGCTTGTTCTGTCTTCATTGACAACATATTGCTTGTATTTTGAATATTACCTTCTGAAGCATATCTCACATGGGTTTCTGAATTTCTTTTGGCAGAGCTGGATGCTTTCAGGCTACTTTTAATTTATTAATAGCCATTCAGAATCTGATTTTACTAAAATACAATTACTATTTACCTTTTAACAGTCTTTCTGGCATTTCACCCTTGATATTGCCTAATTAATATATTATTCTCCCCATCTTTGACTGTATTCCTTGCATCTGCTTTATTTCTAGTCCCTATAGCCACATTAACTTTTTCCTGTACAGGAAGTAATCTTGTATTACTTTCAAAATCATGCTTCCTTCCTACTTTTCCCCCACTAATATTTTCCTAGGAAATGTCTAGGCAATTGAACTCCTAACACAATCATTATACCAAGTTTGATACAGACTTCCTTCATCTGTAAAAACATTTCCTGATAATGCTTTCTCATTCTCTTCTGAAGTTCTCTGGCAAGATCCAAGGACTAACTTTTTCCATATCTCATTCTTCATTTTACTTCAAATAGTTCCTATCGTGTCAGCCAAAATCCTAGTGTCATTTATTTCTGTTTATTCAGTATTCTCCCTGTGCGCAAATTTCTCCCTCTCCCATTACTTTTGTTTTACCTCACCCATCTGCAAACTTTATATGTTGGTAATTTTATCTCCCAGCTGATAGCTTGATTTAAGCAACTCTTTGTCATTCCAATATAATCATAATTTTCTCAACATATGTTTCTAATACAACAATCTTGTTACATATGTTTCTAGCATTTGTAAAACACATTTATCCTGTTCTTTGTCTGTTCACTTTTTAAAAAATGTATAGGAAGAAATGGTTTCCACACTGACTTCACTTACAAACTCAGCACCTTTTTCTCTAACCATTAAAGTCCTTTTCTATTTTGCCTGTATGAACTCTGGCTGTTGAGCCATAAAAGGAAAATAAGATTTTTACAATTACTCTTTTCATCCCAAATTGTTTCGGCAAAGCCAATCCTTTTTGATCCCAGTATGTTGTTAGTACCTCTCTTTAACCAAGAGACCTTAAACTGTTTCTTTTCTTCATGGAATATTTCAAACCTTATTATCAGTTGTTAGTCTACAAGATCAATCTGTTGCCATCTTGATTCAAAGGTTGCCCTGGAAAAATATTTAAATGGTAGACCCGCAGGATTTTTTTTCTTTCTTTTTCAAGCAGTCACCCATGCTGTCAGTCCTCTCTGGGTGTTAATGTCTTCAGTCTGAAGTAAAATGACTTGGCTGGAAATCAAAATACATAGTATTTGTCTGGATTGCATATATCAAGGATACCCTTTTTTAAAAAACTGAATCAACTTTGCTGCTCTCTGGTTTTGACACAGCTATGGTAATACAGAAAGTTTTGGATGCTTGTCAGTCTAAGATCAATCTGATTTTGGAAATTAATTTAAAAAATCACTTATCTAAATGGTAGAGAGCAGCTGTCCAGCTATCCTGCAGCTGCCCATGGAAAGTAAAATTCTGGGCTGAGTACTGGAATAATTACAGGCTGCCCCTGTTCTGCTTTGAACCAATCTAATCTTCCCTCCAGCTGCTTCTGCCTAAGCACCTTAAGTTAAGGCAGCACGTTAACTATCCAAATAGCTGGTTAGATTACAGTTTTACCACTTTTCCTAGAATGAGAAAGGCACATTGCACCCCCTATTCAAAAATATTTCTGCTCGATTAAGGCATGAAAAAGGAGTGATTCTACTCTCACTCAATAAATTTATAGAATCAGCCTTCCTCTCCTTTTTCACTTTCATTGTCCGTGTTCTGTTCTCATCTGTTCCACTTCTGTTGCCTTATTTTACAACTACTGCTTCACACTTCTTTTGACATATTTGCCTATAAGCCATGTGTACATCTGCACACCAACCTTCTCCTGTCTTCCTAAACAAGGATGTATTTCATTGCAGTTCTGTAGATGCATTAGCACTTATGATTCTGCTAGCTAAACTCTGATGATGGCTGACCTAGTGAAAATTTGAAATGTGTTTTCTCATCAGTAAAACAACTGCTTCTAAGCCTTCCACTAAGAGAAGGTGAAAAAGAAAAAAAAAAAAAAAATCAGACCAGTTCATTACAGTAAAACTGCAGAGTACAGTGATACACTGAGATTGATTTTAGGCAGTATGTGTTTATTCAGATTGGTCTATGCTTTGAAGTCTGAGGATCAGGGCTATAGACTTCAAAGAGCTGAAAGGATTTATGGGCTAGATAGTGAGCCTGGGAGTGCCACGTGAACCAGGGAGCGTGGACACAGACCCAGGAAACTGGATGTGAGTGTTTGGCACATGGACATGAAACACAGATAACATTGGTCCTTGACTGTAGGGGATGGACCTCTGAAGGGTGAAGATACCCAGTTTTGCTGTTTCTAGTGCTAGGGCATGGAAGGGTTCAGAAGTCTCTGCTACACAGAGTGAGCCTTGCTAACTCTTGTGTAATCTATTTGCCACTTGGACGGCTTTCTTCTGAGGTGAGATATACCTTCCTCAGAACTAGCTGGGACCTAAATATTTCTGTGCTAAAATAAGGATTAGCCAAGATAAAGGAGGTCCTATGCCCAGATCAGCAGATCAATGAAGAAAAAGTTTATCATGACATAGAAAGAGGGAGGAATGTATCACAGCATGAGAAAAAAGGTAAGAAAAAGTGCAAGTAAATAAATGCATAAGAATGAACAAAATGAAAATATATAAAACTTTGTTGTTGAAATGGATTAAAGAAACAGACATAAAGGATTAGTAATAGAGTGAAAATATGATTACACCAAGAAAAATGTTTAAAAACTAGCACTTGCCTCTCTTTTAATTCAGCTTACAAAATAACATGACATTAATGCCAAAAATTATTTTACAAATGTTAAGTTGTTCATCACTGAAAGAAAAGGCATGCCAATTGCTTATTTTCATGATTTTTCATGTGTCCAAGAATTGAAATGGAAAATATCACTTATGTATGAGCATGTTTTCTGAACACTCAAGAACACATAACTGTGTCTTACCCTTTAGAATAAAACCTCCAAGGTAATAAATCTGATGAATTTCACTTCATGTAGTCAAAGAAGAGGATTGGAGGCAAACTGATATTTTTGAGGGTGTGTTTATTTTTGATATATCAGATGACTAAGGATTGCATGCATGAAATTTTATATGGATCACTTCAAACTTGATACATCTGATTTTAAGGAGACACATGATCTCATCTCTCTCAAAAACTAAGTGGTCTTGCACATGACATGATCACACATTTGGTCAAAATCTCCTGTCACCCCATTGAACTAAATGGTAACAGAGAGAGCTTAGCACCTTTTCTAAGAGCTGAGGGTTGTTAACAGGATCAAGTGAAGAATGTGCAGGAGGTGAATCAGGAATGAAGTGTTTCCAGGAAATGTCAGTGGCTGTTTTTCTCATTCTGTACAAAGCATTTCAGAATAAAATTGTACAAATCAAGATGGCAATATGAGGCAAAAAATTGACTTAAGGTCTGATTATATGGCTACACGTTACCATCAGTTAGAGCTGCAAAATTTGCCTGTAGGGAGAGGTCTTGCTATAAAGCTCTCTCTTAATGATAACTCTCACACCCACTATAGAATATTAAAATGTTCTACAAACACAAGTATAGGCATTTATAAAAAATACAGCTTTTCTTCAAAGTTCATTTAATATTCCATATCGGCTGTTTGCCCTGATGACTAATGTACTGCAACCTTGCTGTTCTGCATTAAACATCAGGAAAATGTACATCTGCACTGGATTTTTTCATTCCTTTGTTTCTAAAATGCTGAGTTCTGCTAAAAGAATTGGATGGGAACCAAATATGAGAAGCTTAGCCAACTTTAGTGAAATGATATCAGAGTTATATTATCCCTTAATGAAACAAGTATAGAGGGCTGATTGATTTATGGAACAATTTTTTGCACCATTACCTAACTTGATTGTGTACAAATAGTTTTCTATATTCACAACCATCATGTCCCTGCTTTTCTTTTAGTATGTACATTTCAAACACTGATGTCTTTTTATACAGAACTGAAAGATCTGAAGGTTTCAGCTGAACAGTGTTAACGTCATGTGAAGCTGTTTATTGAACTTTAATACATTTTCACACTTTTCTCTAAGGTTGACAGACAAATAGATTCCTTTTTCCTGTGGTGATTAATATCTCTTTGGAACAGAGAGAAATTTCAATGCTTAGTCTAAGTATGTTGTTGCACAGGTGTGATATGATATTCCCACTTACCCGCAAAAGGACTGTTTCTTCTTTTAAACAGACTGAGAGTTGTTCTGCCCAGATATATAGTTAATCTCTATCCATAAACACTGTAATTAGCAACTTCAAGAAGTTATTGTTTGAAATGGCATTTCACCCAGCTCATCCTGATTCCTTCACCTCTGATTTTAGGTCTAGATCTTTCGAAGAAATATTGCTTTTCATAGGGATTCACAGAAATGTGAGATTTTTTCCTTGAAGGTGCACTGTGAGATTATGATTTTGAGACCATCACTTACATAAGTGTCAGATGTTCAGGTTCACATGCCTTGCCTGCAAAACATGTATGTCTAGCTCTTGACTCACATCCTTGAATCTAAATTCATATCAGGAATGCTTTTTTGATTGGCTCTCTCTGCAACCACCTCTGGTAATGTTGGGTGAGGATATATAAGGAAAATCATGGTCTTCCTCTTCATGTAGAAGAAACCTGTGCTCAGGAACATCTGAGCAGTGGAAAGCTCTTATCACTCAGATTCCTCTTTGTTCCATTACTCAGATGACCAGCACGCCTTTTATTGAAACATTAGTACAGAGAAAAAGAACCCTCACAGGCCAGAACTTGGGAATTTATAGACTGGTTACTTCCATCTTCATAAATGAAACCTTTGCATGCTTAAAAGTTTTAATTCTGTTTTGGATTCATAACAGATCCTGTTTTCTTTGGAGTATAATAATTTATTGCAAGGAAGCTTTTTGAGGGGAAAACCTCCTTTGTTCTGCTATGCATGGCTGAATAAAAAATTTCTGCTCTCAAGAAATTATTTCCAAGCCATTTAATTATGACACATCCTGTGATTTTGGGGGAGATTTTCTAGTGCAGACAGATGTTTGAAATAATGGATTTTTCCTTTTTCTCTATTCCAAGAAATCTAATTTGGAAAAAGAGCCCCCTACCCTGGCTGATTTCCTCTCAGTGGGGCCCTAAGTGTTATTGATAGTGTACTCCAGTACAATGACAATCAGGTTGTTTTCAGTCTCAGATCTTGTACATCTAAGCAAGAGAAGGAAATATTTAAATGAGAGGGAATGGAGACTATGTTCACATAAATATTTAAACATAATATGCCAAATTAATTTCTGGGACAATTACATGGATATTACATGGGGTATATCCACAATTCAGAAATTAATCTGGTAAATACTATTCTCTGTTGAGCTAAAGAAGAAATTAACCAGTGTTAGAAAATGCCCAAACACAATCTGATTTGCATATTAAAGAAAATGAAATAGATGTTTCTACTCTTAGACCAGTCTAGACTCTGAGAGAAGGGTGACAAGCATACAAGAAGTGGGCTACAACACCATGGGCAAATAAGATGGCAAACCTGCACACCTGCCTGTCCAAATATTACACCTTCACAGGGTACTTCTTCTTTGCAAGTTCATTTTGACATTAGTGGCTCCATGGCAAGACCTGGTACTCCTGCTCCTGGATGCTCAGAAGTATCATCCCAGTCTTTGTGATATATGAAGCCAACTCAGAGCCTCACAGAAATACAGCCATTTGCTGTAAAAATCTAAAAATGTAAAGCAACAATTCTGACACAAGCACCAGAGGTAGGTTCACAGGAAAGCAGTTTGAAGCCCTCTCCACAGAGAAAAGCTGGAACACTTGGTATGCTGTTCTACAAGGATAGAGATACCTGCTGTCTGTAACACAGAACCTCTTTTCACACACAGATTAATGTCCTATGTGGCACCTTTCAAAGAAAAAAAATTCTGCTGACATTTTTATGTCTGGTAACAGCCAAGAAAAATATGATGAGACCTGCAGAGGTGGAAGTCTCTTATAGACCACACCCGGCAACAGGGACAATCAGGAAGATTTCCTCAGAGCACTGTTTTGAAGAGTTTCCAGGGAAAAGAGTTTGCTATGAGTGATTATCAGCAAACAAAAGAGTTGCCAGCTGAAAGCAATCCAGCCATTTCCAAGTGTATCTTCCCATTGCCTTGAAGGCAGGCCTCTCAACACCTCCATAAAATGACTTCAATGCAGCTTTTTTTTTGCCAAAAAAAATTACACTTCTCTTGGACCAGACTTCTAATGTACACCTAGTAAAGGGTATCAGGTCATGTTTCAGACTGGATCTGCAGTCTCCCAGCAGCATTTGCTAGACCTGAACAGTATCAGCACCAAGGCTGGTATACTCAGAAGAGATTTTAGGATTGAACTGTTAATAGAGTGATGTTATGAGTCTGGTGACTTAGCAGAAAGCATCTTCTTCGCTTGAGTGAAACGAAGGAATGCAGTGCTGTAAGGCAGCACTGAGATCTGAGGACAAGGAGCCAGACCAGGAGCTGGAAAATAGTGAAAGATTGAAACAAATGTGGAAAACTTGGAAAGATAGTATGTTTTTCAAGTGTTCATATATGACCAGAGCATTCTCTTCATTAAACAGAAATCCCTTGAAAGTTGCTGCTGCTTTAAGGACAAGAAGAATGGAAGCATATAGGATTGTAAATTCATCCAGACAGCTTTAGGAAATCTATTTCATAAAAATTACCATAATCAATCTTGGAAGAAATAAATGTCTCACAGTAGGATCTCTGCATTGATATTGTCAGTTTCTAAATAGTGATGTGATTCCTGAGATTTATTGAATGAATGCACTGCATATTGCCTTAGAAACAAAGCAGATGCAGCACCAACTGAAATAGTAAGTGTTGATAAATGCGATGAAGAGATTGTCAGTAGGAATTCTGAGTAGATATTGTTAATATTTCTTATTTTATAAAAGGTAACAGCTCAAAGTTGTCACAGCTGAGAGTGAGAAGACAATGTTAAAAGATTCAAGTGAAAAAACAAGATTGCTTATGCTTTT
>VWZN01004534.1:95180-122279 GCA_013396955.1 Regulus satrapa | reverse complement strand
ATAGTCAGTGTTTTCCCAGTGCACTGAAATTTCAAGTGTCAAATGTATACAAACACCTTTTCTTTTTACCAGCCCTCTGTCAATTCAGAAAGGGTCAGAATAGTGTCCCTTGCCACAAGGCATATAAGTATTCCCAAATAATCTGCTCTCACTAGCTGCTCTTTTGCAGTGTTGTTGTTCTATTTATTCCACTTTATTGCACCTCATTTTTCATCTGTCTTATAATCTTGCGGGACAGACCCTGCTTACACTCCTATTACATACTGCCTGAAACTTAAAGATGCAAGAAGCAATTTCCATGGATGTGGAGAGCTTGGTATAATAAATGGCAATTCACAAGTGAATTTGTCTGTTCACTTCAATTCACTTAATTAAACTAAAAGGAAGGAAAAATATAGAAAGGCAAACTACAGGATGCAGCAGGGGGTAAAGATGAAGCAAAGCAAAACAAAACAAAAACCTGCTCAGAAGCATCAATGTAGTTCCTGAAAACACTGACTATACTTTATAAATACACACACACATACACACACATACACATACATACACATATATACANACACACACATACACACACATACACATATATACATATATATATATGTATATAGTGTCTGCTGTGTCAGAAGCAGCAAATTAAGCCCTGTGTAGCTGTAGGGATCCCCTACTGATGTTAATAACATCTAAAATAATATTAGTCCCATGGAAAGCTTCTTAAGATTTAATGCAAAATTTGAACCTACGTATTAGCGCTACAGGTGTATGATGAGTCAAGTCTCTACATAAATACTCAATTTTACAACTGTATCTGTTAAGGATGCAAATACATTTGAATATGCTTCACTTAAAAAAAATTTCAGGCTTTGTGACCTGGCTTAGGCCATGAAATGAATCTGACTGAAAACATGAGATAGATAACAGTGATGTTAGGTTCAAAATTCCCAGTAGTTAGATGTGGTAGTGTTGCTTTTCCCAAGCTCCAGAGAAGGGGTACTGCTGCATGGAATCTGTGAGTCAAGGGACATTTTTTCCTAATTCTTATGGGAACAGAAAATTCATATTGTATGTCTCGTTTCTGAGGCTTAAAGTGCAGCAGAGTCCTTTTCAGAGGAAAAAAAAAGGAAATATATGGAGTACATCACCTTATGTCTTCCTTTCCTGAGACTTTGCTTAGGAAATTGAAGGAAGATTTTGCTTGGAATTGATCCTGTGCACCTTTGTAACAATTTATGAAAAGTCTCTGAGTTTAAAATCTGTTGCTCCATAATCAGTAAAAGATTTAAATTTTGATACCATTATAAATTCTAGATTGATTTATTGCTTCAAATTCTACCTCCTAATCTCCTCTAAATAGGTTAAAAATGAATAAAACCATTTCCAAATGACCACATTAGGCAAATTAAGGAACTGAAATGATATTTTTGTGTTCTGATGTGCATTTCTACCAGGTAAGAAAGGAAAACTGGCAAATATTCTGCATTCTGGATTGCCCAGAAGTCCTAAATGTGTCATTTGGGATGTAGCCCGCTGACTACCTGAAGATCTATTCAAGAAAATCCTAATTTTTTTGCCTGTCTGTGTATTTTGTAAGTTTGGGTGCATACAGTGTCAATATAATAATGATTCCCTTTCCCTAAAGGAAGCTCCCAACTCTCATGACATTCATTTATTTAAAGTGTATTCTTTTAATGGCGACCTCAATGTGAAGGAAGTGTCCTTGGTTTCCAAAAGCTGTCAAAGGCAATATCATGTTCCTTTTCATAAGTTCAGCACTGGAAAGAAGAACCAGACTATTTTTAGTGGAACTGTACTTAAAATAAAAAAAAATAAATGTGTAAATAGTTTGGATGTTCATGCTAATTCCTGGTGTACAAATGTTAAAGATTTGCTGGAAATTAAAATCTTGACTCTACAACATTTTCTACTCTCCACAAATGCAGCATTCATTTCCTGAATTATTCTCCTGGCTTGCAGGCAGGATACAGTTCTTGACAGCAGGCATCTCAAAATACCATGACAGCCCACTGATTTATAATAGTAGAGTTATTCAGAAAGGCTTCTGGGCATCTCTCAGACCCTGACAGTGAAAGGGAGAGGTTCATGACTTCCACTCTGAAAATTTTCTCCACCCCTTATTGTGTGAGAAAGTGAGGACTTGGCTCAGGAACTGAATCAGATTGATTTAATTAAAATGGATGTAATTAAAGTAAAGAGCTCTTTCAGAAACTTCCAGGTTTCCAACTCAGCATGGGCTCCCTATGGGCCTGTTTGAGGGAACATCTTAGACAGCAGAGTGGATGGTTCATAAAGATCACCAGGACCCAGCAGAAGCTCTGAAAAGGATGATATTGACAGCAAGAGGCTGAGGGATATCTACCTTCAGATGACATGAAAAGAGGCAGATAACCATCAATCCGATGTGGCAGGAATGTAAATAAAGACTTTTTTACCCCCATTGTGTGCAAATACAATACAGTTTTCTGAGAGGAGAAAGATCTAAAAAAAAAAGTATGGACATGGCCAAATAGCTGTCCTCATCTGTATGCTTTTCCTTCAGTTGATGCAGGCTGCTTCACAGAGGGGAAAGCCTTTTAGAACCAAGAGAACTGTTTTTGCTGCCCGATGATTCCCCTAAATTTATTAGCACTTCTGAAAAATCATAGTGCAGGTAAATTTATCTAGTTATTACTTTGGATAAAGCTGAGGTGCTTCATGACACCTATAGGCTTTTCTACGCTCATCTTTCTGGAAAAGCGGCATGTTCTCTATATTCAGCACTTTTCCTAGGAAAAAACCTCTTGTGTTGGGTCCATTATGGAATTAAAAACTGACTTTAAACATTCACTGTATAATTAGCTGAGATCTGGGCAAGGATCATGCCAGATATAGTTTGAAAGGTAAAAATCACTCCTGGCTGCAGTTGTCATTTTGAGAACTAGAGAAATTTTACCTCATAATGAAAAATTGTTCTCAAGTTTAGATCAGTCTCCTTTCCCACAAGTTCCCTGGTTTGGTCATACCACACTGAGATGGTCAGGTTTCCCTAGATGTCACTAACAAATCCCCCAGCTGCATTCCATTGACAGGCTTTTAGACACAGTTAATCTCAATTTATTCACTCCACTTTAGCATGGGTGTAAATTACTCCAAATTAGTTTTTCAGGTCCCTCTTTCTGAGTCTCAAAGGCAGCTCAGCCCAACACAAGGTATTTGTCTAAAATAAGGGAGGTAAATAGCAGCCTGGTGGTACCAGAGTTACATGGGCTCAGAATAACTAAGATGTAACTAGATGAGGTGTATCTATGAACACACAAAACTATCAGTTATTTAAAGTATTCATTTCACATGTTTTCCTTAATATCCATTCACTTTTGTGTGGCATCTGGTTTTCTAAAAGATTGATTAAAATATAGTTCTGTAGGGACAAAAAAGTTTTTCATATTATTCAGTCATTTACAAAACATGGTTTTTGAATGCCATCCAAATCAGGCACAGCAGCATGGGCCAGTGAAGTGATTTTTTTATCTGATTTTGCAGTTAATCTAATTTTTTTAGTGCAGCCCTGTTAGTGATATGGTGTTATGTATTTTGGCATAATCCTCTAATCGAAATACAGTTTGGAGCCTCTTATGTTTTCTTTTTCCAAATTGTTGTGTATTGTTATAACAGCATTTCTGAAAAATTGATAATTAAATGTATCATAGATAAATATTCCTATTTTACACATGGGAAAGGTAAATATAATACTAAAACATTAATTCAAATTCTAGAGGATTAGAGTGAAATTTAATCTGTTTCTGCGATATGGTAACACAAACATAAAGCAGCAAATTGCTACTTTGCTCTCACGTGCTAGGAGAAAAATAGTATTATCATGAAAACTTTGACAGAAAAATGTATGGATATCAAAAAATTCTAGCATGATAATACCTATACCTTAGGATATATTATGCCTCTATAGCAATTCCAGTAATGTCATTACAAGAGTTTGTGATATGAGTACTATAACACAATATTACTGAGGGGAAGTGGAGAGACTGCTGACAAACTGTCTCCATTTTAAGCCTCTGCTTTCAGATTGCACATTTCTGAGCTGATATTTAACTCATTGGTCTCTATGGATTTTACACAAACTGTGCAGGCTGTCTGGAATATACTGTGGACTAATATAAGTATAATGGAGCAAAAGAAAAAAAAAAAATTTCCAATGATGAAGGATTTAGTCCTGCAGTGAAATGTCTGGGGTAGAAATCTGTCAGATGGATATGACTGCTGGACTAGAGGCTGTGGTTTCCTATTCTGTGAGCAAGGATTTTTCTTTTCTCACATATGAAGCTGTGTATATTCACTTATATACATAGCTTCATACATAGATGAAGTGTGTGTATATATATGTATATATATATATAGAGAGAGAAAGAGAGAGAGAGAGTATAATATATGCTATATACAGCACAGTATATACAATATAGTAGATACAGTATATATGGTAGAGTATATGCTACATACACATAGCAGAGGGATGCCCAGTCTCAGAGAACAGCAGAAGGGAATTTTTCCCTCAGGCGCTTTGAGTGCCTCCTAGGTGTTCTGAATGATCAGCAAGATACTTCCTTCTCCCCTCCACCCCCCTTTGTAAGTTCCCAATAGCCAAACTCTCCTGCTTTGTACAAGGTGGGAATGGCAAAGAACCTGATCTATATGGAGCATAATGTCTTATCCTGAAAAAGGTTATAGAGCAATGACCAGAACAGTAGGACTGCTGGCTGTCAGAACGCTCTGGTGCGAACCATCGAGACACAGTCAGAGACTTCTACAGTTGAGTCTTGAAGCTTGTGGTTTATTTTAGGGCATGGGTGAGAGAGCCCTGCTAAGAGCTGCCAGATGCAGCTCAGAGCAGACTCAAGGGAACACTAGCATGGGGAAGGGTACGAGAACCAAGGACAAGGGTGCAATCTAAGAGGGTCCAAGAATTAGGAGAGTCAAAGAATAAAGAGCTTTAAGAGTTAAGGGGTAAGAGTTAAGTGGTCAGAGGTAGGAGAGCATGAGCTAAGAGAGCTAAGAGCTAGGAGAGAGAGTTAAGAGTGCATGAGGTAAGAGAGTAAGAGAGAGATCTCTCTTTTACAATAGTTTATATAACTTTCTATACATTGAACATTCTGTTTCATCATCAACCAATCTTTTAAAGTATACTAATGCAGTACATTTGCATGCAGCCTATAGGAATCACTATATTTCCATCCATTTTGCTATCTAAATCACATCTCAGACCCTTCCTGTTGAAACAGAGGGGAAAGGGTCTTAGCATTGTTCTATCACAGGGAAGAATGTTTTTTGGCTTGCCAGACTGGTTTCTCTAACTTCATTGAAGCAGTGCTTTCATTTTAATTTCAGCTTTAGCATCTTTGGCTAAGCAGTCATATCTATAATTCCTTTCTGTTTCTCCTTTCCCAACAGCTGGCCTCAGCTGGGAGGGTTTTGATAATGTAGAGAGTCTGGGAAGAAAGGAGCAGAGGTGGGAGGACCTGCAGTGGTGCTTTCTCAATATATTTAAACTTATTGTGGGGCGGAGACAACCAATGCCCAAGCTGAGAAAATAAAGTGATTATGGTATGTACTGGACCTTGAGAAAAATTAAGAACATTGTACTAGAGAAGTATAGTACTTGACAAAGTAATCATCCATGTTTGTGAGATGTGGTCTACATGAAAAAATAGGTGAACACTTTTTTTATTTGGATCAGGACTTGGCAGCTCTGGTGCAAGTAGAGAGAAAGGAGCTCAATGTCATAACCTTAAGGTACATGCTAAATGCCCATTATTTAAATGTTGTGTTTTAAGAGGCTACATGGCCATCATGTACACAATTACATCTGTCAATTTGGAACCCAGTTAAGACAATGTCTGTTTTTTTTTTAGAAGCACTGCTGGCTGGGAGTTGTTCTGAGTACTGCCTATTGCTGGATTGGAATTATATACTAAAATATTAGGCTGTAATAGCCCTGCTTGATATCTGGAATCCTGCAGATTGTATCTCTAGTTCTCTGAAATAGCCATTTTTGCTCACCTAGGTTAAAACTGAGGACAGCAAAGCTTTACAACAGCAGAAGCAGCAGCAGCAAATGTAATGTACCTCGATCTCAAGATCCAAGCAGTACCACACTGCTAATAGCTACAGTATCAGTGGAAAATAATTTTCAGAAGAGAAGTCAGTGCAGGGGAATGTCAATGGTATCCATTTAAAATGAGACATTTCTTTGTAGTCTTTAAAAGAATTACAGTTAGGTTACAGACAATTTCTCAATGAACAGTTTTAGAGCTGCAATTTATAATTTTTTTTTTTTTTAATAGAAAAGAAAAATTCTGTCCAGATGTGAAACCTTTTATAAGCTGTTTTTTAGTTCATATACTCTTTTTTTGCCTGTTCAGCTGCTAAATCCATCATGGTTAATACAACAACAAAAAAAAAAGGTGGCTTTTTAAAACAAAAAAATGTTCTGAAGAGTCTGGATTTAATTATTTGTATTAGTTTGTGTGCATCTCAGTTGTTGCTTACTTTGTCCACTGCTATAAATTTTAATCAGTGATTTAAATTGCAAAGTGAGGTGCAAATTCCCGTCAGGTTGTACAGGAGAGTGGCAAAGGGACTCTTGTCTGCGTGTTTTAGAAGACCCTGCAGAAAGATCCCTGCAGATCCTCCCTCAGCAAGCCCAGCTACATCTTCCAGTGATTTTATTGGTTACCTTGTAGCATGAACTGCAAGAAAAGTCTATCCAGCAAGCCAGTTAATGTTCAAAACACACTAGTCAGTATGTAAAAAAGAACTACAGTCAGTCGATTTCCATTGGCAAAGCTTCAAATGTTAAGTTCCCATTTTAATAACCTTTGAATAAAGCAGATACAGAGACAGACAGAAGGGTTCTACTCAGTAACTTCCTTAATTTTTGTTTATGCTTCATTGTATTGATTTTACTGAGAAGGAGTTAAAAAATACTACCAAAGCACCAAGACAATTAAAAAGTGATATGTGAAGACAGTTTGTGTGAAATGAAAGGACATGCCTCTCTGGAGCTACCCATTCCCTGTCTGTTCTCCATCCAGTGGGACTCAGGTGCCTTTATCAAGACTCCCAATGAGCTGCCAATGCACTTAAGTACTTGATCCCTTCTGAAATTCTGATCACAAACACCTATTTTGTTTATACTAAGTTTATAGTATAGTAACGATGCAATATCTCTAATTAGAGGAGACCATTGGAGATTTAAACAGAGAACAGGGGAAGGGAAGCTAACTTTGAAAGCTGAATGTTGTTTAATTCCTATTCTTCCCTTAATTTTAAATTTTTTTTAATGCTGGATTATCTGTTATTTGCAGACAGGCATTACTTGTCTCTTCTAGGTGTTCAGTGAAGGCTTGGAAAACTCTGACTTTAAAGCTTAAGCTAAAAAACAGAATTCTCAAAATTTCTAATAAAGCTACAACAGGAATTTACATATCTACAAAAGTCCTTGAAATAACCTCTTACACATAAATTGAAATTCTGTGGCCTGTTTCTTGTAACTGTAAGGTTTAACTCTGAGTTATACAAATGCACAGGATTAGAAACACAAATCTACAATAAATAGTAAATGACATTATCAATAAAAATTAATAACATGAACAATACGTGGTTCCTGTCAGAGTGATAACTTGGAAATACAGTTTCTTCACTGCTGTTTACGCGCAGAGCTTGGAGAGGCAAACAGCTTGCTTCCTAATGGACTGTTACTTTGCAGGCCATTAGTGTGGAATTAATGAAAGCGATTAATTTCCCATACTTCTGTGATAACAAAGAAAGGAAGAGCTGTCCTCCTCCCACAGCTGATAGCTCTGTTCCTGTGCCTAGATCAGAGTCTTGGAGGGTTGGACGATTTGGGTTCTGTTCCCACATGTTCTGCAATATTCCTCATGACCTTGGAAAAATCATTTGCTCTCTCCATGCCTTAAACTCCCTTTTCACAAAAGGGAATTAATTGTACTTCATTGTTTCCAGAGAAGTGTCATTAGGCCCAATTAGTTAATGTCTGTAAAGTGCTTTGAGAGCAATCTTTTGACAGATGATGTTCTAAGTGCAAAGTGCCACAGTAAAAATTTGTAGCCGTCTGGCTTAGTGTTATTTTTTTAACACAAACAATGATCTTGGCAGTCTAGAAATGCTAATCTGATGCATTGCACAAAGATAAGATGAAATTACATTTATTTGGACTCTCATGCAGCTAGATACCAAATTACATGCCTTAATGTAAACACTAGTTACTGAAAGTTCTCTATGCAGTTATGCATTTAATTCCTTTGAACTGAAGTCTCACTCATCATTAGTTTCTCTCACCTTGAAAAATTTCCTGAAGACTTCCTAAAAGTCATGTTTTCAGCTGGTGAGGTCATCAGGAAAAGTGGTATAGAGTAGGAAGAAATTATCAGAAGGAGACCAATGTTTGAAACTTCGGAGTGTATGTTTAAAAGATAAGATCAGAATTTGCAAAGGAAAGACCACTTTGGCAGCATTTAGAAAAAACGAAACCAAAACCTAGCCAACAAAACCACCAAAGAAGATATATTTGAAGGCTAGAGTCATCAAGGCAGACACAACTAAAATCTTGCTAGTTAGTGATTATTAAGACCTACACAAGAGATTGAAGACTTTAAAATTTGATAGAAAGAACTGATAAGACTTGGATGCAGTGGTAGTGAAGAAGGAAAAAAGTCAAAATTTATCACTTCTGTTTTAGGTCTTCAAAGCAAAGATGATGCTTATAAAAATGAAATGAAAAAAGAGTTGAAACAGAAAATAAACAGAAAATAAAGAAACTTCTCAGTGATGTATCAGCATAGACTTTAATTTTATTTTTTTTTTTCCTAGGAATGCCTGAACACTTTTGCAAGTTTGTCAAAATCCTCTATGAAAACAAGGAAGTTGTACATACTGTTGCAACCTAGAAAGAATGTAGGTATAAGATGCAGAATACTAATACCAAAATTTATTTTCAGACAGCTTAATCGATAGAATAGGTATGAGGTGATTTGGTTCTACAGCATGTTGTAGGCTGAAATTACACAAGAAAATGGCCCTAGAGGTTTTTGGAGGTCCATATTACACTTTCCACTCAGCCTGTGCTGGGCGGGGAGGTTAGTGCATCTATGGGATCATGTACAAAATTATCACTTATTATCTATCTTTTACATATGCTACTTTAAAAGTATTTTTGATAATATCTGATTTAATTAAAATGGCACAAGTAAAATTCAGCAAAAAGAAGGTTACATTTGCCTATTATGATCTGTAATGGTTATTATCACATTTACTGTTACATTTTTATTTATAACCTATACATTTAGTAAAATAAATTGATTTTTGGAGAAACCTAGCATGTAGCTTTAATCCACACCTTAATGTTTTGAGCTATAGCATGTTGATGCTTTCAGAAGATATTTTTCTGCATTGCCTAAAAGACCAGGAAGTATAAGGCAGAGATCTTAAAGAACAGGTCAAGTGCTAGGGGGCAGCTTTGGAAGTCAGTGTTCTGCAATATCTGCTGTGACTTGAGGGGAAACACTTTGGAGGCAGAGTGGATCATCCAGGCCCATGTCCCATGCACTTTGTCCCATAGACTGACTGTTCCAAAGGATTAAGAGTGCAATTAATGATCAAATTCAAGCCAAAATTTGTGGCTATTTTGCTTCTCTTTTATGCAGATAGTCAGCCTGTGCAAGTCAATAATTCAATGAATGTACTTGTATCTCCCATAATGTCTGTTGAACTTGTTTCTACTAATGTTTTTACTAAAAAGAGTTAGCAATTAATGTAGAATCCAGATTTTGCAGAATGATGCATATTAAAAAGAAAAACAAAGAAAAACCCTAGTAGAAAAATCCACTTCCACTTGGAAGAAAAACCTCCTTTTTAGCAGGTGAAATTTTTTTCACTGATTTCAGGGTAAGTCTGGAAAGCTTTTACAGTCATCACTGACTTCTGGGAAATAAATAGTACATTGGAAAAATCCAGATTTTATGGATTGTATTAGCTATGTTCACAAAATAAAGACCTATTTACAAGTGTCAATTCCAGCATTCTTTAAATGGTCAAAACAAAGAAGAGTCATGGGAAAAAAAACCAAAAAACAACAACAAAAGAAGAAAAAAACACAGCTTTTTTGAAACAACACAAAGTTCATTCAGATACATATAACATTACATTTTTCGTCTGGTGTATTCATTGGACATCCCACACACTGGCTATTTGGCCCCAGTCAGTGTCCAGAGATGTACAAAATGTTAATGACACTTCATTTTCAGAAAATTAAGAATTAAATGGCCTCTGTCTGCTTTGTAAAGAGAAATAAAGTTATGCTAGGTCATTCATGGTCTGCTCATTTCACAGAGCTGTGAAATCATCACTGATTTTCTCTGAGTACTGTAATCCACATACAGTTCTCTGAAAGCTGTTGGCAGATCAACTTCATCTACTGAACCCTCAGTTTTAGGTTTATACCTCCTTTAAGACCAAAAAATGCTCTTTTAATTTCTGTGTTGGCTCTTTAAATTTCTGTATTGGCTTTTGAATAGTTACAGAATGGAAGTACAACTCATGATTGGGAGCTAAGGGAGCTAAGGGAACACCAGCTTGGAAATGCTCCTTGAAATGCTGATTTTTTCCGCATTCTTGTACACAACTTGCTTATTAATATGCACGTCTTCCATTGTAGAGAGTGTGTCTGTTCTGATTTATAGGTCTGGGTAGTCATACCCTTTCCTCAAAATGAAGTGCTTGATCCTTGTTACCCGTTTGTGGTCTGATGGCTGGGGAAGTACTCACAGTTATCAGGGTCTTTAGAATATTTTACGCTTTCCCAAAGAGAACTGAAAGTCCTAGGTGTCATGGAATATAATATAAAATAACCACAACCTCTGATCCATGGTAGTAACCCAGGTCCCAGTAAAATTTTAGACAACTAATGGTGCATTTTTATTGACTTCTCCCTAATCAGAAGCATAGAGCAATGGTACTTCAATATTACATGTCTTGAATGGGGAAAATATATTAAGCTATTCACCACTAACTCTGACATCCTGTTTTGAATCTTCCTGGATTCCTGAGCTAGAAATACTGCTTACTTAACTTCCCATTACACTTTTGGATAGTTTCCTCCAAAGAGAGTGAATAATTTACCATTTTTGTTGCAACTTGCCCTGCTAAAGCTTTGCACTGGTAATTTAATTCTATATTCATTTAGTTTGAATTACACAGGGAACATCTGCAACGATTCCTAACAATAACTACATTTCAAGACAATTACACAGTAATAACTAGAGCTGCAGAATGATGTCAAAGGCAGAAGAGAAAAAAGAAGCACCCACAGACTTTGTGCATGAAATTAAATTTTGTTCTTAATTGGGAAAATGCAAGTTTATCAGAGAATAGTCATTGTGACACCACATGCATGTATTTAGTATATGTGTTTCTGTACTTGCTGCAACATTTTCTGTTGGCATCAGACATTTACTTTCATTACTGATTCTCTGAATCACTGATGAAATGAATGTCCAAATTTCCTCACCTTCTTAGCCAATTCCTGTTAAAAAGAAAAAGACAATGGAATAAAAAAGACCTTGTGAGATTTATCTTGGCAATCTTACGGAATTAAGAACTGTGGGAGGCAGGAACTCCATTCCCTATATTCTATATCCTAGTCTATGGAGAGGGTTATTTGTTTGTTTATCACATAATTTTTATGCTGCTATATAGTCATCCAGAGCATGACAGACATAAACATTGAAATTTTACTTTTCCCTTTGAGAGGAGAAAATATACTTATTTCTGTATTATATATTTATACTGTATTTCTAGGAAGAACTAATTTTTTCCCTAACTCTTAAAAAAGAATTCTAGTCAGGATACTGTCAATGTAAAATGTCAATGTAAATTTTGATTTTTCTGCCTTATGGATCTTTTCACCTTTTCTTGCAACTTAACAGATATATTGCTGATCTTTTCAAAACTGTCATCTCCTTTAAGGAGTAAGTATACTGTGGTAAATAGTTGGTCTCCTAGCATGAAGATAATTCATTCAACTCTCAGGCCTTAACCCATCCAAATCTGCCACTCAAAATTAGTGCCCCCCAGCTCTCTTCACCTTCTATTGGCAAATCCCCTTTTCCATCACTCAGTGTATAGTTGCATATGTGGAATCACTTCTGCTGTGCATCAGGAAGCAGAAATGTGTTTTCCTGCAATTTTGTCAATGTCATCTTTTGTAAGTGAAGAAAAGAGAAAGAACTGGACAAGTACAAAGCAAGCACAGCTTTTAGTGCCATAACCAAGACTCCTTGTGGGTATAGTACTGTAAGTGATAAGTCACTTGGAGCTGAAATCCAGGGGTTACTCCTGGTTTACAGCCAAGATGAGATAAAAGCCAAGCTCATAACTCATCCTGTTATTCCTAAGGGCAGAGTGGCATTTGGAGGGGAAATTTTTCACCCACAGAGGGCCCTCAGTCAGCTTAGAAAGTTTCAAACTCTGCAAACTCTGAACATTTTGATTCCCAAAACTTGAGAGAGGAAAAAAGCCCACTTAGCTGTGATTTTGGAACTTCAGTTTTCTGGGAACCCCTAATCCTGACCAATTGATTAGCCCCTCAGCCTTTTCCTTCTGCTCTTCTTACAGCTGCATGGCTGTGACTAAATTTTTGTGATGAACTCTTACCTGAAAATAGTTGTTTCTTTTGTTACTTCTTTTGTTAATTTTTTTCCAGTGAAAACCCCTCAAATTTTAATGTGAAAATATGTACTTGCAGAAGATGATACTGAAGCAATGTAAATGGAAATTTTTACTTATCTGAATGAAGACTAGTAAACCAGTTTCAACAGTAAGGTTTCACTGCACTAACACATGAAATGTGTCAATATCAGCATCCAGGAAGATGAAGAAAATTCAGAGAAACATTTTTTTCAATGCTATAAAACAAAGAAAGCTGTATTTTTCAGTTGAATAATTGTTTAGCTGAGTAAAAATATACAGGAGGAAGCACCAAAAAGATTCTGAATTAGCAGAAGTAATACCTATTGCAGTATTAGTGTGAAGTTTTAAACTATAAAAAGGGAGATCTGATAGCATGGCTTTCTACTATCAGTTCCATTCACTGGAGTAAATACTAGAGTGTACACTAGAGTGCGTATACTCTCTTGTAATTCATATTTTCATATTGCTCATTACACATGTGACCATGTGTTAATCCTTAGCAGGAATATCATACAGCAAACATCTGACCACAGCTTTGATAAATTTCCCAGGAAAATTAAATGAAAGATAGGTGTGTTTCAGAGTATATTTTAATATATATATGATCTGACTAATCCAGTCCTTTGTATTGTTTCTGGGAACACTCAGCTACATAAGCACAGGAGTGTTAGAAGAGATACTGGTCAAGATCAACGTAACCAAAATGCAGATTAATGTAAAGATTTGGTAGGGTTGATAGCATAGTACATCAGCTCTGTTACAGGCATTTGTTTTACATCTTTTCTATTTCAATCATATCAGACATTTGGGACAGTGAGCAATGGGCTTGATGCTTTACAGTTAGAAGTTAATTACCAAAATTGTGCCTACTATGTGGTCCCATTGACAGCAGTCTTGGAAACCTTTGGTTTCACTACTCTGTGTGGTCATACTACATATTTCATTAATTGCCCTTGTGGTTGGAACTCTTCAGCATTTCTAGCTCTCCAGTGCTCTGTTCTAGTAGTTCTTCACCCAAAATTCTCAGGTGTGTGTTCATCTCAACATGTGAGGTTCAGTAAAGAAAAACTAAATCCCAAAGAATCTTTAGCTTCCTTGAAGTAGCAAGATATTTGTCAGGACAGGTATTATGTTTCAGAAAGGTAGGAACAAGACCTGAAAGGAACTTTTTATCACTTGTCCTGAGCTCCAAAACCACTTGTTAGCATTGTTACTTGGTGAGGCAACCATAAAACTAAGAACCTGCCAGTGTTTTATCTTAAAAGGATAAAACTAAATCTTGCCCATTCCATCATATAAAAAATTCACATTTGAGGTCCAAATATAGTTTTTGATTCCCAAGTTTACTTTAAAAAGTTTTACTGTAATGGAAGAAAAATCTTGCTTTTTACAACTTTTTGTGTATGCTGGAACAGGATTTTATTTTGTGATGCTTTTGGCTTGCTTGTACCTCTTCAGAGCAACATATCATGTAACTCATTTAAGAGTGCTGTGGCTGGGGCTTTCTGTCTCTTTCTGAGTGGTTTTGGGGCATATCTACTGATAATCTGTGGAGGCAGGACTACTCTTACCTATAGTGTGGATATTCCTCAGATAGGAGGATCTTGACTCATACAGGATTTTACCTTCTCCTGCCTGCTCTAAGCAGGAAGGAAAGTCTTAAATGGCACATTTGTGCTAGAAAAATGGAATGATCTTTAGCAGGAAGAGGGCAAGGAGTTTCCTTGAGGAAAGCCTGAACTTCTGACAGTCCCTCAACAATCTATGAATTTTGCATATCTGAACACTGTGGTCATTTTTGTGGGAAAATTTATGGACAGCTTTGCAGAATGAACTCCTGAGAGCCTCTATTTACACCAGGAGTAAAAACATAGAAGAATGATTTCTCTTTTTAAAAAATAGAGATTTAAATTCCTGTTGCAGATTATTTACTAGTAGAAGTGAGTTGTTAAAGTCACACAACTCTGCAAGAGTACAGTTAAAGGCTGAAGTTATCTCAAATTATGGGAAAAAGACCAGATGAAAGTAATTAGATTAAGCTTTGAAAGCACTTAAGGCCTTAAATCTTTGTTTGACAAACGTTATCTTCTACTGTAACCTTATTGTGGGAGTTACCTGCCAGACATAATGATCATTTTTCAAAGAGAGCTAATAAAATATGTGAACATTTTTGAAATAACAAGCAAACATCCTTGAAAGAAAGCAACATTAGCATAAGTAAACATAATGTAAATCTATCACAAAATATCCAAGAGCCTTTTTCTCTTGGAAATACAGTAAGAACTGCTTATGTTTGTTCTGATAATTAAAGGTTTCAAAAGGATTTGTGTAAAATTGAGAGTCAGTAGCTTCTTTTTTAGCAATGTTAATGATCTACATGTAGATTCATCTAAAAGTATGAAAACAAGGACCTGAAAACTACACAGAAAGTAAGATCTAAGGTGGAGCTGGATTTTGCAAGTGGTCTTGTATACTATGAGAAGCTAAATTGCATTTGCCTCTATGAAGGATCTTGGATTCGAATCCTGGACTGCCTCATACAACTTTGAAACCTGGAAATGCCTTCTTTATGTGACTAGCTTTGTAATAAATAATTTTATTAAAAATTTGTGCCTTGGAACTGAAAAATAACTATTTGGATGTTTTATTTGCCTCTGAAAATACAGGCACTTCTGTGTTGGGAAACACTAGATGCAGAATCAAAGCTGTGCATGATAACAGATGTTCTGGTCAGTCTAGTAGAAAACAGACAAATCTAATTGAAGTGGAAAATCAGTTTGGCATGATTGCTGAAGCTTGCCTGACTTAGAAACACCTACTGAAGACAAATCACTGGATCAGAGCAAGAGACATGAAAGGAACTTTTATTCCAGACTAGGCCTCTCTTACTCAAAAATGAAAACAAAATTATTTAAAAGCAGAGGCATTGATGTAGATCTTACACTGCACTGCTGAGTCTTTCTCTTTTCCCTCTAATTTTTTATGTCTACCTTCACTCATAATAAAATAAATATGAATGACTGGATGCAGAAAAGGCCACCAGAGCTTCAACATTTCCATTACATTGCCTGTAATGTAGAGAGAAATTCAAAGACATGTAGGAGGGTGAGAGGCCTGACCCACAGACTGGACCAACAAGTTCCCCATCATGTCTCTCAGATGTTTGTTCATCATCCAAACTTTTACAGAGGTGAAGGAGCTCTCTGGTCTGTGTTTCATCATACAGATGAAGCTACTCTGCATATTCACATTTTCTTACAATATTTTTCTATATTTATTTTTTCAAAACTATGTTTGGTTTTCTTTTAGAATATTCTCATCTGGAAAAGAAATGTGAATGCTCCTGTAGCATTTGGAAGGACAAATGAATTTGATTTTCCATAAATCCACAAATATTTATTTATTTATTTGATTAATTTATTTTAAATTGAAGGGATGGAGTTTTCTAAGATGCACAGAATTTTTAGGGACTAGTATTTTCTTTTGTGCTTTAGGTGTCTTCAGTACTTCTTTGTTTCCCTCCCATACATTATTCCAGTGACAGAACTGTAGCAGAATATGTCACTCTTTGGGGAGGGAAACTTCTCTTTGAAGGATGGAGTCCAGAAGAGGCTGGTGTTCTGACAACTTGGAAGAGTCTATTTCTCTTTATGGCTTATTTTTTTGGAGGGGTTAATGACTTGCACCTTGAAATGGTTATTTTCAAGCACATCTATTCCTATAGCAGATGAAATTTTATTTGCTCTGTATTTTGTTCTGCTTCCAAGTAGGCTAATATATAATTTGGATGTTTTCTTATGGGTTCATTTACATCTTATACCCTTGAGGCATTTTCTTACTTGGTACCATTATTGGTTATTTAGCACGTATTTTTGCACGTATAAACTTCTTGCCTACATCTTACTCATATTTTCTTAAATATTTTCTCTTTTCCTGAGTTGCTGTTCAGATTCTCACCTTGCTTTACTGCCTCCTTCTGTTGACATTAGGTCTATAAGATTCTTAACTGGCTATTGGATATTGAGCATGCAGCCTGTGCTGCTCTTTAGAAGTCTGATGAATTCTCAAACTTCATTCATTGAAACATGACTCAAATGGCCCATTCCAAGCTGAAAATACCTCACCCACCAGGACTTCAAATGGTCTAGTTGGAAAGGGAGGATGGGAGGATGTAGAACTATCACTCAAACTTCTCCTCTACCTTCCTTTGAAGGGGAATGGTAATGAGAGAATGGAAAAACAACCAACTATAAAAATATTCAGACTCTAATTTACATACTACTTTCCTACCCACTCTCTGGGCATGTAAAAGTGACTTTCCTAAAGACAAATTTTCCAAAGCCTCAGATCTGTGAATGACACAATCCTCTTTTTGCAACTTCACAGGTATCTGCCTGCACTTCACATAATTTCAGAGAATATTAGTCCCTTGGTTATGTTAGTATCTCAGGGAAACAATTCATAGTGTTTCTGTGCCCTTGTAGTTTCATCCTGTCATTTCTAAAAAGTATTGTCTTGTACCTGAAATGTTTTGTTCCTGTTCAATAACTGCATGATACTTCCTGTTTAACAGTGGACTGTAATGGAATACAGAATTAAAATAACATTTATTGTTCACTAAACTCTCCATCCATCTTTATAACATTGCTTTAATAGCAAGAGATCAATGCACATCTATTATTTGGGAATATTACAGGTGTAAAACTAGTGAGATAAGGATGAATTTGTAAATGTTTTGTCTTTGCTAAACTGAAGTGAGCATTCTCCTTAACTCTATTCATGAGAATTATATCCATGTTTATGTAGGTCTCTCATGTTGCATTACTGGCAACTTTCAACAGGGTTTACAGCAGAACAAAACAAAATGGAATTGAGTAAACAATTGGATTTTACAATGGCTTTCTGTTGCTAGTGTTTTAGATGTTGCCCATGCAGCTGCTCCAGGCATGCTGGGCATGCTCCATTTTTAGAAAATAGTACTTACCAGAGTATTTTGCTCAGAACCTGCATAACTTTTGTTTAAGGTCTTGTGATGCAGGAAGACTATTTCAACCCACATCACTCTAAAAAGTATTGAGCTATTAAATCTGCTTCAATATATCGCTTTATCTTTCTCCCTCCTCATTCCCAGTTTTTAAGGAAATGTTCACTACTTGAAAGAATTCTTCATTTTTGTCATGGTGTGGCATGACATCACTATTATGACTTTTCACCATGCTTATTTGTTAGTAGTGTGATGTTAATTCACTAAATACCACAAGTCACACATGGCATAATGCAATAAGAGGAACTTTGTGTTATGAATCTGACTGCAGGCAAAGACTCCAGGACAAGGCTCTAAGCTGATAATGCATCCTCAAAGAAAGTGAAGAAAATTCAAACACAGTAACTAATGTTGCACACCATGAAAGAGTTAATGGAAAATTTTGTAAGGATTTTCAGCAAGATTTTTCCATTTGTAGAAATCAAGGATGTGGAAAAACTCAAGATTCACACATCTGAAAATGTCAACTGTGCAACAAGGTAGTATTTCATTACGTTTCCAAAAACAAGGCTCAAAAGAGGTCATAAACTTTCCTTTCACTGATAGTCAGGGCTTTAAAAGTGCTTAAAGTTTCTGTAATCATTTTTGTAGCTAAAGTCCAAGATGTCTAAGTGTGTATGTTCAGATATGAAGGCTTAATAGCCTTTTTCAGAAGTAACTCAGTACTTTAAGTGCCTAAAAATACTGGTGTGCATTTTCATGCACATAAAAGGATGTGAATTTTGAAAACCATTGAGAACCTGTTCTCTGATAGATTTTCATAGTGCAAGCCCTCAAGAATAAAGGACTCTAAGGTGTATTTTCAGGGCTGACAGCACCAAGAGTTGTGTGGCAGTGCCTCACTATTTCTGTGGCTCTCTGTGACCCTTCTTTCAAGTGTAACTCTGAATAACAGCCCTTTCTTGACATGCACTCCCAGTGCCTGAACCCTTCTTCCTCCCAGTGCTAGAAGCTCTGTGGGGAGGGAGGGAGGGATGGTAGCCAGCTATGCCATCTCTGGGCTCTCCTGGCAGTGCAAGAAAAAGAGAAACGTCAGTAAATCTAAATCTTTCTGTGAGGCAAAGATGATGCATTCCCCTGCTTATTTCTCCAAATCCATACAGACTGCACCTGTGTGTTTTCCAGCTAGTACTGTAACCTGAGAGTTCCTATCTCCCAGCTGAGAGTGGATATGCACCCCTATATCCATTGGTCAGATACATTGTCTCATTTTATGTTGTTAATATTCTGTTCAAATGGAGGTATTTCCTGCTGCTTTATTACAGACGTTCCATTTTATACCCATTGCAGATCCATGATATAAAGTAATTTTTTTGGTACCCTTTTAAATTTTAGCAGCTGCAGATGCTGCCAAAGGTAGCAGCAACAATAAGAAGAATTCTCCCACTCCCTTACAGGAGGTGTAAAATCCCACAACCATAATCTTGCATTATTTTTTATAATTAAGAAAGCTGCTTCAGATAACACGATGTAATACAATGCTACCCATTTTTTTAAACAGAGACTCAGTGAAGTGTCACATATTTTTTTTTAGTTAATTTTTTTTTTTTTTGTGTTCATATGTGTGTGTGTGTGTGTGTGTGTGTGCGTATTCAAACAGACATCTTGGAAGAGCCTACAATCCTCTGATCACTCACTTGATTTTCTTTAGGGCAGCAGTTCACTGTGTCACTACATATACTTCTGAACAGCAGTTCTACTGCCTTTCACCCCTGAATTGTTACTGTGGTGATGCTCACCAAAGTTTCTGTTAGGGGAGTGTTAGGAAATACTAGACCTCTCAAGGATGAGGGTCATAAGCTAACATAATGTAAAGTGTCATCTGCTGTTTTCCTACAGTATTTAAGATTGTTTTAAAAGTTTTGTGTAATTATCGGTAAATGGTTTCTTCTATATTCAAGCTCTGTTTGCAGTTAAGCTGGCCTCTTAGAATCATAGAATGGTTTGGGCTGGAAGTGACCTTAAAGATCACCCAGTTCTGGCCCCCCTCTTCTGGGCAGGGGTGCCTTTCATTAGACCAGGTTGCTCAGACCTCGTCTCTCACTGCTCCATGCAGAGTGGAGCAGGTTAGAAAACTTCTTCTTGGTTATTAATTTTCTTTATGCGTGAAATACTGAGGCCATTTATGTGAAAGACTTCAGGCTGACAAAATCTGAAGACAGGACTTATTATGGCAAACCTTCCAGTCCTCCTGAGGACAACAACAAATTGTAGATGTCAAGAAAGTGTGGAGGAAATTGTAAAACAGGGAATCATTGTGCCTAGCTGTGATGGAAAGCAAATATGAAACATCATGAATTGGAAGTAGACGAGTAGCTGGGACTTTCCTTCAAATAAATCAGGAGCAACTATCAAAAGATCAGTAGATTTTTTTCCCTCATGGATAAAATAAGCTCAGGCCACTATTAGGAATCCTGGGAGAAACTACTACTCAGAGCTAGAAAGAGGGAAGAAGAAAGAAGTTAATGGCCATAAAAATTCTGACTTCTTTTTCTTATTTATTAATTATGTTGTGGTTTTGTACCTGTATCCTTGATTTAGATTTGATAAAAGATGATAATTTTGTGACAATAAACCTTTTTTTAACATAAAACCTCTTAAAAATGCAAGCTTAGAAATGTATATTCTCTTCCAGTTTCAAGTACAATGAAATACATATCCCATCATTTCTGCTGATATGTAAAGATTTTAAATGAGAATTCTGAGAATGGAAAGAATAGTGGTGAGGTTAAGAATGGCTACTTTTCCTTATACAACAACAAAGTTCTCTGCTCATCTCCTCAAGGAGCAGTGCAGTATCAGCAAATATACTGGTGGTATCCCTTTAGATATACTGTTTTCAATCTAATTCAGACAATGTATCCTTGGACCTTCAGAGTCAGAAAAATGGAAGCTTAACTTGTTTTGAATCATTCAGGTATTGTGGACTTTCCTTGAAATTTGAAGAGGCCTATGACTATTTTCTGTGACATCTTTTTTATACAGACTCTCGATAGCCAATTTTTTTTGTAATTCAGGCATGCTAGTTTTAAACTACAGACCTGTAGCAGACCTTATTTATAGAGGAATCTTGGATTCCTACATTTTGTAGAATCAGCCTGGCTCATAATCTCTATGATTCATGCAGGAAATTATTCAGCTATGGAGGAAAAACAAGAGAGTTGAGAGCAAATTTCAGACTGTAAAACAAAGCAAAAAGAAATCAAACTGCAGAGATGAAAAGTAGGATGTACTTGAGCTTTCTCTAAAAATGGGAATGGATTCAAAAACATTAAGGGAGGAAAATATCCTGAAGAGGACTGTGGGACTTAAAAGTGACAAAAATAAGTTACTTACCAAGATAGCATATTAATTATGTAATTATTTGCTTTGGTACTTCCAAAGAGGGAAATGAACAGATGCTAAAAACCATTAATAACTACCAGACAAAGAAGTTGCAAGGAAAATAAATATTTTGCCATGACTTGTGAGGACAGGCAGAAATATCCAACAATGAACAAAACTCTTCCCAAAAACCACCTGAATATTCAAGAAATAGAATACACTCCAGAACTTTTCTGAAAAATTTCTGATCCTATCTCCCTCTTCTCCCACCTTGAGAAGATGCACAGAAAGGGAAGCTCATCTGTCTCCTTCCCTCAGAAGGAGGAGACACTGTCACTTGCCTCTGTGTCCCCGCTCCAGATGCAAAGGGGCAGCTGCCCAGGTGTCCCTGAGGCTGTCCCCGCAGTGCTGCTGGTGTGACAGGCCATCCAGCAGCCACCCCGTGCTTTGCGAGGGCAGCAAGGCAGAGACCACGCAGACGTCTTCAGTGTGGGGCTGGTGGGAAGAAGCTCTGTGTGGGAGCACATGGTAGCCACTATCACTCAGAAGGTTGTTTCCATTCACATCTCACTGGAGACTCTTGGGCTTCACCTGCATGGCCTTTGGGAAGCAAGGCCTGCTTAAGATGGGGCCCACGTCCCTGGGTGCCTGAGGTGTGAGCTGCTGGTGCCATTCTGCACATCCCCTTCATTGTGACATTGTGTTTCTCAGACCCAAAAAGGCAGTGGGTTTGTACCAGATTTGAGCAAGGTGTATATAGCCAGTGGATGCACCCAGGTGGATGATGAGGGGTGTAAAATCTGTGTATGAAGCCAGTAAAATATACCAATTCTCCCACAGTACTGTGCCCAGTGTCTTAATAGCAGAGAAGCAGTCAATTATCTTACTAGTATAAACAGAAAGTTTTGGGGTTTTTTAACAAAACCTCTCTATTATATTTCATTGCCTCAGCCTTTGTTTCTGTTACTATTTTTGTTAAACAAGGAACATAAAAAAGCTAGAAAAATAATATACCAAACCAGAATTTAGAAAGCAGATTATGATAAACATACAGCACTTGATGCTTTCACTTGATCTCTTTGGTGTAGCTATTTGTTTTCCTTTATCAGCATTTTGAACTATCTCTAAGACCTCCTACTCCTCTGCCCAGCATTTTCAGTCTCCAGAAATTTATGAGTACCAGGAGAGTGTTAGCTTTATATTTTATGAGGAAAGCTAAATAAGAATTGTTTAATGTTCTCTTCTGCCTCTTGTTGACCTTTTCACAAGAACTGAAACCTGAAAGGGGCAGAGTTTCCTCTTAACACTGACGAATGCAGCTGTGGATCTGCGGGGAAGACAAAGACCTAAACTGTAAAGTTAAAAGAAAAAAAGAAATACCTGATGTGTTACGCTTTGCTCCTGCTGCTAAGCCCTTGTATTTCAACTTTAATTGCATGCAGTAGCATAAAGTATCTTTCATCTCCTTTTCCTATTTACTTTTCCTAGTTCTCTTTATTTACCTACTACTGTTGTTGTGCTTTGTCAGGTCCAAGTGTCTGTAAAAGCAATCACCATAAAAGAGAATGAGTTTTGTTAAGCTCTCTAATGAGTTCAGAATTGAGCTCTGGATAGGCAGACCAAATCTCATATGTGTACTGAGCAGAAACATTTCGTTTGAAGAACTCTAAAATCTTCACCAGTCAATGAGCTGTTCTTCCTAAATTATTTCTGTCACCAAGTTTTCCTCATTAGCCTGTATTTGCCCATGAAGTAGCAGCACTAAATTACTTTTCAATAAGGTGTTTAGAAAGTACCTTGCCTTATTTTCTCTTCCAGAGGGCAAGAAGTGTAGTATAACCATAATCTCTGCATGGTTCTGATAGATTTGCAGCAATCAAAGTAAGTATTTGGTAAGGCTAAAGTAAACGTTCTGCCACAGGAACATGGCAAATTCTTAAAAGAACAGAAAATTCATTCTCCAAATGAAAAGCATATTTATTATTTGCATTGGCCAAAGTTATAGAGTTGTGGAAAAATTATTTGATCTCTCTGCATTTTTTTTCCAAGAATTCCAGCCAAAATCTGCCATGGCCCTAAGAAGCAATCATGCCCTTAGACCCCAGAGGTCAGATAATTGGCATCTACCTATATATTCCCTGGTTCTTTGTGTCATTTCTAGGCTGCAGATTGTTTCACACTGGGCCCTGCAAGTGAGTTCCTTATTGTGGGAGAAGGGGGTTAATTCAATAGAAATTTAGGATCAGGATCCACCCACTGCTCTACATAAAAAATTTCAGTGATTTGGCCTTTTAAGCATCATGGTTCTGTAAACAAAAAATAGTGAGAAAGCCAAGTGTGTTGAAGGACAGTCTGGAGCTAAATATTATTTCTCCAGGGTTCTACAGGAAATTTTGACATGATCAAATAGAAGGCATCTCAGTAGCCATCTCCTCTGTAGACTTCAGAGCAGTTTCTTTACTGTCTTTCAGCTTTGAGGATGCCTCACATGCTTTTCTAGGGTGTTGCTATAAGAGCAGGAATTCTCCAAGTCATAGAGCAAGGGAGTGCATTATGATTTTTATGGCACTTGTGGATCCACTGCTGTCAGCAAGGTACTGTATGTCTGACTTATGTTTAGAAACTTGAAATATAAAGATTTTTTAAAATATTAATAGATTTTAGATTAAAGGATTTTCTAAAATTTCCCCGTCTGAATTGAAAACAATCTTTATCTTTTTTTTTTCCCCACTTTAGCCTTACATTTTTCATCAGTTTCATTGGGACAATCTGATGATGGATAGAAAACAGCTTTGTTCATTTCAAATTATATTTTTACAGAAAGAAATAAATTGTTTAATTAATCAATGTTAATTGTTTTTTTGAGACCCAAGGAAAATGAAACATTCAACTGATAAATTACTCAGTGAAAGGCCACAAGTGGCCTTGTAAGAGTGTGTGACTACATAACATTCTCAATTGCTAATTTTTTATCTTATACTTTATTACTTATGTACAAGAAGCCATCAGTATATTTAGAAATTTCTTCATGTGTACACAGAGGAGTTGACAAAATACAGCCACCACTATCTTTGCTCCAGAGCTGCTAGTGGTGCTGGCCTGGCCAGATTTTGGCAGATGTTATAAATAATGTCTGTTCCACTTTACATTTCTATAAAATGAACAGATTCTCTTTCCTTTTTATAACAGTGAAAAATGGACAAGGTATTGTTTCTTAGCAAAGCACTAGGCCACAATGTGTATAGTTTTATATCAGAAATAAAAGCAATTTCCCTCTGCTTTAACATGTGTTTGGCAAGTAAATACAGGGTCATGGAGAGGTCAGAATTTTTCAAAAACTTTGATTTGCTTTTTATGTAGGAAAAAAGTGGAAGGGGAAGGAGAGCAGTGTTGTTTTAGACAAACTGTCGCTCATATGCTGTCTTCACTTTAACAGAAGTTAGCAGAAAAATAAAACAGGATTTTTTTTTTTTAATGAGAAATAAATAACCTCAATATGTCATATTTAAGCTGTGCTGTCCAGACATTTTTAAATGTTCAACCCTTAGCTAACCCTGCCTCTCCGAGGTGCACAGGGAAACATCAAGAGGCAGATGACACAGGTCATATAGATAAATGCTTAAAAAAACCAAAATATAGAGCATAAGGTGGTGAACTTTTCATCCTAGGGACTTTCAAACCTCAGCTGGACATGGCTCTGAGAAACCTCTTTCAGCTGAAGTTAACCTTATTTGGGGCTTGGATTAGAGACTTACAAAGGTCCTTTCCTACCAAAATTATATTAAAATTTTCTAATTCAGAGTTCTGAATGAATTAACTGGAAATGAAGGTAAACTTGATAGTTGATTCCAAATTATTTCATCCCACCCAGAAACATTGCTTTCTTCTGAAATATATTCTTGGTAGGCAATTTCCACCATCTTTCACATACAGGAAAAAAATCCTGCTTTCTTTTCTGGATTTACTGCAAAGATTTTTTTTATTTTCTGGTTTTAGAAAATTAAATGGTAGACAAAATAATTGGAATGTTTATTTTTTAAATTAAGAAAATATTTCAATTTCTAGGAGTCCCTAATCTGGTACTTTAAGAGGAACAAAGCTCATCAAGGCTTCCTTTGGATATTGTGACTTAAGAAGAAAGAATTCAAAAGCTCCTAATTCCCGAATGACACTTTAGTGAATGACTGGAATGGAAAAAAAAAAAAAACCCCACAATTATTCATTGTTTGATTTTTAGATAGTTTATTTAATTATTCCTTTGAGCAGCTTGTCACACAAGTCATTCACATGAATAATAAACTTCTGTGTATAAAGCAGTTACTCCAAGCCTCAAAATGACTCATCTTAAACAGCATTTCAGTAAGGCTGTTTATTTATTTGAAGAAAATGAGATAACAGATAACTGTAGATAACAGATCCTTGGAATAGATAAAATAAAGAAGCATGCCTTCTTGTAGAACTTTTAGGCCAAGGTACACCTTCTTGTTTTCTTTCCCAACCTGTTCAAAATATAATGAAATAAATTATTCATGTATTTGTGACAATTACTACACATATTTCCATGAAGCTTGCTAAACTACACAAGACTACAGAAATACATCCTATGGTATGTTCTTGCCTGGAAAAAGAGCGACATGCCCAAGGTTTGCTCTGCAGAAGGTTTTGAGGCAACATTTTATTGTTGACAGAAAAAAAAAAAAGTTTGCATGAGCATTGCTATGCTACCACCATAGCATTATTTTAGAAGACAATGGCAAAAGGTAAAAATAACTTCTGTTAGATTATGTTTCTTTTTATGTGATACAACAGCTTCAGATGTTAGAAATAAGTGGAGTTTTAAAGCTAAATTTTCTCTCACTATTAATAGTGACTTGCTTGTCTTATATTTTTCTCATGAAGGACAAATAAAACACATAGGTCAGTGTCACTTCTAAATTATCTGCAGGAGGTTGTCACAAATGTCTCCACCCACAGTGTAACAGCACTGCAATAATTAGGCCCCAAACATGGCAGGAATATATTTAAATCCTAGACCAAATCTGTTTTAATTGGATGTAAAGATAAAAATGTTAGGAAGGCTTATTAGTGACCTCATCCCTGATAAATGCATGAGTTCTTACAGAACTACAACCACAGCTTGACAGTATTCCTCTATATGTGGGGGTGAGAATTTACATAAAATTTGAACAAGATGGAGCTATAGGTGACAAAAGCCACAATATAGGATTCCATTAATCTAGATCCTAGCACAACCATTAACACTGACAGATAATTTTGTTTGTTTAGATAAGAAAGACAGTTTTAATGGCTACATTTTATTGTCCCAGTGGCTGATACACTGCAGCTCCTTTTTTCTCTCTATTATTGTCATCATCTTTAACCCCTGGTTCTCTGATATTTAGTGTTTAACCCTACCCCAGCTGCTCTAATACTTCATATTGCAAAGTGAATCAGACAGTGTAGATTCAGAGGACCACTTTTTCCAAGCCAGTCAGTGATGAGTGAGATTACTGATGGCTTGGAAATTATAAAATCTAGCTTTATGAAATTACCTGTCACCTTTCTGTCTATCATCTGAAGCTATGCAATTCATACTGATACAGACTGGAACAAACCAACATTCTTAAGTACTTTATAATGGAAAAGTGTCTTTTTAAGAAATGACACATAAAATCTGTCCATACATTCTCAGAGAAATCTGCTTAGTGTTCTTCTATTTAGGTATGTGCTGTAGTATTTATAGAATACTTTCATATTTTGATGATGAAATAAATATTCCACACACAGAGTTCCTTCATACAGGAATCCCAAACTTAAAATGTTTGCAATGTTCATGTTCATTCTCTTGTTTTGCATATTTGCTTTATACATGCAATGGATGCACCATTAATTTAACTCCTAATTCTGGTCATTATTTTGTACTCTACCCATATACCATAACAGTTTACTTTTTTTTT
>VWZN01004534.1:79465-92472 GCA_013396955.1 Regulus satrapa | reverse complement strand
ATTTCTAAAACTCCTAGCCAGAAATTTCTAGTGTTATATATAATCCTCTAGCCCTATGAAGATTCTTTTGGATACACATATATATATACACAATGCAATAATTTATATACTATAATAACACATAGCACATAGAACACAATGATGAATATGAAATATATTGTACTTTTTATACATAGATGATATATTTTATAGAATAAAATATAAAGTGCACAAAATCTTATATATAATTATATATAATTTTATAGAAAACCATTTTATTTATGTTCACCAGACATTATTATAAAAGCTTCATGTTTTTTGCTATTTAATGCATTCAAGTAGTACGGTACTTCCTCACATTAAAATGAAAAATAGACAGAATTTAGACCCTGAGATCTGTACTTGCTACAAGGTTTACAACTACTTGGACTCATGGATTGCAATGGAATAGTACTCATAATTTTTTATCTGGTTTTCTAAAATGTAATTTAAAATAAACATTTAAATAAAACTGTTTTGTTTTGTTTTGTTTTTATCATGAAGCAATATCCATTCCACTGTTAAATGATGCTGCTTTAATTTTATTTTATTAATAGTCAATATTTTAAATGTGGTGATTTAGAGAAATATTTTTGGTTTTTTTTTAATAGAATGGTTTCAAACAGAATTAATATTGTTTTTTCCTAACATTGACTACATCTCCAACACAACTGTATCTTTTGTTATTTCACAAGGTAAACAGGAAAATATAAATTATAAAGTATACTTTTTGAATTTCATTTAATACGCAATGATTTTGACACTAACATTATCAGTAGCTGAGATAGGTTACTAAATAATGTTGGTAGAGAAAGATGGAAAGTGTATTCAACGAGAAGCTAAACCCAAGCAAAAATCAGCAAGTCAGTCACATAAGCAACTCTAGTGGTGATTGTTCTCAGAAAAGGAAATTATCACCTTTTCAGCTTAGACATGATATCTGGCAAGATTCACATCATTGTGCAGGAGTAAGTGAGAAATAGCCTCAGTAGGATGGGAAAAGAAATTGTAAAATTATTTATGTAGGATTGGACTTGAGGAATTTTGGGAGGTCATTGAATTTTCTGCTGCATACAATTTGAAAGAAAATGGTAAACAAGAAGCTATCAACTGTTCAGTTTGCCAGTGACAGGCAATTTCTGTCATCTTGAACTTGGGAGACTCTACTAAGAAAATGGAAAATAAATTAAGTATAATTGAGAACTTTCTGTGTAATCACAGTTGCATTGATAAACAAAAGTCATTGCTGATTTTTCTAAGTATGCACAGAAGTAAATTGTTGGAAGATAATCCTGTTATGGCAGGCAGATAGACCACCCTTACAAACAGCATCACAGTAGCCAACTGGCAGCACACATGGCATGCAACCACCAGTGCTAGGGGCAGCAGAACAAAACAGCAAGGGGACAGTAACTGACTAGGTACCAGTGCTCTATTTTGACTGCACTGCATGGGTCTGAATGGTTTCACATAGATTTAGAGGGATAAATCCATGATACATTCCACAAGTGCAATTGCTGTGTTCAGACTCACTTAGTCTGTAAGACAACTTGATCAAGATATACTACACCTCATAATAGACATATCCAATGTAAAACTCCATCAGGGTCATGTAAAATAAGCAAGTTTAAAGTCCAGATCCTCAGGCACATTCACACATTGCAAATAAGCAATCCTTTGAATTCAATTGCACCTGCTAATTGAGCCTTAGAACAATATGATGTACTTCAACATTTTAGAGACTCCAGGAATGATCAGTAATATTTGTCAAATTGTTTAGTGATTTTTGAAAGTTTTAACATTTTTCATAATCAGTGGTGGGAATTTACAAAGGAGGATTTTCTATTCACATTAATTTAGATCACCACTGCTGCACTAGTTTTTGTGCATATGAATTTAATCTTTAACATGTTTTCACTGGAGTCAAATGTTTTAGAAGTTGAAATGAGTTGAGGTTTTTTTCCTACTTTTTTTGTTTTGTTTTGTTTTGTTTAGTTTTTTTGGTTTTTTAAAGGAAGAGTAGTACTTTCCTATCATCTCCATAAAGGAAAACTAAGGACAAAAAAGGTGGAACAGTATGTTTGTGAAATAAAACATTCTACATTACCAACATTCTAAATGAAGCTGACCTCTGCTACAAAAAACAGACCTCTAGAGAAAAAAAAAAAAAGCATAAAGCAGAAGGGCTGACTATACTGATCTCCTCTGGAAATTAAGGCCTGAAATGTTAGCTGCTCTGTAATTAGAAGATATAATGTGCAACAGACCTTGAAGCCCATTGTTTTCAAAGCTTAGTGGTTGTCAGATGGATCATCACTGTGATATATATTTTGAAGTAAGAACTCCCAACTCTTTTTGTACAAAAAATAATTTCCATGTTTATTGATAATTATATTTAAGGGTCAGTGAAAAGGTTATTATTGAATTATTTAACACATATCTTCACAAATTTGATATTTTTTTGGTAACCCAGAGATAGAATAATATTCATCTGTATGACTTAGGGAAAAGAATTCTAAACAAGGTGGAGATTATCATGTTGGTAGTAGACATCAGTGGCCTTTTTCTCTGGTAATCTTTCTAAACATAGGTCATCTAATATAGTTAAGGTCCTTCTGCATTTTTTTGGGCATGATCCATCTAATATGCATCATATTCTTTCAAAAGTAATTTCTCTAATTTAAAAGTAGGGCAATAAGCACAAACAGAAATATAGCAGGTTTCCTTTGAACACAAGAATACTCTTTTTCACCATGAGGAGGATGACACAATGGCACAGGTTGCCCAGGACAAGTTGCATAGTCTCTATCCTTGGAAACATTTAAAAGCCATTTGAATATGGCCCTGAACAGCAGCTATGTGGCCCTGCTTGACGAAGCAGTTTGGCCAGACAGCCTTCAGTGGTCTCTTCCAATCTCAGCCATCATCCTGTGATTTTCTGAAGATATTTTTGCTTACAAATTTGCATGCAAATCTATTGTTAATCTCCCTCATTGTTTTTAAATCAACAGTGACAGTGAATTTGTTAATACTGGATATAAGGAATCTGAGATGAATCTTAGACTTCATAGTATGATTTGAAACTATTTCATTTTTCATTTAGAGAGCTGTAATCTTACACTAGCTTTTAGAATTATCTCCATTCTCTGAAATCCTGAAGTAACAGATAAAATTGCATCACAAGAAAATGATTAAATTTTAGATAATATCTGCTGAACTAATAGAGTATTGTCTTTTTTTTTTTTTGTTGTTTGTTTTGGTTTTTTTTTTGTTTTTGTATATAAGATAAAGAAGCCAGTATTGCTGCTGCCACACTCTGCAGCCATTCCATTCCCAAAACATACCCCAATAATGGCATTTTTTAAATCAGTATGTTTTGGAAATTGTAGTCAAAGTGAATTCTGTTGTTTGCTCAAATTGAAACTTACACACTTTAAACATGTTTGTGATTGATTTTTTGTTTTAAAGACTAAAAGTCTTCAGAGGTTCTAGATAAGCCACATTGTCAGAAAATGTTTATAGCCTGACAACTGCTATTCTGGAGTGCCTTTCAATGAGAATAAATTATCTCCACTAATCTCATAACAGATGTATACTGGTGAGAATCATATATTTTTTGAAGCATATGGTATAAAACAGGTATTCTACATACTTAATGATCTGGAATCTTCTGTTTAGGCAACTATTTTGACAAATGTCTTAATTGAAAATATATAACTCACTAAATAAAAAATACATTAAGAAAAGTTTTCCTTCCTTCCTCCGAAAAGGGAAAGCCATAAAAGGCAAGCAATAGAATCAGTTCAGTCCCACATACATTATATCTTTGGGAAAAACCATACTAGATATTTCGGCTTAAGTTTGAGCTATGTCTTGTGATTCCATTTTATTTCTAGATTTCATGGGACTAATTATTCCTCATATCTGATACTCAAATACAAAATAATTTATGGTATTTTTGTTATTTGAACACTCCTGAGTGCTGAAAAGGGATGATATTTCATATAAATGGTGTGTTAATTTTAATGAAAATGCCTTCCTTCCAAGGTTAGAAACAATGGCAAGAGTGGTGAAGAATTACTAACTCAGGTATGGTTTAGGGCCACAAATGTGGCATGAACACACTGGACCACTGAAATGAGTTTATAATGTATTTTTTTTTTTTAGTTAGATTCCACAACAGAGTTGTTAAGGAAATGGAAAGAAGACAACCCAGTGGTGTCTGTAAATAAAAATGTGTGTTCATTAAGAGTTAATGTCTTGGCCTTCCTACTTGGATATCTTTTTTCCAATATTGAATAAATTACAAGACTGATTTAGCTAAGGATGGGAATCAGAGGATTTCTCCTGAACATACTAAACAAAGAAGAGAAATGTATTTTTTCAGCAGGGATTTTTTTTTTTTTTTCCAAAAAACCCCAGCTTGCAAAGAGGAGGAATCTGTTTAAGATAACATGTCAGGAGTGCAGCTCAAAAGCTGCTAAACTGGTATCACCCTCTGATCTCCACTAGTGCCAGCCAGTCCCAGGCCACAGGAAGGCAAAACTTGAGGAGAGCACGTCACAGGTGCAGCTCTCCACTAGACGGTTTGGATGCAACCACACAGTTTGAGGGGAAGATAGAATTCAGCCTTATTTACAACTATGGTGATACTTGGACTAAGGATCAGGGAGCTGGCACAGGAGCAGGCCCAGAAATCCTTCTGGAGAGTTTGAAGAAACTTCCATTAAAGATAATAGAACTTTTGACCAGCTTCCTGTGCATGTAGGTTGTCTGCCTGTGGAAACTGTTTTGAGAAGGCCTGTAATAGATTCATTCTTCTGCAGGACCTAAATGAGAGGCCTTGTCTGAACCACTTTAATCCCCATCTCTGCTACAGCTTGTCCTTGCACTGTTGGTGTATTTTTTCCAATGTTAGTATTCTCAGTTTGTTTCAGATAACACTTAACTTTGAATTATGGGTAAAAAGATGATAAACAGTTTAAAGAAAGGTGGAAAGAAGGTCACTAGTGTGGGTGGAGTGCTGGGAACTCATTCAGAAGGTTCATCAGGCAGTCTCCCAGATCTTGCTGCTCATACACAAAACTGTAACTGGTGTTAGTCTGAAGTTGTTTTTTTTCTCTACAATTCCCCAAGGATCACTTGTTCTGAAGAAACCATTCAATTTATGCTTACTGGTTTTGATATTTTTCTGTATCTTTTATACTGTGTTTTCACAGGAGTTGTTATGACATAGGTAATGAAAAAAACAGTATAACAAAATTTCCTGCACTTTTTGTCAAACTGTGTAAGTTACGACAGTCTCTATTTTACTACTCTGAAGTACCTGCCCTTGTTAGAAGTCAAAGTACATTGGTAGTCTAGAGAACCTGCATGTGAATTAGAAGCTTTTCAAGCATTCAGTGCTGTGTATGTTACTTGTCTTGTATTCCATACATAAAATGTTTTTGAGTTGGAGAAGATTGACAGAAGGAGTTTGTTCAGAGAAGTCTACTTAATCTCAAGAAACATACACACAGACACATAAATCTGGAGGGATCTTAATGAAAAATGAACAGATCTGGAAATAAAAAATAAGTTGAAACAAAAAGTGTCCTTTGGCATTATCCAGTTTTCTTTCTTTACCTTCCTTTATATGATTTATACAATGCTCATATTTCAGTTTGGATGATGGTCAATGTCAGATGGTGTTTCCAGTCTAAAACATGACATGAAGCAATGAAGCAAAAGTATCTTGGGAAAAGATACGCCAGCACTTTAAATTTAAAAAAACCCATCAGAATTATATGCTTAAATGAAATTTCTATCTACTTCTACATTTTCTTTATTTTCTTCAATGAATTTTGATAGAGTGAGAAATCAAATTTTTCATTGTAGTAATTTCTGGGTATTGAGATAAATATTTTTTTCTGAGAAAACTAAGGACAAGAGCTTGAGGAAAAAAGCCAGCTTGGGTATCTGAAAGAAAAGTATAAAAATATGTTCAAAAGCAATCAAACTTATATTAGGTATTTCTTTCAGTTGCTGATATTTTTACATAAGTATAAGGTAGTTACTACTTATGAATACTTATGCAGTGCAAATAGAATTATGTATCACAAAAAATTTACTTGCTAATTTTGGTGAACTTTTCATTTAATCTCCTGGGGTTTTCTTTCTCATTGGATAGCCATTATGGCCCCTTTTGTGGAAATTTAATTCATTATGGTCAGCAAGTTCAAGGTTACACAACCAACAAGAAATATAATTACAATAAAACATTGCTGTGTGGTATGCAATATTCTCCATCTTTACACTCAGAAATTGTGTTTTAAAATGTCCAGAGTGCCCCAGTAATTTCTGACTCATAAAGTAAATTCTGTCATTTAGATGTCTCATGACTTTTGTTTGCAGGGAAGTTCTCTCCTTGAAGTAAGTCAGCATGTGCATTCCAGCACAGAGATTAACTTCCCAGTTGAATATTCAGTCCGCTATAATGCCTGGATGGGATTAATGTGCTATAACCATCACACAGGAAATTTGGAACCTGTGAATTTGTATGCTTTGTGTGCTGCGTATGGATCTAGAATGTCATATTTTTGAAGGTTTCAAATTAGAAATAACAAAATGAAGATCACTGAAGAACATTCTTAATAGAGTGCATACTGAAAGTGATACTGGTCATGAGGATGTTGGATGCCTTATCATATTTGAAACTGCAATGGAAACACATAATGACACCAATGTCAATAAGTTCCTGGGGAAATTGCTCAGTGATCACAAGCAACAAACACAAAAAACTGCATAAAGCTGTTCACTTCGAATTAAAAAAAACTAGAAAAGATAAATAAAAGAAAAGACAGTTTTCTTACTGCATGTTAAAATCACAGGGGTAATTATTGACAAAGAAATATTATTCTGAAGACTGGGAATAATTTAAACCTGTTTATATGAGTGGGTTGTTTTGGGTTTTTTTAAACATATGTCCAGAGACAAATAAATGACAAATAAACAGGTACAAAACAGTACAGGCAAACATATGTAGGAGGACTGATTATTCTTAGTATATTAATGATCTGATGGTTAGGAAATTAATAGGTTGTTTTAAACTCAAGTTCACACCCATAAGCACATAGAGGTGTGGTACATAGTTGTTAATAATTGTTATCTTGACTAATATTGACATGAATGACATAATATGACATGAATCATGGTCTTATACATTCAATATAAATGCCTGGAACTGTGAAACTATTAGCTAAGATTTTTTTTCCATGCCAGAAAAATCTCTGCTGGACTTTCTGATAGATTCTTCAAAACTCTGTTTTCTTTAATTAGTGTTGTCACATGGGAGCAAATTTCCAGTAGCACTTAGAAATATACCTAATATTTGTCATATTTATCTTTATTATAGCAGTACTGGGACTTAATTGGATGGATGGGGGGTGGAGGAGTGGGGAAGGGTGGCAACTTGTTTACATTTATTGCAGAATTTTAATTTTTTTTGTACTTTACAACTAGCGTAAATCTTAGGGACTGTTTAGAAAATATATGCATCAATACAGATGATAAAATGGAACAATAAATACTCACACAAGATTTCTGGCATATTTCCAGCAGATAATTCTTAATTCTTTGCCTTCTAATCCCTGAAGCTTAGTGCATTTTCTATTAAAAGAAAAAAATTCAGTGAACCAAAATATTTTGGTTTTCTGTCATTACACCTCTTTTTATCAATTATTAGTCACATACTGACATACTGTTTAAGATAATGACTTTAGAAGGGTGGAAAGATATGTCTATACATACACATTCCACAGGGAAGAAGAGGCCTATATTCTTTCAACATGTTCCATGAATCAGAGTATGAAAAATTATTTACCTTGATCTATTAATTTCTGCTGCAGAAGTGGGTATTTCTTTCAATACATGTCTAGACGTAATGGGGCACCAATATTCCCTGATATCTATCATGAGTGGTCAAAAAGTACAAACTTATTTTCACCATGGGCTGAAGTCAAGTCATATTAGATAATTTGCTACTGATTTAGACAGTGAGCTAGTAGACAAGTATCTAGATATTCCTCCAGTGTCAGGTTTCTTTTCAGGCAATTTTTTCCAGCTACACTGAACTTTACTGTGAACCCTGACTGTCACAATCATACTGTAAACAGATACCAAATCCAGGAGCAGACAGTGTGAAAAAGATTTTAGGCCACTTGGATCTCATTTCCCACAAGTTTTTGAGAACATTCAGAAATCGTTTGTTTTCATAACTAATGCATTATCTATATCCAGTTAATTCTTAAGCAAGTTGCCTTAGTTGCCAACAGTAGTAACAATAAAAATCAGAAGGCCAATTCATGTCTAATTTTGCTTTAAGAACTTGGAATCTGATACAGAAGTTATTCTTTCAAATAACAGAAATTATATCATTTGCATTTTTAGTAATTTTCTCATGTAATTGTCCACAGATTTTCTTACATACATATTCTTAAAATACTGAGAAAAAAAAAAAGTAAGGAAAAGTCCTATAAATAATTCTAAAGTTGTTCAGTGATCCTAAAAAAATTGCTATAAGTCACTATTTAAAATAAGCAGTCTTGATTATGCTCAATGGTCCACATGTATCATTTACTTCTCCTTTATGTCAGGTATTTGAATGGCCATGAAAAATCAGTAAACTGAATGTTCAGATTAGCTTGATGAAGTTAGATTTCTGTGAATATTCTTCAAAATGTGTTTGAATTTAACATTTTGCTAACAATACTGCCAGGAAGTTTGTTCTATAGAATACTGAGAGAAAATAGGAAAAAATTATATAAAGAAATATGAATATGCCTAAAGAAGAAATGTTATTTTGTAGGAGCAATTGATTAATTCAGTTGTTTTCAGCCAAATGCATTAATTTGGGCAGTATATTAGTTTATGGGTGCTTGATGTTGTACTTCTGATGGTTTCTTAGTAGCAAGCCATATTTTGGATCTATTTATATAATCCTTGCATCCATGTAACTATGTAGAAAAACCTTCATGAAACAGTTAAAGTCCAGAATATCTTCATTTTAGGTAAAAATTCCATAAAATGAATTATAGAAAATTTAGAACTGTAGAAGATTTAGTTTCCCTTATCATCATGTACATGTGGCAGTCAACAATCATAGCATATTAAAGCAATACTAAGAATGGATTTCCTGGAAAATCAACTTCTGTGAAATATGCGGTACTATTACTTGTTTTAAATTAATATCTAGTTTCTTGGTTCAGATTAGAATCCTACTAAAACAGTAACAGCAATAAAGTAGTCCTTCTTTTTAAACTTAGGAAGAGCACTACTTCATTTCCAGATAGGACAAGGTAATTTATTTTGATCTGGTGTGTTTTTTTTTTTTTTTTTTTTTTTTTTTTTGTTTTTTTTTTTTTCNTTTTTTTTTTTTTTTCTTTCTTCAGAAAAGATGTGGAAGAGAATATGCTTACTTTTATACTTTATTTATTAGAAGACTAGTGCAGAGCCAATTCTTTCAGATTGGTGGAGGGATTCAGACCTATAAATCCCTATTTCCCCAAAACACCATTTAGGAATGATCACACTGTACTATTCCCCATTTATAATATCAATTTTTGTTTTTCTTGTCAGCCTTTTTTTTTAATAATCTCAACATTCCTTGTTGAAGTTCTCCTAAGTCATATACCTGAAAAGATTTGCTTTATGGACAATCTGAACCTTTCATTCTGAGTATTCTTTTCTAGGGAGAATGAAGAAATACAGCTTAATTTCAGGGGTTCAGAATAGCCTCTGATATTTCTGTGAAGATGTATTGTGCATTTGATACTGTGCAAACATATCCTTGTTTGTACATAAAGCTGTCATGAATAAACATTTATATTTTTGTGTTGCAATTGCAAATACTCATTTAACTACAGAACTGATGGCCTTCAAACTTACAAACTATCATTTTGAATGCTGTCAGGCCTCATTGCACTTTGTGCATCAAACCAGAGAATTGCTGACTTAGTCAGCTACAACAGGACTAAGACTAAGAAGGAGCATGAGAAGTGGGCATGAACATAGAGATAAAGAGGTAAGGAAATTAAATAAATAGTAAGCTAAAAAGAAGCTGAAAGAAAAGTCTTTCTGATTATATCTCAGAAGGTATATTTATTTTTAAAAGCAGAATTTTGGCCTTAGAAGTAATGCAGACCTTGACGAAATTATTGCACATTCTATATCTTGTGATTGTGATCCTTCTTTGCAAGCAGAGTATGAAGCTGTTAATTAAATAGCTAGGGACTGTACATCGTAAGTTGATTTACAATGTTAGGAGGTACATGAATTCCTTACTTTGCTCAGCTCAGCCAATTTCAAAGTGGTTTCCTTTAATCCTCATTTACTGGAATTTCACTCTAGCTCTTGCTAATATTTATGGCAAGCTGCCTACTGCAGTGATGGGTTCCTGCACCTTTTGAAGGCTATAATACAGGCTTGGCATTCCTGATTTCTAGAGCAGAGATGTCAGCTTAGAGAATTTGGATAATATATGTCACTATGAAATTAACAGTTATTGGATATCAAAACACAGATGCAATATTAGTTAGAAATTAGCCAGAGTATTAGTATTTTATTCAACAATTCAATAATAATTGACATAAAAGGTTAAAATTGTATTAAAAATTATGTATATTAAAAGATAGGACATCCACATACAGGAGAAAAAACAATAAAGCCTATTAGGAGTCTATTGAAAGAATTTATTATAACTGTAATGGTTCTCCTATTTCTACAGATTATTTGAAAGTATGCATTTCTGAATTCCATATTTAATTTTCAAACTTTTGCTAAAAAGGCATTATTGCTTTACTGGACATATTTTGACAGAATATTTCTCCCTTAAAATAAAAAATAAAAAAAAATAATCATCATCATCCTCAAGGTAACCTACTATTGCAGTGATATTGTAGTTAATTCATCCACTTCTATGAAAAAACTTGTGTGCAGGCAAATTTAATTAACTGTGTCAAGTTTCATATTGAATTGTTTGAATGCTTCCACAGAAGTATTCTGAATCAGCCTATTAAGGAGAATCAGCTTTGCATAATTAGGCAAACACTTTTGTACTTGGAAGAAAAAAGATGTTTCCTTTCCTGGTTATGGTGTCTGATAAATCTTCCAATAAACTCCTGTATTAATTTCACAGGGAATTATTTTTCCAACTAATTTCCAACAGTTGTATGACTATTTATTTATTATAAACATTCAAGACTATTTAAAAGTACACGAGGCACTACATTTCAATATTCTTTTGTTTCTTTATTTCTCTGTGTTTTGGTTTAACTACATCAAGGTCATTTAGTTCCTTTAGAGTTTATTGCACCTGTGTTTAATACTGAAATTGTCTCTTAATGGCCAAGGAACACAATAGATGCTGTAGTTTCTGAAAGTTAATTGTGAAAACCGATAGAATTTTCTCTAGTGTTTTTTAGCATCAAAGCTTAAATTAAAGAGAGAGTAGTCCCAGCTCATTACCTATAGTTGTGCATTCATTCAATTTCCCCACATATTATTGTAATGAAACATAGAAAGAAAGAAAGAAAGAAGAGGAAAAGAAAGCTTAATGGCTTGGGATGTAGGAAAGCAGTTGCCAGATTTCAGGTCAGGCAAAATTAAGTAAGATGATGCGGTGCCATGTTGCTGTTATTGTATAAGTGACCAAGGTCACCTTGCCAATAGCAGTTCAAATGAAAATGTTAAAGGGTGTGCACATTTATGAAAGAAACTAGATGTGACTAAACTTTACACTTAATGTGAATTGATATCTACTATGAAGATACCTAAAGTATAGATACTTACTATGTTTTTAAATGGGTGGTTTAGCTAGGCTATTTTTTCAATATTTTGAAATATGCATATTTGTTTCCAAAGCAGTTCAAACTATGTACCATTAATGATACAATTCAGCATGAAGAACACCAATCTTGCAGTGATCATGTAAGATCCAGAAATGAAAGCAGCATAGCCATTACAGCACAACTGAATAGCAAAGACACGGATGTACAATGTCCTGGGGATGTCCTTAGGAGCCCTTAGCTCCTTGCTCTGCATAAGGAGTCACTGGGCTATGGTAATGCACTAGTGAGCCTAGCCTTTCTGCCATGTGTTACATGAAAATTGAGACTTGGGCCCTTAAGCTTCAAAATTAATGCAGCTCTACAAAGGCTAGTGAGATTGTGGTGCAGCGAAGATATGGGTTATTGTGAGGAAATATGATTATGCCAGTAGGAAACTATTGCTATAAAGACATGGTCCCTTTAGACTTTTTTCATCTATATCTCTTGAAATCATCTTGGTGTTTCTGGAAATTGATGGCGATTTGCCAGAATTTCTAAAATCATATCAGCCTTGGTAAAATAAAAATCAAATAAAAACAAAAAAATTCACAATATTTAATATATTTAGCACATTTTCAAGGAAAGTCAAGCTCTTTCCTCAGCAGACACATCAGAAATAAACTTGGTTGTTTTTGAAAATAACCCACTTATCTTTTATTCAAAGGTTGTTGGTAGGCTTATGATGTTAAGGTTAACATAATTTCATATGAGGGTATTAAGATTTACAAGCTCAGTCTTTCATGGTCCATATTGCTGAGCTCTCTGTTTGTAACTAAAAACAGAGCTGGGCTTCTTGATCTCATCCAAAGGACAATGATTTATTTCAGAAAATATGACAACTGATACCCTGTAAATTTGAGATTTTACAGTATTTATAATTTTGTTATAAATTTAGATGGAATAAGATCGTATTTGGTGCTAGAGTTAGGAAAGCTGAAGGTTAGCATCACTGTTCTGAGCTAACCCTGACACTTGCTAGTTTATTTTGGTTACCTGTTTCCTTCCTTTTTTCTTTTTCTTCCATTTGTTCTTTTCCTCCCTCCATACTGTGAGAGTCAGGAAGAAGGCTGTATATTTATGGGAGTGACCTGATCACTTATCTTTGTCAACTGTAGTCTTGGGATG
>VWZN01004534.1:64334-76976 GCA_013396955.1 Regulus satrapa | reverse complement strand
CCCATTTGTTTCCTCTTTGCAAGGTTTGTTGCCCAGTCATCTCCAAACACAATTTTGGTTTGAGCATAAAGTAACTGCTAGTTCACTTTTCAGGGGATCAGTTTTACTTTTGAGGGAAAAGTTTCATATAAGACACTCAAGAAAAGCAAAGTAAAAGGCAGAATGCCTCTGTGAGAGGGGATCACCAAATGCAGAAAGTAGTTCATGAAAGAAAGAGGGCCTTTTATAACCACAACTCCAAAAATAAACATATATGGTAGTATGAGTGAAGTTTTAATAGGTTAGGTATTTCTTTTTTATCTGATGTGGCATTTCTAGACTTTCTATCCAACAAGTCTGAGAAAAAAAAGAAAAAAAAAAAAAAGCATAAGAGATAGTCTTTATCATGATCATATAAGTGAACTGGAAGATTTCCTGCAGAAATCTGAAGCTCAGAGAACTTAGGGTTCAAGGATGCCTCCTTAAACTCTCTAGGGATATGTAACATGGGAATTATCAATGAAGACCTAATTTTATTTCTTAAATAAAATCTTATTATGCCATGTGAAGTCCAAATCCCAGACTCCTAGGAAATGCTGAGGTGGGGTGCGTCAAATGATGGTCTAGTCTGTTAAAAATTCATTTCTTATTTTGTATATCCAATTAAAGTTAATACCTATTTAGATCTGAATATCTGTAGAGGAAGCTCAAATCGGAGACTCAGTTTTTGGACCATTGGTCTAGGTTTCATATTGTTTTATGCCTTTCATCTAAACTCTGTCGCTGAATGTTTATTTACCCAGTACATCTGAGAACTGTTTTTCACACTCTGTGTGAAGTGGCACCTACTGACAATTCCAATATCATATGCACAATGTGATGCTAAGTTCCTTGTGAATATCTTTTAAGGCCTCTATTATCTTTTATTTAATTTTATTAGGTCCCTTGAAATCACCTTTTGTCTTGCATTCTGATTTTTTCACAGTCAGTTCTGGTTCACGTGTTATGTTTTTTCTTTATGTGGCTGATTATTTCAACAATTACTGTTCAATGGTTTAATTTAAATACAAAGTATCTTTACCTCTGTTCCTCAAATCCAATTCTAATTCAAGATGTGGTTGAAAACAAAAGCTATAATTTCCAAAGTGTAAAGCAGATAAAGAAATATGAACACTGAAATAATTTAGGTTTAGCAATTTTTATATAAGCATTTTTCTGTGCTAGAGTTGTGACATTGTGCATATCCTGCGTGATACTAGCAATTGTGTTGTGAGACCATAATGGATTTATCCAGTAACTAAAGCATCACATTTTAAAGAAAAGGCATAAAACATTAAAACTTTAAAAAGAAAAAGGATACTTTTAAAGCAATTAGGAGATAAAGCAATGCTGTCAGTTTACTAAGGTTCTTGCAGTAGAGGTAAATTATTTTGAAATGTTGCATGTATTTGTGTGCCTAATTAATTTATAAAATGTGCCTGATGAAAGGGAGATTATTAGATTTCTTTTCCATGGCCCATGGAAACTGCAGTTTTCTGTGTATGCAGACTGTTCTACACACCCGTCCCGCCCCTTGATGTCCTTGTTATTCACCCAGGATTTGTAATGGTAGCTAAGATACAGCAAACCATTAATCAAAGATGTCTTTCATGTTTAGTGTAATGCAGACCTATCTGGAGATTTAATCTGTTATATTTCCACTAGAATTTACATTTTTCCCCTCTAAACTTTGTGAAGGATAAAAAGTTTAGTAGGTTTTAAAAAGCACAATGGGGAATCTTCATATCTGTAGTTATAATTTAGGTTCACATAAATGGAGTAAAATTGTAGCTAAAATGGAGTAAACTTGTGTGAGTTATCTGTCTATTCTACAATGCTATAAATGCAGGAGGTCAGTCACTCTAGGAGGTAAACTTGCAGTGTAAATTTATTCCTTCATAATTTCTTTTTGCCATAAGAGAAACGAAATAACTCTCATTCCACCTCTCTTCTGTACATTCAGTGTAGACCATTAGGAGGACAGATAAAGAGAAAAATAAAATGCATTTTTCTATTGCACATGAACATATATTCACTTTGATATGACTTCTATCAAAGTATCCATAGAGCAGGGGAGAAGAGAAAAATAGAGAAGATATGCAGAATGGATTTGATCAGATGGATTTGAAATTGAGCAACTAATGAGCATTTTAATTTTATATGCAAATGCATCTGGAATGCTTGGAGCTCTGCCTGGGAATGTATGATGAATCAGTTGAGAGTTTATGGATCAGAATTATGCAGCCGACCAACATGCATGGTGTTGCAATGTCTCTTACAGATTTCCTGGCAAAGAAAATGAAGTTGATGAGGTCTAGTTAACTCAAAGGAGCTTTTTATTCACTGTTGCTGGTTATTAGGAGAGTCTCTTACAATTCTGATATCTCTGGAGGACACCAGAGAAGGATACAAGTGAAATTTCTAGAGTATACTGATACCAATACAAGGAGCTGATGAAGGCAGATGTTCTGCTTGACTTCACACTTACAAAACAAGTAATAACTGACATTAGGATACATTAGGCCAAGCTAGGGGTTGATGTTATTGCAAAGCCGCTCTTGGTTAACTTTTTCAGGTCATGGAGCTTTGGAGAGGTTCCTGAGAATCAGAAAAAAAATGAATGTCACTTCTATTTTCAGGGATTCTGGAGAGCTATAGCTTTCAAGTTATAACTTGTCATGCTAACCTTAATCTCTTCTAAAGTGATGGAGAAAATAATCCTGGTAAACATTTTCAAACATGTGCACCATAAGGAAGTGATTGGGAGGAGCCAGCATGGATTTATGAAGATTAAATTATGTTTAATCAATGGGCTTGCTCTCTGTGATAAGATGACTGGTGTGGTGAAAGATGGATGAGTATTTGATGTTATGTATCTCAATTTTTGAAGGATTTTATTGCAGTATTCCATAAAAGCCTCATAGGGAAACAGCTGAATATGTGGCCAAATAGGGAGATTGACTGAAAACTGGATTGAACTGGTTGTGACAGTATCATGAAGTCCAACTGCTCAAACTTACTCCTTACCAGTATGTAGCTGGCTGACCTTGGCTGAGTGCCAGGTACTGACTAAGTCACTCTATCACTCCCTTTCCCCATGGGACAGTGAAGAAAATAGGAGGGAGAGCAACCAATGGGTGAGATAAAGCAGTTTTATGACAGTGAAAGAAAATAAATAAACCAGAAACTGTGCCCCCATGAGCTAAACAGAAAAAAAGGTCCAACGCTATTTCCCATCAGCAGCAATGTTCAGATACTTCCTGGGAAGCAGGGCTTTGGCACATGAAATGGTTCCTCCAGAAGACAAACATTGAAGAGTCACAAATGATCCCCCCTTCCTCCTCTCTCCCCCTTAGCTTTTATATCTGAGCTTATGTCATATGATATGGAATATCCCTTTGGCTAATTTGGGCCAGCTGGCCTGGTTGTGTCCCCTCCCAGGACCTTTCCTACTCCCAACCCCTTTGTTGGGGGAAGGAATGTCACAGGGACAGTGCTGCTTGGCAGTAGCCAAACCACTGGTGTGATATCAACACCCATGCAGCTATCAGCACTGTGGGGGCTGTGAACTTCACCCCAGTCGGACCCAATACACAGTAATAACCCAGTACCACCGGAAGCCAATTTGTAAGTCCGTACCCAAGGTGTCAATACTGGGCCCTCCACTGTTTAACATCTTTATCAATGAGCTGAAGGGTATGAGAGAGGCCACGTTTATCAAGTTCACTGTAATGCAAAATTGGGATGAGTGGCTGATATGTCACTCTTGTGCTGCCATTCAGATGATTCACTCAGCACGGCTGGAGAAATGAGTAAACAGGTATCACATGAAGTTCAGTGAAGATAACAGCTAAATTCTGCATCTGAGGTGGAAAATCCCTTTATATTAGTGCAGGTTGGGGGACAGCTGACTGGAAAGCAACCTTCAGAAAATGACCTGTGGATTCTTGTGGCCAAGCTGAACATCAACCAGTAATATGCCCTCACAGAAAAAGGTGAGCAGCACCCTTGGTTTCATTAGGGAAAACATTTCCTGCAGACTGGGGGAGCCAACAATTCTCCTCTTCTTAGTGCTGCTGAGACACACTTGGAGAGCTGTGCCCAGCTCTTGAACCCCCAGTCTATGAGAGTAGCATATTTCAGAATGTCCAGCAAAAGGTAAGGAAGATGACAAAGGGCTTGGAGATCTAAGATAACAAGAATAAATCTATGAATATTTAGCCATGAAAAAGCCCAGGGGGAATATTATGAATGCTTTAAATTGCTCTAATTAATGCTTCAACACAAACAACTATAAATGTAACTTTTCAGGCTCCTGTATGGACTAAGTTTTGAAACACAAAGAAGAAAATATATATAGATTTAAGTTATGCCACAGGGGACAGTCTTGAACCTGTGTTTTCTACAAACAGAGATCAGAAAGAGGCCAGAAGTGGACAAAAGGAGATAGCTAGATGTTTTCAGTGAAATGAATGCTGGCTGGTTCTGTTGCCAGAGCTGATGAAGGTGAATGTGGAGAGTTGTCTGAAGATACCTGCTCTTACACAGCTGGAAACTTTGAGGGGCAAGTCTGATGGGCATATGGTGGTAGAATTAATCACCAAGTCTGACACAGGTTGCATAATCCTGTGAAAGGCAGGAGTGAGCTGAGTGGAATTAGGTTTTTGTAGAGCTATTTTTGGACCTGTTTGCATATTTTGAAGCATATTTGACTGAAGTGCTTCAGCTCAGCTCCGAAAAACATGTTTGTGGATACTGAAAGGTCTACAGTCTTTGACTTAGTGTAAATTGTTGAATCTCATTGGAAATGCCAATGCTTCTGGACAGAAGCTGCAAAGTGGTCTTAATTTAACTAACACTACTTAGATAGCAGGTACAGAGGCTGCGTTTATGCACCTTAATGATAGCTTGACATTTGCACACTTTCTTTGTCTTTTAAAACTTCTCAAGTATATGAATAACTAAATATACACACCCATTTTCATGATTATTTATACCTGTGTCTATGGCATTGTCTTTTTCTTTTGCTTGAGCCAGTACTAAGTTCTGCTTTTCAGTTTTCATTGTAGCCTTCATACTCAGAAATGTCTTGATCTAATAAATCCCTCTGGAAGGAGTGTTATCTATCCATGTGGCAGTGTGTTCCTAATTTGGTGCTTTTAAGGACCTAACACTTATATCTCCTTCCCTCTCCTCACTGGACAGCTCCCTCCCCTGCTCTTCGGGAATGTGAGTTCTGTGTAATCAGAACATCCATCATTAGCAGGCCTGACAAGTTGTGTGCTATGTCCACCAAGGTTGGCAGCATGGAAAACAAGAAGGAGACCATCATAAGCAAGAAGTTGTTTCATTAAATGTGTTATTTTTAAGTAGAGTGTATGAACTATATTTAAAAAATATATATTTGCAATTTTTAGTGAACAATATTTTCTCAGATTACTATTCCATTAATAAGTCAGAAACTGTTAATTTCTATGTTGCTGATAAACATATTTCCATTCAATTTGAGCCTTGAAAAGATACAACTCTTATTGGTTTGACTGTCATGTTCTTTCTTTTTAAATCTCTCTGTACATACCTCTCAGCAAAACTCCTTTTTGTTTAGTAAAATCCTCTATTTTTTTGTTTTTCTCACTAAACTCTTGACTACCAGGTCTCTTTCCACCTGACCAGGTTGCATAATCTTCCTTCTCCTTCACTGAAATGCCTAATGCATCTTGATTTTCCAGGTCAACACTCTTTCTTTTGCCACTATAGTCTAAGTCCTTCTCTTCCAAAGCCAATTGTTGAACTGTTTGCTAAGCTTCATTGCCAATTTTTTTCCTGTTTTTTTTAAACCTGTCACATTCTTTGAATTTATTCTACTTTCAATTATCCTGGGAAAAGAAACTTTAAAATAAGAGAAAAAACAGAAGGAAGCAAGAATTAGAAGACTTATTTTTTAAGCTTTCAAGATATTCTCAGTGAGGCAAAGAAAATAAGAATGAGAGGCAAATAAAGGCTCAAAGCATCAGCTACTCATTGCTACCCATGAAACTTCATGTTGTAGTGATGGGGCTTGAATCAGGACCACCTCTAAACTCATGGTTCTTCATCTAGGTACCTACCTGGCAGATGACTGTGTATCTGTGCATAAGCAAGGTGGAGGACAGAAGAAATTTGGCTCAGATTTGAATCTGGGAGGGAACATAAATGACAAATTTACACTCCATTTATACAAACTTAAATATCATTGGAAAGATGCACAAATTCAGTGTGCACCAAGGCTAAATTAATGCTCCTACTGTTTCCTATACAGTATGTGTGCAGATGCAGAAACAAAATGTACTTCATTTTAAATCCTCTGCATTTCAGTATTCCTCTCCCTTTCCCTCTCTCTCATACATATTTACAGTTTTTTCACTTGCTCCATGTTTTTCTTCAAGGCATTTTCTAGGTTACCAGCTAGGTCTGTCACAGCTTATGTATCTAGATAAACATCACGTAGTACATTTTCCATTACTTTGTTCCTCCTCAAAAAACAGCAGCAGAAATTTCCTCATTCAGAGATAGATTAGGCCTTTTAGTTATCAGCAAAGTCTTCAACAGCTAGGAATATATTCCTAAAACCAGTTTTCTGTCATGGATGTCACTCATTTCCACATATATAGCAGTGATCAGTCTATAAGGCAGGGTGGAATTTTCTCTTGTGCATGCTCTGACGCTATTGCAATGTCTTAGGAGTTTCCTGAACTGCATATACTTTTCTATCTGAATTATCAGGCACTTCAGGTGTCAAGTTTCTCTTCTGTCTCAAGATCTGTCTTTTCCCCGTGTGTCAGTGACTGTTTGCTCTTCTGAGTTTCCTAAATTGCTCAGTCCTGCATGTCTTCTTCCTTTATTTTTTAAAATAAATATTCTTTTTATCAGCTTACTTTCTTCAGCATGACATATTATCCTGTGCTCAAACTTCAGAACCCTGTTTACTATTGATGTTATTATAACTTAGCATACCAGGACACTAACAACATTTTGCTCACTTCAGCCATGCTCATCTACCCAAAGAGCTCACAATTTAATTAGAACAAAGGAAAAGAAAGTACTTGTCTAATAAGATTTGGGGAGAAACTGCTTTGAAAAAGGGACTACAAAAGAAATGTAAATGAAGACACAAATTTTTGGAAAGAAGGACTGGACAGTATGAAAATATAATGAACTTGCCATAGATTGAGAACAAGTAGGGAATCACGAAAATCAGCTGAGAAAATGAAAATGCAGGTTTAAACAGAAAGTCTAATGAAGTGCGAGCATTGTGGTTTCATGCTGCAGGTCTGTCACTTTGGAAAAAAGAGGAAAAGTTAGTAAAACTAATTGATTAGCCAGGGTATGGTCAGATATTGGTAGGGCTGGTGATAGATATGTGGATAATGTAGGCTTGGAGACAATGTAGATGGCTCAGCCACTCCCTTCTCCCTTCTGCTTAGGAGGTTACCACTCCCCCTTCAGATTTGCTAGTATAACTACATACATAGCTGTCCCCAGCCTGATTCTGTCAAAAGAATTTGGTTTATAAAACCTACTAAAACACTTCTCTGCAAGGATTTTACAAATCAAATCATTCTGACAGAACTAGGTTAAGGAGCAGTTGTGCTTGTAGGTCGGAGAGTGCAGCTATCTTGTAGAAGGGAGACAGGGCATAGTTTAGTGCCTGTGTACTAAGTAGGATACCAATTTTAAAATTACATATAAATAGAATAATATATGATTAATATAAGAAATAAATAAAAACTTGGGAAATTTCTTAGGGGGAAAAAAAAGGGAAAAATATGTGAAGATCAAGACATAGAAGAAGATGATTTAACAAAAGAGAACAGAACACTAACAATGACATGAAATTTGTGAGATTAGAAAGAGGAGAAAGGGGATATAGAGAAGACCTTTTAGGAATTTCTGCATAGTGTGTCTCTTTGAAAGAAAATCAATGTGGCTGAATGTAAGAAGGGCCACCTTGTAACAAATACATGCAAATGGCCACTGTTAAGGTTAGAAAGGCAACCTTAGCAGTGACATGTTGAGTTTCCATTTCTGCTATGCTGACGCTTGCTCAGCTGGTTTCAAAGGATTGTTCTTGAAAGTATTTATGAAAGAAAAATGGATTAAGAAATATGCCCTGTTTCATCTACTGTCTAGATAACAGCCTTGCGCTACATATCATGTAATGTGTGCAACCATCCAGACATGTTTATCTATCCCCCACAGTGTCCAGCTTTGCAAAATTCACCTATTCTATTAGGAAAGCAAAAAGTCTTGGAAAATGCTGATTCTGAAGATTTCTCAGGTGTCCTTTGGGAAGTTGTACATTTTCCTTGCAACAACATGTTAAGCTCGTGCATGTATTCCCACTGAGGATGGAGAAGGAAATTACAACTGCATCCTAGCTTACTGGCTATTATGCTAGGAAAGCACTTCTGAGACCTCCATCCTCCTTAATGTGCTCCATTCTTCCTTGTGCATCAAGATATATGAGCTTAAGTTTGTTTATCTACTTGTGTCAGCACTAATGGAAAAGCAGAAGAAGTCAGTTTTATCATCTAATATACTCCATGGCCCATGTACAGGGTCATTTATATATTGTATAACTTAGTTAAATCCCATCCAAATCTTTTGGGGCTAATAAAAAAAACAAATCTTACCTGGAGTTTTACTCCTTGCCAACCTTATGTATCTTTTTTTCTTCCCTGAGGTGTTGTAGCTGCTTAATAAAAAGGTCATAAACAATATTTCATAGCAACAATGAATACTTTCTTTAAAAGAGCTAAACATTTTTAAGTGAAGCAGTTACAAAGAAGAACAGTTCCCCTGAATCTGACACTTCAGGAAGCCAACTAAGAAACAGAAATACTAGAGTATTGCTTTAGCATGAAACTTTGGGTTCAGTGTTTACTTACATATCTTGCTGAATTGAAGAAAATCATAAGCTACAGAAAAGCCCCCTACTTTTAATATCTAGTTAAGATAGCAATTATGTAATCACTTTAAACCAACATAAATGGCATGAGACAATTAATCCTACCCTATGTCCCTTCTCCAGCAGTGTCTTCCTGTTGGACTTAAGGACTGACCTTGTTCAGGGAACTAATCTGAATGAAAATAATGACCCAATATGTCTCACATCCTCCTTCAATTTTCCATGATATTTTTCAACCTAATAATTCTTTTGGTTCAGTTTAGCATTCAGTGTTGGTGCAAAAGGGCAGCAGGAATTTGTGCTTTAGATCAGAGAAGAAAGAAAGTTTGTCTATGTAAAGGGCAGCTCTCCCTTATGTTGGAGTGGTTCTAAAGCTCCAGCTACAGAAATCTAATCTGCATGTGCATGCCTAACTAGGGAAATTTTCTGTTTGTTTTCAATCAAGAACATGAATATAGTTATCAAATCCTCAAAATAAAATGAAATATTCAGGGATTTGGTATAAAAATGCAGCTCAGTTTTAAGCAGAGGAGAAATATGTATAATTTACTGCAACAAATAGGAGTCTACAGGGAATTTGCTATGTAGTGTCTGAAGATGTTTTGTACATATCCAATAGACTATAATAGCTTTTTCTGTGAAACTAATTAGCTGATCTCAAGAGATGGCAATGTCTACGTGGAAATTTGTCTCTGAAAGGCACTGATTATGTCACATCTGGATAAAAGACTGACTAAACCTTTCCAGTTCACAGTGTTAGAGATAGAAGACAAAGCAAATTTCGCAGATGATGAACATTTGTTTTTCCAATTGCAGGAGCTTACAAGATGGCTGGGAGTCAGTTATACCTATGTAACATTGAAACAGGAGGTTGTTGCATTTAAACTGAGATTTATTTGATAAGATTTCCAGTGAATTTAAGATGCTTACCTTTTTCTCTCTGGGTTGGTAGGTACCAGAGGCATGAAAAATATATTTTCAGACTGACTATGTAACTGAGGTGATTTGCTTAAATTTTTAGACTCAAAGTATAAGTAACTATTAAAATGAATGACAATATAAAGACAACTGTAGAAGCTGACAAGCTTAGCTTAGCTACAATAGTTGTCATCTAAGCATTCATATTATACCTATGGCTCAAGAAAGTTTTTGCTAGTGTTTGAGCATGCTTATGGGCAAGAGAAGAAATATGGATTATATAGGTAAGAAATCTCCAGTGATTCTGGGGAAGAAAAAGTGAGCAAGTATTGTGTGAAGACACCAGCCCTGACCTACAGCATTTTTCTAAACTTCATTGTCTTTTGTCTCCCAGCTGAGACAAGCAATCATCAGGCGTCAGATCAAGCCTATTATTTTCATTGTCCACTCTTGCTGCAGGAAGCCAGCAGAAATGAAGCACATTAAGTCATTGAACATTTCAGCTCTCTGATCTGCACTTACTCTAGCCAGGAACTAAGTCATGATTTAAAATCTTCCTCAGTGTCAGAAAAGATTGATTCCTTCAGGTACTTTCTAAGAGTCCCATATATTCACAAGGGCTTTTGTCCAGCAAAGCACTTGCACTGAAGTACAGACATTAAGTTAAATAAGTATCTAAAAGGCTTCTGAATCAAGGCTAAAAGTGGTGCTATGCATATTTAGTTAAGTCTTTTGTAAATTCTAGGGAAAATTTGACTGTATCATCTCTGTATTTCAAACCAAGTAATTGTTTAATTGACAGACCTTCCTGATCTTTCAAAAGACAATTAGAATTATTTGTTCTTAGATGCTGATAATATGGAACCTTCTCTCTTCTGAGGAGTGTATCAGCTTGTTTGCATTGCCAGAATCTTTAAGGAGCTAACTAAATCTGAGAAAAATCATACCTTTCTTGTGATGGAGATTTGCCAAACTGTGATGTTCTCTTGCAGTTGGGCTTGGCTTCCTGGGAGGTGATGATCACAGGAGAAGTTGGAATTTTCCCTGGACTGTTTGGGTTGTTTGAATTTGTTCCAAATGGTCATCAGACACCACCACTCAGGGTGAGTCCCAACAGTCTTTTGTAACTCATAGCATGAATAATGTCAATGGAGAAAATACATATGAAACAAAAAGCAAACAAAGAGGATCTAGAGTTCAAAACAAATGGGTTTGCTCTTAATGTGGGGAGGTGAAGTCATCTACTATTTAATATTCATGGCACATTTTAATAAAACAATGGCAGATTAACACTCGAACTGCTAAAGAATAAACTTTATCCTGATTAAGTCAATGTATACTTTTTAGCAGCTAAAAAACAAGGAAACATACATTAATTTTTTATTATCACCTTCAAGCTTCTCTATGTCCTTTGTCTCCTTTTTATTCTATCCCGTGTTGTAATCCCCATGTAAACTCTGATAGCTTATGTCAGCAGAGGGCTGCTGACAGATTGCTATCTGCATTCATCTTGTGTTGCTCCGCTTCTCTATTTGGAATAGATAAAAGGGCCAATGAGCACTAAGGAATGCACATTCACAAAACTCAGCTGTCTTAAGGTTAAAATCCAGCTGAAACTTGAAATTGGCAAATTAGAGCTTAAATCAGGGATAAAAGGAGGGAAAAAGAAAGAGGAAGGAGGAGAAGGAAAGGAAAGGAAATGANACATAAGCAACCCAAGTCTATGTATGGTGTTTTTAAAATTTCTCTCAGTCTTTTGACATTTATGTCACTGATATTCACACTGATTAGTGGCATGTATCATGAGTTCAACTGTACTCATTGGCTGGGATAAGCATGTTGCCTCTTGTTGTGGAGAACCTTAAGGTTTAAGTGTCTTGTACTGTTATGGATGGCAAAATAAAGTTCTCCATTACTGTCTGAAGGGTTTACCTGCAAGTCTGTATGATACATCTCTTTTCTTTCTCAGTTTTCTGCACTTAACAAATTGAACAGACACTTGCTCCCAGAGTACACCTAAAATATTTCCAGGTATTGGCACCTTACTACAAAAATCCGCCTGATAGTCTTCTATAAGAAGAAGAATATTTTACAGCTGTGGGAGAGACACGGTATGATTCCTAAGAGTGCTGGTTTGGCCAAAGTAAAGGAAACTTAATCCAGTGTTTGCATATCAAATGAACGATGGCAAAGGTTTTCTTGTGTGCTGGCCAAGACTCATGGTTTCATTGTGTTACATGCATTCCATCCGAATTAAACAGTCAAACATTTTTCCATGCTGTACAATACTCAGTGCATGTAGCATTTTAATTTCCAAAGTGTGCCCTATAAACATTAACCAAATAAGCCATATAATATGCTTGTGGGATAGTTAATTGCATATTACTATCTTATTTTGCTAATACCTGAATTAAAGGCTAAGTCCTGAGGCTGCTTGCCCCAGACTGTGCATTAGCAGTATTAGAATCCGTTCTCACAATCAATCACATGTAGGTTGAATAGACTCTCTGGGATATTCAAATATGAATGCAACTCACAGAGCGGTGATGAAGCACCAGAAACACCAAAAGTGTTCCAATAAGGAACAGAGTTAGGAGCAGACAGCTCTGACACAGCTTGGTTCATAGCTAAGACCACTCAGGATTAAAAACCCAATGAATTTTGCACATTTTCCAGCAAGATTCAGTCCTAGTTTCATACTTTGGAACATTAGTCATATACCCACTGCAGTAGACTCCACAAAAAAAAAAAAAAAAAAA
>VWZN01004534.1:47487-64309 GCA_013396955.1 Regulus satrapa | reverse complement strand
AAAAAAAAAAAAAAAAAAAAAAAAAAAGAGTTGGCAATGTTTTTTTCCTGCTGTTTTTTCCCATTCTATACAACACTCCAGTGACTCATATACTTAGTAAGTTTGTTCTAAGCCAGAAGTCAAGTCAGAGTGCCAGTTGTGATGCCCTCCTTCACCTAACGTTACGGAAAACCAACATTTTCTGGGAGACTGTTTTATCCCAAAGTAACAGGCCATCCTGGGGAAGGAAAGACTTCATATGCCTTTCTGGATCTTTAGAAAAGTTAAAGGAGATATGCATTCTTTGTGTCTCTATATATTCTTTGTGCATTTGTAAAGCCTTTCTTCAGTGGTGGAAAACCCCAAAAACCCCATGAAAATTTAACCTAAAGGTGACCATGGTTGATTTTTAGATCTGTTCTATTTCTCTATCATGTTAGTGGGAAGAAGAGTTTAAAATATTTTTGAAATGAAGTGTTAGTTGCTATCTCTGCCATGTCTACTGATGTAATGTTTCTATGCAGTCACACAGCTCCAAGACAGAGACCTCCTGTACAACATCACCTAGTGCTATGTTCCAGTCCAGCATTGTTGATTAAACAAGACAAAATCACCTATTCTCATCACTGCTAATTTGATGTTTGCCAAAGTGTTGCCAAAGGATTAACTTTAAATTGTTTTTTAAATAATTTTTTCCATAGGATTTTGAATGCCTATTGACATTAAAGACTGTAAGAGCTGATTCTGCTAAGCAGTTTTTAAATAAGTATTTCTGGAGAGCATGCATTCTGGGAGAAGAGAGAAAAAATGGGTCTGGGTGAAAGATGATTAATGTTAATTTAAAATATGTTACAATGCCATGTTTGTAATTGAACTGGTGCATATTTTGCTGTGTCGAATGAGATTCTTTCTAAGAAACTAAGTAAAAAATTCCTTCATCCGATAAGACTCTAGTTAAGATAACTTATTTATTAGTTTTTCAGTTACTCATGATAAAGCAGAGTTCTTCAATTCCTGAATGAATTGTCTCTTCCACAGCTGTAATCTGTTTTAGTTATCTGTGACATACCAAGCCAGGACTCACTGCTACTTTGGCAATGAAATGCTGTATCAAATACTCTCAGGAAATTCATTTCAGAGGTGCCAGCTCTCACCGCTGTCTGTACACAGAGCCAAAGTGCTTCAGCAGAGACTCAATCTCCCACTCTGCACATACAACTAGCCTGAACACCTCCTCCTACTCAAGATTCACAGCACAGAGCCCTCATCTGAAAGGGGTTTGTGGAGGAACAGCTTTTTGCACAGTTAACTTGGAGCCCAAGGGAGCGGCAGTTTGGGTTTTATGTGGGTACTCATAAAAAGACATATGTCTGCTGGTGCCTGCTTCATCTTCCTTGGATATGGCATGGCAGTAGGTCTGTCTCTAAGTGAGAACAGAACTTCTTCACCAAGGGAGACGGATTATCCAGCCATACAGGAAGAATTCACTATCTGAGCAGCTCCACTTCATAGCTGTAAATGAAAAAGCTGGGCACAAGGGTGCCATGGGCCAGATCTGACTAATGGACCATGAATTGGATTATGCACGCTCTGATAAGTAAAACTCTGAGCAAGAAATTTAGGAATATGTATTCTCAGCTTGAGGAGGAGAGCGCAATAGCTGCAAGATTATTCTGTAACCTCTAGAGAAGCAAATCTCCAGCTTCCTTCTCCCCCTTGGAGGCAATTTCTGCACAGAAAGTGATGCAGAATTTATGGAACCTGAGAAATAGGTAGAGGGACACTAATTTTGCAGGTTTTTAATGGAGCATTCCCTGGCACCAAAGGCAAGTCAGATTCATTCCCTGCTCAAAAAACTGCATATGCATTTTGTTTTGGATGAGGTACACAAAGAGCAGAGGGATCAGACATTACCCAACCTATTAGCTGTTGAGCTACTTAGCAGAACACTGAAATTTCTCTTCTGAGATTTTTACTTTCAGGTGTATCAAAGATACAAGTTTGGCAGCTTTCTCTCACTTTCAGCTGTATTATGCTGACTTCATCATACCAAAATAACTACCCCCAGAATTACTGTATATTCATGTCTTAGCTGCAGAAAATGTGAGACTGAGCATCAGTATATGGTATATGAGTATGCAAATGCAAAGCTAAATGTGCTTGAGAGGCCTTTTAAAAGAACTGAAACTACTCTAACGGAGTTATCCCTCCTCCTCACACCCTGAGAGATCTGCAGTTATTGGAGGGAGAATCTGAGGATAAAGTACCTGTGTGTGCATGAACATAAGGCTGTTGTTAAAAGACTGATTTAATGGATTCTCTGTCTTCCCATGTCCTGTGACAGACACCTCAGTATTTAATATTTTCTAGACTACCTTTCCCCACCCCTTTTCTTCCTCAGAAGCCATGTTTAGCAGTTCCCATTTCCTCCGTGCTTCTTCTTTCTCCAGTCAGCTTGTCCTTGGACCTCTGTCAATGCATTATTTCCATGGTAATGGGTCTGAAAGGAACAAAGATGTAAAGAAAGGCACAAGAAGAGTGACTTCTAGGGAAGGGTCTATCTTCATAGTCTCCACATCTCATACATAATTAGCTGCTCTAAGGTCTCATGCTTATGCACTTATTTCAAATTTTATTCAAGGGTGCAGGTTATCTGTGATTACAATAGTTTTATTTAGTAAGTTATATAAGATACAACTCCTCATATGAGATTGGGATATGGGGCTGAAAAAGTTAAGGCCTATTAAATGGTGAAAGATATATCTAGATGGCTGTATGGGGAAAGCCTAGCAATAGCTTATAAAATTCCCTGAGTTCTCATTTTGGCTCTATCATTCTGTGCTATGTACTCCCAAAAATGACCTACTTTCTTTCTGCTGTCTTTACAATGACAGTAGTATTTTCTTACTTCACAAAATGACTGCTGTGAATGAAATCATTAACTTTTAGTGGCCCTTGTACATACACTGTCAAGCAACAATGAGTTGTTTTGACATGGTCCCTATGAATTTAGTATTATTTGAAACAATTTTATTAAAATTAAATCAATTACTGTCAAGTTTTTTTATTACACATTATATTAATAATAATGTAATAATAAGTAAAAATAATAATTAATGATTTGGAAACCAATATTTAATTTTTTGCACTTCTGATTTTTTAGGTCTGATTCAGATATTGACATTGTTTTGTTTCTGAAGATCTCAGTCTAAAAAGTCTGGAGTCTCACTTATATGTATTTTTTTCCCTTGGGCAAGAAGAGATGACTTTTAACACAATAAAATAAATTAGTACATATTATACAGTACTTTTAAGAAGCTAATTTGAATAATTAAATTGATAATTAAAATTTTATTAAAAACAGCGGGAGTCTTAAATGAATTAACATATATGGGTTTTAAGTCAGGTCCTTAGTATCTTTTCTGCTAGACATATGAACTTCATGTGTGCAGTCAAGAGGTAGCAGACACTTAAGAAGAGTGAATCAAAAATAAAGGAAATTGAAAGGAAAAAGAGATGTTGACTGAAGGTTCGTAAGCCACTAAAGAATTAACAAAACTGTTTTCTGCTTCCTATGAGAGGAAATGCTAAGACAAATTACAGTTTCAGCTCTATCCTCAAAGGTTGCTCAGATGTATGAGGTTTACTGAAATTAAAAGAAGAATTTACAACTGGGCTATGAGAGATTCTTGGTGCTGACCACTCTCCAAAGATCTGAATGGATTGCACTGCCACACTTGAGAGACCTTTTAAAAGAACTGCAGCCACTGTAAGGGAGAGTCATCCCTCATGATACATAAGTCTTACATGAACCAATTATAGCTTTCATTCTGGAAGATAAAGGAGGCTGAGCATTTGAGCTTTTCTGTTTTCAGTTTTGATTTTTTCCTCTACTACTCCCTTTCTCATAGGGCCATAATGCATTTTCTGCATTAATGGAAATCATTCCCCTCTTCTGTGGCTTTGGAATAGAAATAAAAAATCTGAAGTAGAAGCAATGTGTTGTTAGCAACTTTCAAATTTATTTTTTTTTTTCCCCCAACATGATTCAGCTCACAGTGTCCTGCTCTGTCCATGAGATTCTTTTTCATGGTAAAATAATAGATTGAGTAACCCTACAAACAGGACCCAGCTACACAAAAATAAGGAAAGAAGTTGGAAAATTAAATTATTTGAATGTCAGAGAAAAAAAATCTACATCACATAAAATTTATTTTCTCCATTGCGCTTGATTAGCATATTACTGTATTCAGCCTACACCTGCTTTTCACCCTCCTTAATTTAAATTACAATGTGCTCCTTTGTGTTGCACCATTTATTGCTAAACGAATCTAGTTCTAAGGATGTGCACACAGCCAATTTATTCATTAGATATATTGTAGTGGAATTGAATAAAAAGTTTTATTATCAATCTCCTTAATTTCCAGATAGGATTTAGTGGAAATCAATATTAGAGAATGCATAATTGCTAAATCTTCTTAAATTAATAGACTCATTCATTAAGCCCCCCCCCAAAATACTTAGCTGGTATTCCTTGTGACTTTCTCTAATCAATTAGCAAGTGGAAAACGATAGTGAGCAGAGCAGCTTTTGGCTGATATGGTGGAATCCAAAGACCAGCCTTAAAGAAGAACTAATTTGGATATGTATCTTCAGTATTTCACCAGTAAGTTTATTATAGGAGAATGCACTACATAAGTAGACAAATGGTAGCTGATGGTCAGCAAAAAATCCTTCTGCTCAGGAGATGGTTTTAAACAGTTCAAGCTGGGACGTGTACCCATATGTAGACACTAATAAATAATACTTTTAAAAGTTTTTGATTTAAATATAGTGCAATCTATCTGTATGAAACTGCATGGCATGTATGCAGCATTTGTGAGATTTTCCTTTCTGCCTAACAAGGCAAGTTCTCTGGGCCAGAAACAAAGGAAAAAAGAGCACCTGGAAGAGAAAAGCAAATGATGAAAGGGTCTATAGTCAGGTGTGTTATCTAGGAGCTGTAGGTATTACATTGTGCCAGAATGGAAGTCTTGGGGAAAAGGAATAGACACTCATGACTGTAGGTATTGTCAGTCTCTATTGACTATGTTGAGGGCTTTAGCAGTTACTGGTCACCTCCTCCAGAAAACCTGCTGGTGATGTCTCAGTGGAGTTTAGACTGAGTCTGGGCTTTCCAGTGTCACAGCGCAAGCTGGTAGGAGAAAATCTTGTTGCTAGCAAACTTTTAAGTTACACTACATTTAGCTTGGAGTGATCTAAACAAACGAAAACAAGCGTACACTGAACCTCCAAGGAAAGGCCTTTGACAGTAGCTTTCTGATCTCAAGTCAGACTAATTCTTTTTTTTTTTTTTAATTTTTTTTTAATTTCTTTTCAGCATGGTTCCATACTTCATTATGCTTAGTGTGTGTAAGTTATGCTTAGTGTGACTGTGTCTAATGACAGCTACAAAACACACCCATGTGTACTCATAAGCAGTGGACATGAGTGAGTCTGGCTCCTTCACACTTGCCAAACAAGCGATAGAAGAGGAGAAGGATACTCACTTCCACCTCACAAAACCTCTCATGATTCTCCTCTCTGGCATGTGTCAGGATCCGATTACTAAGGTCCTTAGAAATGCCTCTGCCTGAATTGAGGTGCAAACGAGACCATGTGCCAGTGACAATTGAATGGGTTTTATTTGATAGTAAATAGAAGAAACAGAGAGAGAGAAAAAGAAAGAAACTGGAAATAGGTGTAGGGGACAGAAAGCAAGTAAGAGGGACAGGATAAGGAAAATATCACCAGTCTGCATTCCAGTGATGCTCCATTGACCCTCTCCAGGTGATCTTGGTGGTGAAGGTCTCCCTGAAAAGCACTGAATCTGATGGATTAATATATAGCCTCAGGACAAGTAGGAAAATATAGGCATCTCCCTGGGGTGAGGGGAGTTTGCCACTGTCTCTTACAACAGACTCCACATTTGTTGAGCCACATGCAGTCCAGGAATGACTCGGGGGGACACTTTAGGGGGTCTTTGATGGATTAAGGCACCCCCTCAGCTGCCCCTCACGTGAATGTCCCATGGATGTGGCCTTCCGGGGGGTTGGGGATTCCATAGCCAGTTTGTGTAAGGGGAGGATGGGTTCACTGTCCCTGAACAGAGGTTATAACACACTGAGACTTCTTTGCACACCTCGGCTGGGGGAGAAATCTGTGCAAACCTGCTCCTGAAAATGGGTCTGTGGGCTATAGCCTTCCCCACCCTGAAGTGAGCCAAAGGTGGCTTAGAAGGCCATTTTTAGCATTGCTTCTGGGTTTGGCTTACACTGTTCCTTGTTAACTTGTTTGTTTCAGGTGAATGAAGAATGGGTTTTCCTTTTATCTAATCTCAGCAGTTTGTCTTTCAGTTCAAAGCCCCAGTCAGGTGTCTTCAGGGAGGCTTTTTTGGTTGTAGCTTCTTTATATGGTTTTTGTTATAATGAGCAAAACTTTATTTCAAAATGTTTGAGGCATAAGCTATTTCAGTCTCTGACAACATGGTAACAGAGAAACTGCAGCTGCTGCCAGCTGTACTGGGCCTCTGTGCTGTCCTTGCTCTGCTGTCAAGCTATATGTCACCTAGGCAGCATCTTTATTGTTCTCCCTACAAACAAGGTGAAATGCTATTACACTCCATGATCTGAGATGAAACAAGGTGTAGAGAAAAACAAAATGCTTCCAGTATGAGGACAGAGTTTCATCACATTTAGCAGGCATATTGGTGTCTGACTAGGAACAGTGATACTGAAATGATGTGGCTACATTTCTCTGAACTGCCTTGGGATAGCACAATTTCAAGTCTTGAAACACAGCTAACATTACAATGACTAAGAAAGAAAAAACAGGTCTGAGGAACTCTGTATCATGCTTACAGTACCCATTATTGAATAGATCTGTAGCTGTGATACAGATCAGCTTCCTAACATTCATTCTCCACTATCCACTGGGCATGTTGAGCCTGAGGGGCCAAGGACATTTCCTGAATGCATGCTGTGACAAGGCTCAGGTATCAGAGTCTGTCTTCTACAGTTTGTTCCCTCTTGAAAGAAAAGCTGCTAGCACTGGCGGGGAGAGGATTAACACACCTCTGGAGGTCAAGATTGCAGACTACTTCATGGATTATACCTGTGCTGCATTCCAGACACCATCACTGACTCTCCAAATGCCAGCAAAACTTGCAGCACTATTGTGCAGAATAAGCCTACTAAAAGCAGTGACAGGCACCAAACAGTTTAGTTGGTAGGTGATTATTTGACAGTATATATGGAATTCAAGTTTGCCTAAAATGTATCTCCTGGACAGGCACATGCCATTGCTTTTGAGCTACTTTCTTTGCCATGTCGAAGTGTTTCAGCTTTTTTGTCTGATAATTGGTATTTATTACCTACTCTTTCAGCCTGGTACTGTTTTTCTGTTTGGGCTAAATACTGATTACTCCTTTGTTATTTCTCCATGTTTTTATTCTTTCCAAGAAACTGTTCATTATAATGCACAGAAACTCTCCTCATGCTAAAGGATTGATTTGTTTGTAATTGAGTCTGTTGGAAGGAGCTAATATTAGTACTTGTGTTTTGGTGTATACCCCATGAATCTTGAAAGATCTTTTAATGAATACACACCAAGATTCTTTCCATTTAAATTGGAATGCATTTTGAGTCCTGTGTCTCAGTACTTGCCACAGTTCAAACATTAAGTGAACAAAAATCCCCAAAGTAACATCAGCAGTAAAATCCTGGGACATAAGCAGTAGTGTGAGTTAGTAATAGAAAAATAGATCGACTGTTTCAAGTAAGGGTATTTTTGTTGCTATTACACTGGATCAGTATGAGATGATTTTTTAAAATCATGTTGATTTCCTATTCTGCTCTAGAATTCTTCTTAGGATACATAAATATGAACCTAGCAGTTGTGCTTACTTTTCAGGATGGTGACAAGTTTATTCATAGCTATCTACAGTTTAGTTGCTTCACAGAAAAGGCTGTTGTGGAATATACTCAGGAGTGTATCTTCTGATTGCCCCAGATTCTCATGTGATTTATTGAACTGTAGATCTGATCCAGTGTTTCTGCATGAATTCTGCTGAGTTGTACTGCATTAGGCATTTGGCATCATAAATGTTACTAATTCTTTTGATCAGTGACTGTCAGCAATTCTCTTCTGAATAGTTCCGACTTAGGAAAACCTTCACACAGCTCGAAGTATGAAAAATACCATGTCCAGTTCCCTTGTGTGTTTCTGTACTTCCTTTCATGCCATCTGAGAGCCCACCAGTTTTGGAACTGTAATGAGTCTTATATCTATTTCTTTCAGCTTATTCTTTTATGGCATAAAGGCTTACCCATAAATTGATGATTAAAAAAGTGAGAATAAAATGTATCATCATCAAATGATAATAGTTTCTCTCTTTTTTTTTTTTTTTTTTTTTTCAGTTTAAATGATATATACATTTCTTACAAACTAGTTGAATAATCATCTCATTCTATAGCTAATAAACTGTAGCTATAAAGAGTAAAATACAAATTCCTTTATAAATAATTACAATGCTACAAATTTTATATGACATAAAGACATTTTGCATTTTTTACTGTTACCATTTTCTCAGATGCAATGTACCTCGTACCATTCTCTTAACAATCTCTTCATTAAATTCCATTGCAAATAGATCTGTTAAGGTAATCTGCAATTGTGGCATTTAGATTCAAGAGAGTGCTAAACAAATCAGGTTGCTTTGTGTTAAGCTTCCCAGACCTTGAATAGGCATAAGACTAACTTCAGCAACAGACTCCGGAAAAGAGAGTATGGCCCCAAGTGTATTTGAGATTAGTACTAATGCCAGAGGAGAAGATGATTTCTGCTTCAAAGTATTTTTAAGTACGCTATTGCATAAGAACTAAAAAATAGAAGTAGGTACAGTGCATAGAAGCTAGATCAGGGAAACCAATGAGACTGTGCTCATCGATATCATAGACACTGCTCCAGTCCATTAGACTTCCAACAGCAAAAGTACTGAAAGACTGTTGAAATTGCAGGAGAAAATGTCAATTTACTAGAAGTAGCAGATTTTTTATTAAGTCAAAGTAATAAACAGGATTAAATTTAATTACAACAGTTTTTGATATTGCCAACAAATTTTCAAGTCAAAAAGACGTTCCCTTAAGTGAGCTGTGTCACATGGATGGCTAGTCACCCTCTGGTTGGTTTGCTGAAGCTTTAGAAGAGTGGCTGAATTGCAAGCTGATTTCTGCTGGCAATGCAGAAAGGAAGAACATCCAATAGAGCATCCTGAATGAAGGCTTGTGCTGTAAAGTGATAGACCATCAATATTTTGGAAAAAAACCCTCATAATTAATTGAATCTGGTGTTATAAAATAAGGTTTCTGAAGTTCTAGCATTCAATTGTGATATTGCGATAATTCTTTTTATCATAATTTATGGAGGAGAATTTGATTGCACATTTTTTGCAGATTGGAGCTGCACATCTTGGCTGCCAGACAAACTTGCCTTCTAACACTGTACAAAATGTGGCAATTTTTTTCTTTCTAGTGATCTTTTAATTTCTGGCATTAAAAATACAGTTATTAACTGATATGATTTTTTTTGGGGTTTTTTGGTATAAAAAAATCTAGTTTGCAATTTGAGAAATAAAGTTGCTAAGTAGATTATTTTACAATAGCATTATAAAAGGAAAGGAAAATATATGCCTTTCAATTAAGATACTAGTTTTTTTTTGTTTGTTTATTTTCTAGTCAATGCAATCTGATTTTAGGGTTTTTTAAATATTTTTAACACAGAAAAATGATAGCACACTTGTATTTATTTTCCTTCACCACAGACTCATCCTTCCCTATGGTGGCTCTGATTTGTGGTTTTCAGAACATATAATCACCTTCCATTCTTTCGAGTGAATACAGTCAACCTCTATATAGAAAAATGCTTTCACTCTTCTGAAAGATGCAATTGGTAATTTTAATTATTTTGAAACAATAAGAACAAAAAATTGGAAATTAGTGTTTTTAAGGTAGGAGAGGTCAGGTTTATTATTTTCTTAAACATGAAAGGAAAAGGCGTTTTAAAACTGTATTTTAATTGTCCTGTCATTTCTCATTTGAAGTGATACCACCTTCTAATGTACATGTTGCAAAACAAAACCTTTCATTTCCTGAGTAATTTGGCTTTTAGAATGCCTTTAAAAATGTGTTTTATGCACTTAAATAGAGCAGTCAATTCTGTTTATAGCTTTAAGAAACTTTATGAGTCTAGGCTTCAGGTAATGCTCAAGGAGATGAAGGTAGAATGAGGCAAATTTTCTGGTTTATTTATTTGTTCAATTTCTTCTGTTCCAAGCTGAATAGAAAGGATAAGCAAATAATCTAAACAAAAGATTTTTCTAATTTCCCTAGGAGCCAGAAATTTGGATGAAACTTTTGCATCAGAAAATGCTGATACAGTGTTGCAGATATGACTATTGGTGTGTGTTTGCTCCCTGAAATTTAAATTTCTGTCTGTTGCTCATTTCTGCTATTTGTAGAGTAAAACTTTACAAGAACAGCAATGCCTCTGTCACGGCAAAGTGCACCCTAACCATGGATACCGGGACTTTGGAACTTCCCCCTGGAGAGCTGGAATCAGAAATCTCAGTATCCTGGTTTTGAAGGAGACTATATGGAGGTCTCTCTGAAAAACACCAGAGTAACAACAGGAGAGAAGGGACATCAGGTTCTTCAGGTCTCTACCCTTAGTCTCTAACCTGCTAGGACCTGTGGCCACCAGAAGATGGCTTGGGAATGGTGGAACTGAAATCATCATACCATTATCTCAGTGCAGTGCAGATCTATCTGAAAATATGGGCTACTGAGGCAATCCAGGAAACTGTGGGAAAACTGCCTTGCCCTGTATGAATTTTTGTCAAACCATATATTTCTGACAAAGCATACTGGACTAAGTAACATTTTCCCATGAAATTAATTTAATGACAAAGTAGTTTATCAGCTGTGTTTTTTTTTTTTAATTAAAAAACAAAAAAAACAAACAAAATAACCAACGAAAAAACAAAACCTCTTTTGTGAAATGGAGAAGCACCAGAGTCCAGTCAACAAAACACATGCAATTTTATTATTGGTCACTGCAGTTCTCAACACTTAGGATAAAAATGTTGAAATTCTGCAGATGACTGAATATATAATTCTTATCTAAATAGGTGGAATTTTCAAGTCAAAATCTGACCTTGAAATACCAGACACTTAGGACTTGGTGGTCCTGCTTTGAATGCGTACCTTTATAAGCAGCAGAAATAATGTGCAGCTTAAATCTCCTTTATGAAGGCTAGAGCATTAAGGCACTCAGGTTTCTCTGTCAAAAAGGAGGAAGAGGTATATTTCTTCCAGAACTAGTCTCTCACGAAGGATTAAAAACTAAATCAGGCCACAGAAAGAGTTTTTGATTTAGCAATCTTAACCCCAAATATATTCATGGAACTGGCTATGGCAGCCAAAATAGGAAGTTACTGACAGACTAAGAACTTGGGTTGTGTGAGACTTGGCTTCAATTCCTTCCTGTCCTATTCGAAGTTAATCACCAATTTCCCAAGATGACTTCTCAGATATAGTTTCAGTTTTTTCAGCATCTCCTGGCAAAACACAGAGCAAGCAAAGGAAAACAGCTCACCATCTGCATGGTCATGGCCAAGATGTGACATTAGGATTACAATGAGCCTAAAAACCAACTAAAAAACTGGAAGTAGTAACAGTATCCACCTGAGCATCAGTAAATTTAGGAATGAGTGGAGCCCATCTTCTCACTTTGTAGCAATTATATAATCACTGAATATTTGATAAAGTTAAGGGGAGGAGAAATACCACCAGTGTTTTGGAGAGGCTATTCTTCAGTATTTGTCATCTGGCAATATCTATTGAATCCTGTTCTGCAAGTGACATGACCATGAGTCCAAGCAAGTCATTTAGCAACCTGGTAGATGTCAGGAGGTTTGCTTATCCACTAAGTAGTGTAAGGGATTAGGAAGTCCCAGTGTATTCCATAGTAGTCTTAGAGGACCTGGAGGAGTTATCAGTGAACACTTTTGTCCATCTAGTCTCTAGGTTGACAAATGGAGGATCTCCAATGGATGAGCCAGGAGATTATGGACCCCTCAATCTTATTCCAGTCCCTGGTAAAGTTATTAAATGAATCCTCCTGGGGGCTATCATAGATAAGATGAAGCTCAAGATTTGGAAAAAACATTTGGACTCACCAAAGGCAAATCTTGCTTGACAAACCTGATTGCCTTCTCTGGTAAAGTAATCTGCTCAGTCAATGTGGGGTGGACATTATCCACCTGCATTTATCCAAGGTTTTCAATAGGGTTTCCCACAGCCTCATCCTGGAGATACTGATGTGTTGTGGTCAACATCTGTCTTTATATAAGGCTGTGAGTTTACTTTCTGAAAGCATTGCATCCCTATGCTGTACAACATAAATACCTCTCCCTTTCATGAACAACAAACTTGTCTTCTCTCCTTAGAGGATCAAAATTGAGGCTTTTTAGAAATCCCAAGTGAGTTCTAGCACTATTTCCTTGAAAACAAACTTGTGGATGAGCAAAACCATATTAAAGACAAGTTCATTTTTCATATGCCCCTGGAGTCTATTGCCCAAGAACAAGGACAATGTGTTCCTAAAAGCTTATAGAACGCTCATGTTTAATGTAATATTAATAGAATAGTTACTGCCTTCTGCAAAATGAAAAATTAAAATATGCATGTAGGGTGGTGAATGCAAAAGTGATGTGAAAACTATGCAGTTCACAATTGTTAAATTTTCATGACAAAGAATCTAATTAGAGATTAAGCAAAAAGTAAAATTCTTACAATAAAGGGGGAGTTAGATTTATCACTAAAGGGCATTTTATGATAGTAATTCACAATGTAGTAATGTATCTACGTACAGCCAGAAAAAAATAATTGTGTGGAAATTTGGTTATATTAATATATTCACATCTGCATGTTCAAAAAATTGCCAAGAGATTATTGAAATTATTACTTTTTAAAAAATAGTCAACCATTTCCAGGGAATCTAAAAACTGAAAATATTTGGAATATTTAAAATATGCCTACACAATAGAATTCCTAACATTTCTGACTAAGATGAGAAGTATGTGCAAGTTGGAAAAGCATACCGAACTTAATAACCATATGGGGTGTGCATTTTGTGTTTAAGTGACAGCATTTCTAAACTGGAAAAGAACATGACAGATTGATGGTAAGGAGTTTAACAGTTTTGAGCTGAAACATACACATGTTGTTTGTCTTTCCATTGAAGAGATTGGGGTGCTGTGAGGCCACAGAATGCATTCAAGCTCTCTACAAAACAAGACAACTTGGTAAAGAGGGATCCAGGGACATCTGTGCTTGATGTTTCATTAATATCTTGGAAAATAGAATGGAAAGAATTCTCATGAAATCTGCCCTTGACCCTGATCTGAGACCGACATGAGGATGCTGTAGAACTAGAAATCAGAATCTCCAAACAACTGAAAGAATTATATGGAAAAAAAAAAAAAAAACAAAATGGAATCCAATCCAAAGAAAATAAGGTCAGTATTCTAATTTTAGGAAAAAATCAGTGACAATGTCAGAAATGACAATGATAAAGCAAGTAAATAATGTTGAGGAAAAGGATCATTATAAATTTAGTCTCTCCCTGGGCGGGCTGACCATGGGTTAACAGAACCAAAGTTCTGTCAAGGCAGCAGAGAAATAGGACACTCAAAGCATATTAAATAACCTCAGTTGCAGTAACAGAATGCAAGCCTGCTCTACCCAGCACAGTTAGACATGAGCTAGAGCTCTGTGTCCAGATAGATGTTAACAGAGAGTCCAAAACAAAGCATCCATAATGTGCTGAGATCTAAGCAACACTGCAGCTAAGGAGCTGGAGGAGCTGGGGCTGTCTAGTCTTGACAAAATAAAATTAAGTACAAAACTGATTCTTGTTTACAAGTATTTAAAATGTCAGCTGCAAATAATTTTTTCACTATATGCAATATTAAATTAGACAAGATATAATAGCTATTAACCTAGCTGAATCAAGTTGAAAAAAATTCTAAATGGCAAGCTCAGTGAAAACTCATTTGGCTGAGAAGGGGAATGTGAGAAATATTCCTCACTGTCTATTTTTAAGGACATTCTTCAGGAGTGATGCTAGTACTGCCCAGAAGAGGAAGGATGGAATCTCTTGGGGTAATTTCCTGTTCCTGTTTTGCAAATATCTGAGACTGCTAGAAAAAGTTATTATCACACTAACTTAGTTTAGGATTATTAGAACTAATCTGCCCCTGATTTTTGGAAGCCTGTGGTGTTTGAGACTTGCATTTTTATATTTCTTTGCTCAGTCTGAAATTCTCTAGTGATAACAGATCCCCCAAAAATGGAGGTCTATAAGTGAAAATATTGTATGATTTGCAATAAATTTCTATGTGCTGGTCAGCCTTCACTGGTGAAAAAGCAGTGGATACACAGTGGCTTTAGAAGCAGGCTTCACTTCATATTCAGCCAATCAATTTGCTTTAAACAATAAGCTTTCTGAGGAAAGCTCTAGTTTGAAGGAAAGCTCTAGTCTGAAAAAGTAAGGGAAAAAATTAAATCTAATTTCTATCCTTAGAGTATTTTCTAAACACAGAAAAAAAGAAACTGCTTAGACATGCATACAAACAGAATTATTCCACTTCGACACTTTTAACTCCATATTGGAGATATTTCTGTCACTTTACTTTCTCTAATGCAAATGGTTAAGGTGGTGGATCCATATGCAGATTTAATTGTTAAAAAGTTTCACAAAACAACTCTACCCAGTACACGAACCTCCACACTCTCTACAAGAAAGAGGCTATTTCCTTACAAATACAACTTAAAAGATTTGGAAGGGTAAAAAGAAAGTATAATCTACTCAAATATTTCAGCTCTCTGGTATTTGAAATTCTTAACAGACCCTGCAAGAAATAAAAAGGGATTAATGCTGTGCATTTGTAGGGTGACCCTCTTTTGAACATGAAATGAGTAGATCAACCTGCAGGGAGTGGTGATTATCCATGGATGAATTAGCTCCCTGAGTAGGTCTGAATAAAAATTCTGCCACAATTTAGGCATATACTAAATGTTTCAGTGAGATATGGCATATACATACCAATAGTACACCAGCATTTTTTTAAGTTTTAAGCAAGAAAATACATCTGTGCTTCTGAACATAATCATGTTAATTTCAGATTTTTTTTTAACTAATTTAGAGAACAATCCTATTTTTACAAGGCTGGCTTCATGGGGAAAGAAGTTAATGAGTTTGATAAGGAAAATTATATTGAGGTCTATGAGTTCATCTCTCCATCTACTGAATACCTGTATTCATTAGGTGATTCATTTTATTCAAGTGAATTTCCAAATCTTTGCCTACTAAAAGAGCCCTCAATATTTTACTGCCATTTAGAAATTTTATCCTGGAATCAACCATTCTGATATAGGGAAGTTTTATTCCAATTTTATAAAGGATGAATTCTGACAGAAGCAATTAATTTAGTAGAGTAAGTCATTCATCCAAGATGACAAAGAGAGTTTGTAGCAGAACACAGTACAGTAATATACATGTTCCCAAGTTATTCTAGGTAGAACCCAAAATTTTTACACATGAATATAAGCAAAAACATTGCTAACAATATGAATGGACAATATGTTAACAAATGCAATTGAATTCTGACCTATGCAGTGATTATTGCAAATAGAAATCAAAACTTTAATATCTGTTGTGAGCATTTTCCTAATGTAAGAAATGGAACTTGATGAAGTTCAAAGAAGAAGCAGATTAAAATTTGTCAATAGTATTATTTAATATGCTTGGTATCTAATGAGACCTACTCACTGTTGCAAGAAATAAAAAACCAAAAAATGAGCAGGATTATAAAGGATTATATATGATAATGAAAGCCAGTTACATTACCTCAACTAAATATGTATATGTGTCTCTGCTTATGCAAATAAATTTCTTATTGACAAAATTTTGGGGAGTCCCAGATCCCATATCTATACCCAAGAGACAGTCTGTTCACAATTTTCCTGTACCTATGCCCCAAGGGATGGTCTGTTTGCAGTTGTATAAAAATTGCACTAGCTTTTGAAACATACTCACTAGTGGATGACACAGCCTGAAGCAGATTGTAATGGACCTCTGTTGTGAACTGGCACAGATCTTACTTCCACTTGGTGGCAGTGGTCCCACCTGATAATCAATACCTAAGTTTTGCTGTTAATAAAGTCACCTTCTTCTCTATCCTTTGCTAGCATCATATCACAATGGCTTTTTACAAAAGAAGACATCACTTTACATGCATCACTTTTTCTAAATTGTCATAACAATACAATAGGATACCACCTCCTGATAGATTTGGTACCTAATAATAACAATAATGGTACCTAATAATAATGACATTTTTCTTTTGTTTTCTGTTATTGAACATGCATGATAAAGATGAGTGGGGATTACTATGAGAATATTTGAACTGCTAACAGTATTTTAGTTTAAGGCCAAACACATTTAAAATTGCATGTGGCTTGTCTTTCTTGCTTGAGTCCCAGTAATTAATTTCTAATTAATGACTGTTGAAAACATAGAACAAATTGGCAAGGCAGTATTTATTTTTTTTCCCCTCTAATTTCAGGCTTTATATATATATTTGTCTTATTTGTTAATACTCTTAGTTGTCTTGTACCTTAAAAGACTGAGAAAGTCCTGGGAATTAAACAGTATCACTGTAATTGAACATAAAAAAAAAAAA